>CM067888.1:13312132-13912132 GCA_034621355.1 Mycalesis mineus
AAGAGGGAAGTTGAGAAGATGGTGGTATTATGCCTCGATCTCGGTCATTATCATCAACTTCCGATGTGATCGTTAAATCAAACGTTGTCACCCTAAGCAAGCCCATCCGCGTTAGCGAAACGTGGTGGGTCTGACGTCTATATCCCCTCCCCTATAAGGAGGGTGGTTGGCGTAGTAGTCTTTGATAGGCTGATAAAGATGATAGTTATAATATTTAATGTTTTCGATGAGCTCGGTTTTGATATTAACATATCGATGCGGTTTAATTTGCGGTTTGACTGCAGGGAATATGCATGTGATCCTAATTAGCTATTATGTCATTAGAAATACCAATAGACCAATATACAAAAATTCTATGACATTATATTCTAGTCTTTATTTCTATTTTTTTTTTTATTTACTACAAGTTGGCCCTTGACTGCTATCACACCTGATTTTAAGTGATGATGCAATCTAAGATGAAAGCGGGCTAACTTGTTAGGAGTAGGATGAAATCCACACCCCTATCGGTTTCTACACGACATCGTACCGGAACGCTAAATCGCTTGGCGGTACTTCTTTGTCGGTAGGGTGGTAACTAACCACGGCGAAAGCCTTCCACCAGCCCAGACCAAGACAAATTAAGAAAAATCTCAATCTGCTCCGCCGGGAATAGAACCCAGGACCTCCGTCTTATACATCCACCGCGCATACCACTGCGCCACGGAGGCCGTCAAAATTACTTATACTATTTTTATACTTAATACTATTAGTAATATTTTTTTACTATACCGCTTTTGTATCTACGCGTTTCGGGATTACTTACATCCTTTTATTACTTTTCGTCCTTTTTAGACTCCTCTTCAAAGTAGTCAGATTATAGTTTTTTTTTATAATTCTTAAGAAGTGTTACTTATATCTAATTCTAGCTTTTATAAGGATAATATGTTTTTATCTTAATTTGTATCTCTAGCACAATATTTTTTTAACCGACGAAAAAAACGGAGGAGGTTCTCAATTCGACACGTATATTTTTTTTTTTTATGTTTTTACACGCTTTTTATTAGCTTCACTTGTATGTCAGTTTGTCAGTATGTCAGTTTGTCAGTATGTCAGTATGTAACTTGTATGTGTGTTCGCGCATAACTTCGTCGTTTATGAACCGATTTTGATAATTCTTTTTTTGTTGGAAAGTAGATAGTCCGGTGGTGGTACCATGACAAGGAAACCAGGATTTGATGATGGGATTCTGGAGAAACCGAGGGGAACTTTCAAAAATTGTAGGAACAACAAGTACGTTTGTTAGTTTTTCCGATAAGTATTTAAAAGCACTACAATTCGATGAAGGTCTGGAGTCGATCTGATGATGGAGCCGATCTACATATAAGAGAATTCCTTGACGATTTACTGTATTTACCTTGTGTTTGGGCTCGATTAATTTGTTTTGATAAGAACTTTACATTTAGATGTGCTGTGACTGTCATTGAGGGTCTGGTGATGAAGACAAAGTACAGTTAAGGGAGCTCCGTAACAGCTTACAGTAGCTACCTTGTGTTTGGGCTTGATTAATTTGTCTCGCTGAGAAATTTACATTTAGATGGACTGTGACTGTCATTGAGGGTCTGGTGATGAAGACGAAGTATAGTTAAGGGTGCTCCGTAACGGCTTACAGTAGCTACCGTGTGTTTGGGCTTGATTAATTTGTCTCGATGAGAAATTTACATTTAGATGGACTGTGACTGTCATTGAAGGTCTGCAGATGAAAACGAAGGACAGTTAAGGGAGCTCTTTAACGGTTTACAGTAACTACCTTGTGTTTGGGCTCGATTAATTTGTCTCAATGAGAACTTTACATCTAGATGGGCTGTGACTGTCATTGAGGGTCTGGCGATGAAGAAGAAAGACAGCTGAGGGAGCTCTTTAACGGTTTACAGTAGCTACCTTGTGATTGGGCTCGATTAATATGTCTCAATGAGAAGTTTGAAAGATTCCAGTTGGTTTAATGTTAACTAAGTCATGATCTGATTATGAGATCTACGAAAACTCGAGGAAACTCTTCAAACTTTATTTTTACACGCTTTTTATTAGCTTCACTTGTATGTCAGTTTGTCAGTATGTCAGTATGTCAGTATGTAACTCTCCGTGGGTATTCTGCGCGCCTGCAGCCTTCCTTGGTTCTGGTAGCCGTTTCTCAGGCTCCCTCTCCGAAATTGAACTCTGATTCCCCGTATTTATAATATTTATTAAATAAATTATTTTATTCTCACTAATAAATAAATTACTAGCGACTGTGTGGCCGAGCGGTTTAAGTGCTAAACTGCCCCCTGGCAGTCGCAGTTTTTCTGACTTCCAAGGCTCGCTCCCGTGCCGACTGTAGTCTGGCCAGGTTTCTGTGGTTTCCTTGGTCACTGTGCTAAGAGTGGGGCACAGGCAAATGGAAGTTACCTTACTTTGTTCACTAATTTTTACCGCTAAGTAGCATAACATGCCGGAAGTGTCGAAAGGTACTGTGAGTAATAGAAAGGATAATAAAAGCCTAAGTGGCTTCTAAGTAATTATTTTAAGACAAATAAAACTATTATTCACTTGCCGAACTACAAGCAAATTCAACTCGTTTAAATATCAACTACTCCGCAGGACTTAATATTCACGGAAACCACTCAAATTAAAACGTTTTACGTAATTGAAACCGTAGCGACGTATAGTACAAATCTAATTCTCGCTTAATCTCTAGTCCGGGGATCGCAATTTGCTTGTTAAAGCGTGTCAGTCCAGCTGGGGCGGCTCGCAAATTGACGACACTTCACCGTTTATTGAGCGAACTGCGCGGTTCACGAACTAATGTGAAGTCTTAGTAGATAATTGAATGGCTGTCTACCATTACCACGATTTTGATAGTTTGAGTATATGTTGTTCAGAACATGCGAATTTTCCTTGAATCGTTTTACGCAAATTCATGCGCACTATACTGCACTACAAAGATCTAGTAGACTGACGATACTTCACAGTTTGTTGAGCGAACTGCGCGGTTCACGAACTAATGGGAAGTCTCAGTAGATAATTGAATGGCTGTCTACCATTACCACGATTTCGATAGTTTGGGTAAATGTTGTTCAGAATATGCGAATTTTCTTTGAATCGTTTTGCAGGAATTCATGTGCGCTTTATTATACTGTAAAGATCTAGTAAATTGACAAATTTTCACAGTTTATTGAGCGAACTGCGCGGTTCACGAACTAATGTGAAGTCTTAGTAGATAATTGAATGGCTGTCTATCATTACCACGATTTCGATAGTTTGGGTAAATGTTGTTCAGAACATGCGAATTTTCCTTGAATCGTTTTACGCAAATTCATGCCCACTATACTGCACTACAAAGATCTAGTAGACTGACGATACTTCACAGTTTGTTGAGCGAACTGCGCGGTTCACGAACTAATGGGAAGTCTCAGCAGATAATTGAATGGCTGTCTACCATTACCACGATTTCGATATTTTGGGTAAATGTTATTCAGAACATGCGAATTTTCCTTGAACCGTTTTGCAGGGATTCATGTGCACTTTAATTTTACTGCAAAGATCTAGTAGATCGAAGAAATTTACTAACTAATATGAAGTCTTAGTAGATAATTGAATCGCTATCTAGTATCTACATTTACTACGATTTCGATAGTTTGGGTAAATGTTATTTAGAACGTGCGAATTTTCTTTGACTTGTTTTTTCACTTTGTGCACAATGTACAAAATGTGCACTTTATTGTACTGCAAAGATCTAGTACATTGTAAAAAAAATCACAGTTTATTAAACTAAATGCGCGGTTTATGAACTAATGTGAAGTCTAAGTAGATAATTGAATGTCTATCTAGTATGTCTATCTAATAAATATCTACCTTTACTACGATTTCGATAGTTTGAGTAAATGTTGTTCAGGTCGCGCGAATTTTTCTCAAATCGTTTTGCATGGATTTATGCGCACTTTACTGTACTACAAAGATCTAAAATGCCCTTCCAGTTATAATTGACGACACTACACCGTTTATTGAGCGAACTGCATAGTTAACGTACTAATGTGAAGTCTTCATCATCATTACTTCTCTGCCGTGTTCGGCAACAGCGACTGGATTCTCTGTTAGTTCACACGGGGGCTTCGGTCGTGCGCCCTCATGTGACTTATGTACCCTATTTTTGCGCGGAATGTCCTAGCGCATTGAGGACACGTTAGGGTACCGTTAGTGTATTTGAGGGTGGTTTCGCTTTAAGATGTTCATGACGCGAATCTAGATCAGCCCTCCGCTTGCTCTCGAAACTAGAGGTACTCTGCTGAACTAAGGACCTCCACCCGGCTCTGTTTGCGGCTAACCTCTCCCAATGCAAAGAATCTATGTTACAGTTAGCCAAATGCCTCTTCTGCACATCTTTATACCTCTGGAACTGTCCGCCTTGTTTCCGCTTACCATTCCGGAGTTCAGAGTAGAATAAGCGTTTGGCTAACCTTACATTGGGCATTCGCACTACATGCCCCGACCAACGCAACTGTCGCCTCATCACGTACGCCTCGATGCCATTAACATTCGCCCGGCGTAAAATGTCGACGTTTTTAATGTGGTCAGACCACCTGATATTTTGAATATCGCGGAGGCACTTGAGGTGAAATTTATCTAATATACGAATGTGTCTGCGATAAAGCGTCCAAGTCTCAGCAGAGTAAAGAAGATTCGGTATTACAATCGCCATGTATACTTTGATCTTTGTTCTTAGAGAAAGGTGATGCGAGTGAAAGACTTTCTCTCGAAGTTTACCAAAAGCTGCTGAGGCAGCACAGATTCTACCAGCTACCTCTGAATCCAAGTCACCCTTAGCCGTGACAGTACTTCCCAAGTATTTAAATTTATCAACCTGCTTGAGCTGTGAGTTCTTTACAAATACTTTAGCAGACGCCTCCTGACCATTCAGGGTGTTCATAGCCAAAACTTCAGTTTTTGTAACATTAATTCTTAAACCAAATTTTTCACAGGCTCTGTCAAGATTCTCTACAAGCTCTTGCAGGCCACTCAACGAATCAGTTGCAAAGCATAGATCATCAGCGTACATGACCTCCGCAATAAGATCATACGAGACCTTGGACAGGAACTTAAGTCGCCTCAAATTAAAAAGTTTACCATCTGTACGATATCGAATTGATACTCCCTGAGTGTTGTTCTTTAAGGCATCGCTGACTACCACGAAAAAGTACAAGGCAAATAGTGTCGGAGCTAAAACACAGCCCTGCTTCACACCACAAGTTACTGGAAAACGCTCCGATTCTTCGCCTGCGACTGAGACACAGCAACTCATGTTATCGTGCAGTAGCCTTAACGTTCTAATAAACTTTTCCGTGCAGCCTAGCTTTCCCAGTACTACCCATAAAGCCTCGCGAGGCACACTGTCGAAAGCCTTTTCAAGATCAACAAAGCAAAGGAACAAAGGTTGAAGTCTTAGTAGATAATTAAACGGCTGTCTACCATTATCATGATAGTTTGAGTAAATGTTGTTCAGGTCGCGCGAATTTTTCTCAAATCGTTTTGCATGGATTTATGCGCACTTTACTGTACTACAAAGATCTAAAATGCCCTTCCAGTTATAATTGACGACACTACACCGTTTATTGAGCGAACTGCATAGTTAACGTACTAATGTGAAGTCTTAGTAGATAATTAAACGGCTGTCTACCATTACCACGATTTCGATGGGTTAAATGTTGTTCAAAACGTACGGATTTATGCAAAATTAAGGCTTCATTGCACTGCAAATATCTAGAATGCCCTTCAATGTAAGCTAATGGTATCTTCAAATTATGTGAAAATAGACACCTTCTGAGCAACCATATCTGTATCGCTACTTACTATTACGCTTTTTCTCATTTTATTATGTAATATTAGCCTTAAACCGTTTGGCACTCGGGTTGACACTTTATCATCCTATGACAAAAATTCGATAAACTTGGATTATTTTCCGAATAATTTTTAAGTAGAGATAGATAATATTCAAATAGTGGAGTATTGTACAATTTATAACCTTATTGTTTCAAGATAAAGCAATGAACGGCACAATACTGGAGCCATGAATTCTCTCCGCATCTAAACTATTCTATCTCGGGAGGCTCATGTTCAATTGGCATCAATATTGCTTTGTCCACTGCTTTGCGTCGCTTGCATGTTCTTTAGTAAGCCTCCCATTGTAATGGCTTGATGAACAGATACGTACCTACGGAAGCATTTCGCTTTTCAACAGTTCGTCCATATTCTTAACGTAATATAAAGGTTTCTTCGTGTAGCTATAAAATATTATGTAGCAGTTTTAAATCTAAAAAAGAAAAGGTAGTTTTGACTGAAATAGATAATGTGAGTAATAATTTTAATTATCTATTATTATACACAAAAACAATTGTACATTTTCAGGGATATACCAATCAACCTAACTAATATATGACTATCTATATAGATAGACTAGCTTGTACACGCGACTTCGTCCGCGTGGAGTTATTACAGCAGCCTTATTTTTCTAAACTTATTTATGTATCAAGTGCCTAAAAATACGTTTTGAGCTTCTAGCTTTAAAAATGACAATTTCACTTTCATCCCCTTTTTTTAACGCTGGGAAATGCGTTTACGCATCCCCTCTGCGAAGGAAGGGTATGTGGGACTCACCAGCGATCCGGAATACCCACTAAATCCTAGCAGACCCGACTGCGCCATTCGGAAGAGCGCTACAGGATCGCTTCCGCAAGCTACTGTGACGTCTTGACACTTACGTACGTATTTTTCCGTTCCGTTCTATATTTCATCCCCTTTTTTAACCCAGTACAACCTTCTTTTCGCAATTAAAAGTAGCCTATGTACTTTTTCAGGCTCTAGCTATCTCTGTACCAAATTTAATTTAAATCGGTTTAGTAGTTTTAGTTAGTGTTAGTGTAAAAGCGAGACAGACAGACAGAGTTACTTTCGCATTTATAATATTAATTAGGACATAGATCTAGTGCAGCTTTGTATAAACAGTGGCACTAGCTGGTTTTAAATACTAAATACCTACTAATAATAATGAAAGCAAATGATTGAATAGGATTCATACGATTAAGATTTACCAGCTTTTTACCCAGTAATCAATCAATAAATTCAGCTGATTGCCTCCAATCACCTGAATACTAATCAGGTTATCGTATCTAGTAATTGCTAATTAATATTGACAGGCATTTCATGACATAATGACATTATGACATTAACACCATAATAACCGTACGCACCTGTGCTGTGAATTATTCATTTTATAAAAGCTGAATATTTACTATTGCTCCTACCATAGGTAAGTTAGATAGGCAATGAAATTCTCCTCTCCTTTATACCTTTGACGGCGTCTAACGAAGGGTTACCTTGAGGCAAAGTGTTGTGCAAATGAGGACATGACTTCCACATTTGCTACCTGCTACCAACCTGGAAATACACATACAAATCACTATATATTATCTAATATATACATATAAATATAATTGGAGTCATAATCATCACCATTACCAAGCTACTAACGGCCTACATAGCGAGGTGTGTAATTGTCCTCCGTCTCAGTAGGATATGGATATGGAGCGTAGACCCACCACCAGCTCATGAGGGACCTAGGGTGAAATGTGTCATTTATTAATGATTACTATCAGATGTTTATTAACAGTGACCCCGACCGACTGGCTGTATGTATGTTAAAGTAAAGTTAAAGACTCTTTCCGATTGGCTCGGAGGTGTTAACACCACCGAGTAAAGTTCGTAAATAAAGATCCGGGCTATCTTTGGAATATACTGAGAATTTCATAGTGTCATAGATTATACTTTGTATTTGTATTTTATATATTAACCGAGTTATCACAGTTTTTGTCGCGCGAGCCGGACCATGAAATTTATCAAATCTGCTTTATATGCGTGCGCTGCCTTAGCTAGATAGATATAATTGAAAACATTGTATGGAAACTTTATGTATCTTTAAAAATTCTACAAAAAAATCCGCGGTTGCATAATTATATTTATCCATGATATTGCTTCACGGGAAACTATAAAAAAAATAAATTGAGAAGGGGAGCGGGAAATGAGCACTTTTTATATGAAAGTCTTTAAAATAAGGTTTTCACGTGGCCGAAGTCGCGGGCGACTGCTACAGTTTATAATTTGTTACAGTTAAGTGTAATTTAACTTTAAAAAAAATATAACAATAATAATTGTTGAATATGTCTCGCAGCCAGGGAGCCTTTAATGGAAACGCTGCCTAAATCCTTTGAGGTATAACAAAATAATGCATAAAATTATTTTTTTATACTTTATTAGGATTACGAAAAAGTCAGCGATGACCTATCTATAATAGCTTGCTATATCCATTCTCTCTTTAAAAAAAAACAAGTTCGCGTTCAAATATGTGTGTGTTCTTAAAAGGTTACATAACACTAACCGTGATCGCGAGCAAAGTTGCAGGCGTCTGCCAGTAATTATCATAAATTAAAACCAATAATAACACTTTACGAAAGTTCCTACATTTTAGACGTAGTAGAAAACAGTCTAATTTTAAACTTAAACGCTCCAGCACAGCAATGATTATTATTTAAAGCTACAAAATTAATATCAATTATACTTAAAGCTACAGCATAATTACTATCATTTGCACTGCTGAAATATGAATCTAATAGTCGTTTAATTTGCAGTCTGGGGGGTCGAAAATTTGCTTATCAAAGCGCGTCAGTGTTGCCTGCGGCTAGCAAATTGACGACCCTTTGCCGCTCATTGGGTGAATTCACGGACTGCATTACAGAGAATGTTCTAGTTTGTACTATACTTGAATAAACAAGGTCACTTTTAGTTGGAATACAGCTCTTTTGATAGATGAGGATGTCATACGGTTAGGTTAGGTTATGGTTATTAAATGCTGCTGCATTTGTTGTGTACCTGAAACACCGATTTTTTAATGCAAAATGGGCAAATATTAATATAAAAAATTCTAAAAGTTGTAAATGGTGTCGATTGGCATTTGATACGGTGTCATAGGAAGCGCCATAATGTGCTAGTTTCTAATAAAAATAATTTGTTTTACTGTGAAACAAATGGTACATAAACCTTAGCATTTCTTTGGAAGTGTTTTTTAACCGACGAAAAAAAAGGGAGGAGGTTCTCAATTCGACACGTATATATTTTTTTTTATTTTATGTATGACCACGCATAACTTTTTAGAGTTGTTCGATTTTGATAATTCTTTTTTTATTAGAAAGGGCACGCTTTCAATTGTTGCTTGCTGTTGTTCGCTTGTCATCATCTTAGGATCTAATGATGATATCCTGGGGAAAGTGAAGGAACTCTTCAAATTTTGGAGGCACGTTTACAGCGATTTCGGTTTTTGTCTCGGTATCGGTAGTTTTTTGGCTACTACTGGCGTATAATATACTATGACAGTATAGTACGAGTAGGTTACGTGTCGATAAATCACTAAAAAGTAAGAAATAAAAATTTTTAACAAAAAATAGAATCGACTCAAAACGCACTAAAAAATTAAAAAGTAACTGTGTCATTTAATTTCCTTTAATTTACTTAAGCATATCTAGGAGTCGGAGTCAGCCAAGGTTTCTACTTTAATGACATTACCTAGAACCCACAAACTGCTTTACTACGTTAAATAAATGTTCCTTAAACTTGCTGGCACCGACTTCATAGATAATATGCTTAAGTAAATTAAAGTAACTAAATGACACAGTTATTTTTTACTTTTTAGTGCGTTTTGAGTCGGTTCTATTTTTTGTTAAAAATAAAATTTGTGTCTCTTATTAGAATGGAGTCCTGCTCTTCTAGTGGGACGTTAATAGGTTGATAACAAATGAAGTTTTGTTGTGTACTGTTTAAAACGTCACTATTAATCTTTTAGCGACTAACTACAGAGCCAGGCTTCACTTCACCAAGTTAAAGGAACATTTATTTAACGTAGTAAAGCAGCTTGTGGGTTGTAGCTAATGTCCTTAAAGTAGAAACCTTGGCTGGCACCGACTCCTAGATATGCTTAAGTAAATTAAAGCAACTAAATGACACAGTTATTTTTTACTTTTTAGTGCTTTTTGAGTCGGTTCTATTTTTTGTTAAAAATTTTTATTTCTTACTTTTTAGTGATCTATCTCGTAACCTACTCATACTATACAGTCATAATATATTATACGGCACTAGTAGCCAAAAAGCTACCGATACTGAGACAAAAACCGAAATCGCTGTAAGCGTGCCTCCAAAATTTGAAGAGTTCCTTCAATTTCCCCAGGATATCATCATTAGATCCTAACATGATGACAATGGGACCACCTTGGATGTATGCCCTTTCTAATAAAAAAAGAATTATTAAAATCGGACAACACAGTAAAAAGTTATGCTTGGTGATACATATAAAAAAAAATATATACGCGTCGAATTGAGAACCTCCTCCGTTTTGTTTTCGTCGGTTAATAATTACACCACCAACTTCAGAACTATGGCCTTAAAAGTTTTACTAAAAACTTATCAAGGGCTCAAACATTAGGTTAACGTTACAGTAGGCCCTGTTACATAGGTTAAACACTGGGTTAACGTTACAGTAGGCCCTGTTACATAGGTTAAACACTGGGTTAACGTTACGGTAAGGAAGACATGATATTAAGTGATATTATGCAAAACATTTCCACCGCCATCTCCTTTCAGCCTACTTAAACTCGTATCTTTACAAATCTAATAATCCGGGGTTAAAATTTGCCTGTCAAAGGGTGTTGGTCAAGTCGTGGCTTGCAAATTGCCGCCTCTTCACCGCTCATTGAGTTGACTGAATTACTTTGCTAAGTGTTAAATAAATTCAAATGAAAATGTTCGCGACAAAAGTACGTTATATTTTTTAACATTTTAAGAAGTAGATGTTTTATTTTTTTAATTTAAAAATGTAAATCATACGCATAGGTAAATTTTAAATGCTAGAAAGTTTGTTTGTGTATTTGCTACTTATTTATATAATCTCATCATCATCATCATCATTATCAGCCTATTAACGGCCCACTATTCCACGGCCATGCCACCTTCACTTATTCCACGTGCAATCATTTGTGAATAAAAAAATAATATGCTGACAAAATAACCTCATTTTTTTCAAATTATGTCTAACTAGAAGACACCCGTGGTTTCACCCGAGGAGTTCTCATTCCTATGGGAATTTCAGGATATTATAAACGCGAAAGTTAGTATGTATGGATAGATGTTTCCCACCACACTACTCCAATGTGATGGCCTGTGTTATGTGTACTAGGATAACTGATGAATATTTTTATATATATTATACATAAATATTATAAACGATAACACTATACTGAAACATCATGTTGTAGGGTTACTACCCACTGCGCCACTCGGCCGTCAATTTTAATGAAACTTATGTACAATGCCTATATGTACATAGGCTACATTTTATTTCGAAATTTCCACGAGAACAAAAACTACGCAAGTGAAACCGCGGGCATCCCCTAGTTTACTTTTATAAAATTGTATTGTTAGAAGTATTACAAATGTCGGCAACAAATAACGTATTACGATCAATTTCAAATATCGTTTAGAGTCTCCTCACACTCCTCAGCTATTAATTTGTTTTAATCAAATTACTCAGCTTAAAAATAAGCTGAGTGAATTTGAATGAAACAAATTAAAGCTACCAAAATATGTAATAAGGAATGTAGATATAATTTTTTTTAAATTAAATTACGAGAAAACACTATTGTTATTTCCTGAAAATAATAAGTTAAAGTACAAGACATTCGACGACCTTCGTGGCGCAGTGGTATGCACGGTGGATTCATAAGACGGAGGTCCTGGGTTCGATTCCCGGCGGGGCAGATTGAGATTTTTCTTAATTTGTCTTGGTCTGGCTGGTGGGAGGCTTTCGCCGTGGCCGTACCATCTTACCGACAAAGACGTACGTACCGCCAAGCGATTTAGCGTTCCGGTACGATGTCGTGTAGAAACCGATAGGGGTGTGGATTTTCGTCCCACTCCTAACTAGTTAGCCCGCTTCCATCTTAGACTGCATCATCACTAAACATTAGGAACATGAACAACACAAAAAAAAACATTTTGTATAGATTCAAAACATCGCCATTTCTACGCGCTGTGCAATCGCGCAATTAAGGCACAAGTGTCAGTGGTATTTTCAATGAAAAGTGACGTCACTTTTTGAACTGTACGTCGAGAACACCGATTTCTGTAACATCAACCATTGCAACTGTTGTAAATCGGCTTCAAAACTTATAAAGAATCGACATACTGCATAATAGCAAAAGTTTTATTGTAATGAATTTATTAGGCATTGATAATATATATAAATATGTGAAACCATAATAATTTATAGATATTATATTCATCATTCATAATTAATTAAACTGAGAATATAATCACAAACAGAAATATTGTTATGTAAGAACAGAGTAATAAAATTAAATACATAAGCCATGCATGAATTAAATTACGTGAAAAGCAAGCAAGTAAAAGCTAATATCGGCAATGTACGCCGAATTTCGGGCGGGATGACGCTGGCAAATGTGGTTTGACTCTTACCAATACTGGCGGTACACTTTAATGAAATTGAATTATGATTCCCGCTTCAGCTTTTAGCGTTTGTGTAGTATTGTCTGTATTGTTTTCCCTTTCAGCGGTGTCGTGTTGTGTATTATGTTTATTCTTTATTGTTTTCATTAGATATTTGAATTACGTTTTACATACGTTTCTATAACGAAGAGCTGGCGATGTTTTCGTATGTGTCATACTTACTACGAGTATTATAAAGGCGAAAGATTGACAGTGTGTATGTTTGTTACGTCTTCACGACTAAACGGCTGGAACGATTTTAATAAATTAAATAATTTATATAGAGTTAGCTGACTCCTTGAATTAATACGTAGGCAACATTTTATACCGAAATTCTCACGAAAACGAAAACTACGCGGGTGAAAACGCGGGCTTCCGCTAGCTTAAAATAATTCTGAAATCTGCACTTCACAATTAGAGTAATCACTTTTGAATTTATACTATTTTTATACATATTTTAATTTTATTTCTTCTTCATTTAATATTTTGTCAATTTAATAACATTTTGGATTATCGCTTGCATGCTAAATAAAATTAACTCTGTGTTGCGTCCTTTAAAAAATAATCTCTAATTACTTATTTTTAATGTTTTGGTGTTCTTATAAAATTCATTACATGTTGTTATTGTTTACTTACTATATGACTTCTCGCTTAATATTTAATCATTCACAAAATCATGATAAGTATTCGAGATATAGATTAGTGTTCGCGCGTAATAAAATTTTTATCTTGGCCTAATAAGAAATAAAATGAAGGTATAACAATATTAAATCTATCATCATTATTTGTTAGTAAATCAAGGCCTTTGGGCTACAAAATTGTTATAAAAGTATATTTTCTTTAGAAACACTAATTTACATGTTCCTATTTATTTAAATTTTCAAATGTTTTCTCAAAGTAATCTAATAGACTAATGTGAACTTGACAATGAAACATACACAAGAATACTAGTCTTTATCTTTACTCATTTATTTTAAATAATTTATCAGAATAATAAAATTATTATTATAAAAACAAAAAACCCGACTGCATAACAGTTAAGAACTGAAAAGAGAAAAACAAGGATCACTATATCTATACAAAATTTTTAATACTTACTATAAAGCACTTTAATAAAGGCAACATCTCCTAATACATATGCTTTGTACCAGACTACATATCAAAATAGGTTCCAATAAGCTCTCTATTATTTTACGGTGTAGAAACAACGAAGAAATACTTGACATACATTATTATGCCAGACATCGAATTTGTGTAGCGAGGTCATGAGTTTAGTTATCTATTAGCACTCTAGTTAGTAATATTAATCAAGCCGCGCAATAGATAAGCGTCTATTGCTGAAGATAACGTTTACCGCAAATGTCGTTCCAATGACAATTATTATCTCAATTTCAGGAATATTACAGAAGGATAGTTCTCTCTGATAGTTTACGTCATAGAAATAATTGTAAGTACTGCCAATGAGCTCACTCGCCAAGACAACTATGTCTAGGAGAGTGAGCTCATTGGCAGTGTGGTATTATCATAGAAATGCCTTCACTATTATGTACATGTCTGCCGGATTAATATTGAATGAATGAATGAATGAATTATTCTTTATTGTACACCAAATGATAAAAACAAAGTTACAAAAAGTAAATATCTTATAAACTAATGTACAATTGGCGGTCTTATCGCTAATGAGCGATCTCTTCCAGACAACCAATGATACGAGGAAAAGTGTATACGTGGAGTAGGTTCGGGTGTACATACACAAAAATAAAGAAAAAAGCTTATTATCTAATATAAAAATATACTTACATAAAATACTTATGATCTACATAAAAACAAATATACACACATACATACATAAATACATACATACACACATATATACATACATACATACTTACATGTCTATACGAAAATTAATCAATAAATAAAAATAATAGAGACTAGACGAATTTCAGGAGTGAGAGGGAAGAAAAAGAGGCAACAAATAATAAAAAAAACAGACATAAATAAAAAAATTTAAACATAACGGAAGAATAACTAGGCTATGGAAGATAGAAATGTAAATTCACCAGCCGTTTAAAGGTAGCTAGTGATTGCGCACGCGCAATATCAAGAGGTAAGGAGTTCCAGAGCCGAGCAGTTTTGACAGAGAAGGATTTAGAGTAAAAGGAAGAATGATGAGAAGGGATTTTTAGGAGTAGGTTGTCCCCTAAACTAAGAGAGCGACATTGAGTTATATAGATAGAGAGTATAAGGAGGAAGTGAAATCGCTCTTTAAGATATATGGGAGCAGTAGGGTTGAAGAGGACATTATACAAAAGGAATAGAATGTGAGTATTCCTGCAATATTCATTTGTGCTTCTTCACAACCTTGGTAATCTCGGCAAACAGACCTCGTTGTTTGGTGTTTTCTAGTAAGTCAATCTTACTTGGTCAATAATTGGAAGTCGCGAGATCAACGGGCGTTTATTGCGTGATGACAGAAAAATATTATGTCAGATACCCATAAATTAGCGAGGTCACAAGTTTAGTTAGCTATTAGCACTCTAGTTAGTAATATTACTCAAGCACCGCAATAAACGTCTATTTCTGACGATAACGTTTACCGCAAGAGTTCCAACGTTCCAATGACAATTATTATCTCAATTATAATAGAAGGATAGTTCCCTCTATCAGTTTGTCAAAGAAATAATTGTAGGTACAGACAATAGGCACACATACCAGGCGAATAGTAACTATTCTCTTGGCATGTGGTTTGGCATTTCACTGAAATGCTAACACTAGTACGTCGAGGCTCAAAGGGTCAAGGCTCATTAGAGCTACCCGGCACCCGACCGACATTGCCTCGTTGTTTGGCGTCCACTAGTTGTTAACGTCGCATGGTCAATCAGTGAACCTCGTGCGATCAACAAGTGAACATCGCGCAATCAAGGAGCATTCATCGCGTGGCCTACAAATTCATGAATAAATTGTATTTTCCTCACGAATATCTTGACACACATGTGTTTTGACAATGCAAAGATAAATCAATAGACCAGTGTCGATAATTTTTGAAACCATAAAATTGGTTGTAGGGTGAATCCCATTAGAAAACGAGGAGAATATTGTAAAAATTAAAGAAAAAATAATCTGAGGTCGGGTTAGGAGTTTTACTTTTTATTATTTTTAAAGGCTTCTACCCTGGTCTACAAGACGATAGAGGACATAGATAGTGATTATGGTCAAAGACGTATCTAATGAGCCTTAAAGCCTCGTATACACTCGGCCACAATGGAAGCAAATACAAAATGTGAGGATCTTCAACATCGGCCACATTGCACAACAAGGCGCGACTTTTTGTTGTTAACTATCGTGCAACACACTGTTACCAAGTCATGGCGCGTAAAATAGACTTAATGTGGAGTAATCGCCACTAAAATCATCTGCTGACATGTTACCGATGACTGGTGATACGAGGACAGAAAACGTATACCAACGCTGTACGTAGCCACGTAGTCTTAAGCTACAATTCTGTGTAAAATATTGCTCATGAAATGTTGCCTAGTGAATACGAGGCTTAAGATGTCTTTCTAAAAACGCTTCTGTAATTAACTCATTCGTAAAATAGAACAATTTACCAATTAGGTTTGTGCATGCCTAGATACACTCAAAGCTAATTAGCAAATTGTCTGTCTCTTACAACAAAGTTTAACCATAACGGAATTAATTCAAAATAACACACTAAACTGAAAGCATTCGAAACAGTGGAGTTACTTGAGACACCTTTCAAGTTTTCCAATTAGGGAAGCTCGCGTACATGTTCCGCTACAAAGATTCAACTTGTAACATTCTCGAGATAATGCGAGCAACATCTGCGACTCTGTGTGTGTTGGGGTGAATTGACAATTATTGTAAGTTCAGTTTGAGAAGCATATTAGAATTTTATAACACTCATTTATTTATTTACAATTATTTTTAAAATTTTTAACAATGCTTCTAAAATTATAAAAAAAAAAACACTATTAAAAATTTATAAAAAAAATTCATTCCGCCTGCTGCTCCTGACGATACGCGCCGTTTCAAGAATTACTGCCTTCTGTATCCGACCATTGATCCAACAATTAAGCGAAAGCTTTTTAAGATGTTCGTCAAACTTTCTCCTCAACACTATAGGAACAATCATTGCTGAATCAACATTCCACATGACGGTAATCTCACGAGCAAGGTCCAAGTATTTTGATACTTCTTCCTTTTCAGCTTTCACCAGATTATCATCATGTGGAACAGTAATATCAACAATCATTGCACGGCGCGTTAATCGATCAATTATCACTATATCAGGTCTATTGGGTACAATATACCTATCAGTGATAATTGTTCTATCCCAGTAGAGCAACGCACTGCTATTTTCAAGAACTGACGCTGGGTCGTACCTATAGTAAGGCACCTCAAAATTGAGAAGCATTATTGTTAGCGTTTAAAAATACGAGGAAAAATCAGTGTAAGTGTGACCAAGTCTTGCGATCATACGTCCTCATGATGCTAGACAGAGAGCAAACCTAAGTACCTAGTTACCTAAGGAGGGTGTCCTTATAAGAGCAGGATATGGAGTTTATACCCACCTCGCTTTTTTTTATTAATTTCAAGTTAGTCCTTGACTACAGTCACACCTGACGGTAAGTGTGAAGCTGGTTATGTTATCTAAAATGAAAGCGGACTAACTTTTTAGAGGTTGGATAATATCCACCCCCACCAATCCTAACCCCTTCGACGACTACACGATATCGTACCTGGACCGATTTTTAACCGACGAAAAAAAACGGAGGAGGTTCTCAATTCGACACGTATATTTTTTTTTATGTATGACCACGCATAACTTTTTACAGTGTTGTCCGATTTTGATAATTCTTTTTTTATTAGAAAGGGCATACATCCAAGGTGGTCCCATTGTCCTCATGTTAGGATCTGCTGATGATATCCTGAGGAAATTGAAGGAAATCTTCAAATTTTGGAGGCACGCTTACAGCGATTTCGGTTTTTGACTCGGTATCGGTAGCTTTTTGGCTACTAGTGCCGTATAATATACTATGACAGTATAGTACGAGTACGGTACGTGGCGATAAATCACTAAAAAGTAAGAAATAAAATTTTTTAACAAAAAATAGAACCGACTCAAAACGCACTAAAAAGTAAAAAATAACTGTGTCATTTAGTTGCTTTAATTTACTTAAGCATACCTAGGAGTCGGTGCCAGCCAAGGTTTCTACTTTAAGGACGTTACCTAGAACCCACAAACTGCTTTACTACGTAAAATAAATGTTCCTTAAACTTGGCTGGCACCGACTTCATAGATATGCTTAAGTAAATTAAAGCAACTTAATGACACAGTTATTTTTTACTTTTTAGTGCGTTTTTCTTCTATTTTTTGTTAAAAAATTTTATGAAAATCTCTCTCCTAACCCACCTCCTTTTTCCCCTCCCTCCTAGTAAAACCGGAACAGGTGTAGATATTATCCTACTTCTAAAAATTCAGCTCGCTTCCATCTCAAATTGTATCATCACTTACAATGAGGTGCGCAAGAACTAACTTGTAATAAAAAAAGACGTGCGGCACTCGGAGACTGCCGCGGTAAAGCTATTGCATAGCATTTTTTATCAACTTATGTTTACCTGCCGACGTCATCGGGACCGTGGCCGAGCGGTAAGGCGATCTAAGTGCCCGGATTGCCAGAGAGATGCGGGTTCGAATCCCGTCGGTTCCGATAGATGGAAAAATTAAAAAGTAACCGTTTAGTTTTTCCGTCTACTGATAAATACCAGAACTTTTAATGACTTTTTGAAATATCACGCTTGTAAAAAAAAATACTTTTTGAAATATCACGCTTAAAAAAAAATTGTGGAACCGACGGGATTCGAACCCGCGTCTCTCTGGCAATCCGGGCACTTAGAGCGCCTTACCGCTAGGCCACGCTCACAATGACGTCGGCGCCGCAATTATGCTTTTTATATTATGCTTTTGATATCCAGCTGGTGTTAGGTTTTTTCGTTACGGAATTTCTGAATTCGGTCTCCACGCCCAAGGCTCGCGATAGAAGCTATGCAATAGCTTAAAAAAAAAAACACACACATCCTAATACAAATATCCATAAAGAGGTCTGTCTAAAAATATTGCTGTAACATTTTTTCACCGTCACTCAAGTTATTAGGGCGACTTCGTAACGTTTCCCCTTTTTTGATAAAACAATAAGCGCAACACAAATTTAATACAAAATGTTTGTTAATTTGCAACATTTACATGTTATGTTTTATGCATGACGTAAAACACGAATTACGAATTCTACACGTTCGGGTAATTGAATTAACCGTACGGAAAGCTGTTTTTGCTGTATAATCTACTTCATTAACGATTCTGATATACTAATTACCAACTGATTTACAAATAAGCCTCACAAATTAACATAGTTCAAAAGGTATACAACTTGTGTGGTGGTTTTTTTTTATCGACTACAAATTGGCCCTTGACTGCTATCACACCATAGTGCGAGTTTTTCACCGAACCACTGCGTAAAAACATACTCACTCACTCATAACGTCAAATAATATTGAAAAAAAAGCATTTACTCTATGTTTAACTAGATGGCGCTACTCCAATTCCATATAAAATTTGCGTTTACTGTTTTCGATATCGACGCGGTAAAATCTTGCACTAGGCACACTGATGTTAAGTGATGATGCAATCTAAGATGGAAGCGGGCTAACTTGTTAGGAGTGGGATGAAATCCATACCCCTTTCGGTTTCTACACGATATCGGACCGAAACGCTAAATCGCTTGGCGGTACGTCTTTGTCGGTAGGGTGGTAACTAGCCACGGCGAAAGCCTCCCACCAGCCAGACCAAAACAAATTAAGATAAGAGAAGGGATATGGAGGGATATGGAGCGTAGACCCACTACGCTGCTCCAATGGCTGTTGGGGGGCTTAGGGTGATAATGTTTCATTTATTAACGATCACTATCAGATGTTGATGATAGTGACCGGGACCGACGGGCTTAACTTCTCACAGGGGTGTAACACCACCAACTTCCCACTTGGAATGTACTAAAAATTCATAGAAGAATGAAAAGGTCGGTATTATTCCGTGACCCGACCCAGGATTCGAACCCAGGATCTCATGATTGAAACCACATAGGCTAACCACTAGACCAAGTCTGGAAGCTCAAGATCGTGATGTTTAAAAGTATGTATAAGAGGCCAGATCCAGCTGTGGTTGATGTGCTGGAAATTATCTATAATGAATATATTATAGATTAATTATTATATTATGTGAAAAATATTAACAATAAAGTAAACCTACTGAGGCACGAAAATTATATAAAAAAAAAAACGATATAACTAATTAACTTAACTATAAGCATAATTCTAAATTTTGCCCTTTTGATAGGGTGCCCATTAGAGCAAAGGCAAAAAATAAAATTATTATTATAAAAACAAAATACCTACCGAAGTTATGAACTTAAAAGAGAAAAACAAGGACACGATATCTATATAAAATTCGAAATACTTTATGGAGATGCAAGCGGGGACAAAATACTTTATTTCTGCGGGGAAATAATGATCTAACCGTTCCCCGCCTTAAATATTTAAATTTTATATAGATATCGTGATACTTCTAAAGTCAGTTAATTTTTTTTTATAATAATAATTTTATTTAGACTTTTTATTTTAGCTTATGATATAAATTTACACTTAGTACACTTTTTGCCATTTTTTGTTAAAACGGCAATATAAACATGATATGATATTTATATTGAATGGTCTTTTTACGACCTTTCATTTGACACCCATATTGCTAAGATAAGAAGTTACAGCCGCCATTTAGAAAATTTATATAGCCTATGTCACTGCCACAATTTTTACAAATTCAACGACACCTCACATGTCAAAATCCGTTCACCCGTTTAGGCTGTAGCGCGTGCCGAAGAAATAGACATACATACCTACATACATACATACATACATACGCTCGAAAAACATAACCCTCCTTCTGACGCAGTCGGGTAACAACACTTCAGTCAGAAATCTGTCAACACTTCTAAGTTGGACGAAAATAGCCAAGGGCGCAGGCGTAGCAAGCGTTTCCCGTGGAGACACTCGAATCAAATATCGCAGCGCTTCTAGCGCTGTGGAGACAGGGCTGTTTTGATAACGGGCACGATCATAGATTAAAGACTACTAGATAGAGCCCATAGCGTGTCCACTCGTGAGACAGCAAATCAGCCTTATTGACATGACATGTCAACATTTAAAGTACATCATAAAACCTTATGTTTTAAAATATCGTAAAATACGAAATATTACTTTATATAAGATAGTTTAGTAAACGCATAATACATGAAATTTGCTAAAAAATAACATATCTAAGCTTTAAATCATCAATCAATGAAGTTTATGCCTACTTACGTATGAAACGTAATTCCTTCGATTTTCTGTTCGCTGGGACTGTTGCAGCCGAAAATATTACAACCCACCATAGCACGATAACGTTTAAATTAATATCGTAACCGCAAAGTTATATTATTTATCAGCTAATTTAATAAAAAGCTAATAATTGCTCAGGTCCCTTGCTTGTCACAAACTCCACTCTTGACAAGCAAATAAAAATGAACACGCTGAAAGGGAAAAAAAATAATCTTGCGTCACTTTCTAATAAAGGCCGAATGAAATAAGTCTGTCACGCTCTTGAACCTACAGCCGCATTATGACTCCATCTAGTAGTCTTTAATCTATGGGCACGATTAACAGCCATGGAAATGCTCAATAGTACATGCGTAATCTTTCCGTCATCTTTCCGTTAGGTCTCCACATCTATGGTCGACGGTGGTTTTTTTTTTAAACAATAATGTAATTTTAAATGAATTTTTTCATTATTTACAGAAAATTTACATATTAACAAAAATTTTAATAGACCTGTCAACTGTCATTTTTTATAGATTAATTATTTTTTGAATCCCAAATAAGCATTCCCTTATTTACTCTGTAGAGTAACTTGAAAACTTTGTACAAAATTTAAATAAAATGCTTTATTCGCTCCCGGTTGAAGACTTCGTGTTTACACAAAGGCGGCTAGCCAACTTTGCGCATAATTATATTTTTCAAGTATTCGGACCGGCTTCAGTAGAACTTCTTGGTTGATTTCTTCTTTGGCAATTTCGCTTACTTACTATTTGTGAAGTTTGATAAGTTTGCGATAAACAATTTTTTCTGGAAGAAATTATTCATTTATTTTACGTATAAACCTTTAGAAACAGTTTACAGGCTCCAATGATTTTAATGAAATTTTGTAGGTTTTTGGGGGCGATTAGTCGATCTAGCTAGGTTTTGTTTTTATAAAATTTTGTTTTCTTAGTGTTTTCTGACAAGTACAACAGTAAAACTACCTTACAATATATGGCGTTTTTACGTAATTAAATTAAATTAAATTTCCGAAAATAAAATACCAAGCAAAACTAGGTCAACTGGTGAGTTAATAACTTCCTTAATAACTAGTATAGTTATTTATACTTCCCTTTTTAAACATAAATTGGCCTTTCCAAAATACATTCGAATGCCACTTTGAATAAATCAATACAAAATATAACTGAATCGACTAAGATTTGCAAATTATCAATTAAGAAAACATTTCAAAGATGAGATTCCATTTCCCGGGATGGGAACGATTTATTGACTCTAACAGAATCCATTTCGTTCAATAAAGATCGAATGTAATGAATGGTGGGTCTTCAATGGACGTCGAATGTTAAGCTCCTACGGAGAAGGCAACTCTTGATAAGGGATACGTGATTGATATAAGCGGTTTCTGGTAATTAACTATCTTGAGAATTGAAAAAAGTCAAGCATATTAGTTAAGGATGAAAACTCTAATAACGAGTTTTGAAACATAAATAATTATATTGAAAATATTAACTTTTGTTTTTAACCGACGAAAAAAATCGGAGAAGGTTCTCAATTCGACACGTATATTTTTTTTTATGTATGACCACACATAACTTTTTACAGAATTGTCCGATTTTGATAATTCTTTTTTTTTAAAAGGGCATACTTCCAAGGTAGTCCCATTGTCATCATGTTAGGATCTGATGATGATATCCTGGGGAAATTGAAGGAATTCTTCAAATTTTGGAGGCACGCCTACAGCGATTTCGGTTTTTGTCTAGGTATCGGTAGCTTTTTGGCTACAAGTGCCGTATGACAGTATAGTACGAGTACGATACATGGAGATAAATTACTAAAAAGTAAGAAATAATTTTTTTTTAATAACCCACAAACTGCTTTTCTACGTAAAATAAAGGTTCCTTAAACTTGGCTGGCACCGACTTGCACCGGCTGGAACCAACTAAATGACACTGTTATTTTTTACTTTTTAGTGCGTTTTGAGTCGGTTCTATTTTTATTTAAAATTTTTTCTTATAAGTGCCTTGTTAGTTAGTAATCTGGGGCCTTATAGACTAAATCAGACCTCAGATTACGAGGTCCTAGGTGTGAGCCTCAGGAAGTCGGTAGTGACACGCGGTAATGAATGTGTCGAAGGTATATTGTGTACTTTCACATCTTCGATCCCGATTATTATAATTTACAGATATCATTGAGTTACGCCTTATTATCTTATAAAATCTCGTTTATTTCGTTTTATGAACTACTCTGGGGATTTAATATATACTTGCATAGTAAATGAACTCTTAACACATAATTGACACATGATTTTAGTTCTGTCGATTCATGGGTACACTCCCAAAAGCCCTGGGTTCAAAACCCAATAGTTGTATTATTCTTGTAACCATTTTAACACAAATATTTTGATTAATTGAAAGAAATATTAGCCGATTTAAAAAAGTCATTGCTAATATTATTATAAAATATCTATCTTAAAATAAAAAGACAATAAATAAAATTTTCAACAAAAAATAGAACCGACTCAAAACGCATTAAAAAGTAAAAAATAACTGTGTCATTTAGTTGCTTAAATTTACTTAAGCATATCTATGAAGTCGGAAAATTTGAAGAGTTCCTTCAATTTCCCCAGGATATTATCATCAGATCCTAACATGATGACAACGGGACCACCTTAAATGTATGTCCTTTCTAATAAAAAAAGAATTATCAAAATCGGACAACTCTGTAAAAAGTTATGTGTAGTCATACATAAAAAAAAATATACGTGTCGAATTGAGAACCTCCTTTGTTTTTTTTCGTCGGTTAAAAAGAAAGAATAATACTTACAAGAACATATTTATTCAAACAATTCATACACAATGAGGGTCATCCATACAATATTCAAGATCAGACATTGATTTAGTCTGCAATAGCAATTCATTTATTATTCGCAAAACGACGCTTTTTTGGATATAAAAACACCGGGTTTTTTACCTCCGAAGCGTTTACGCTGGAACGGATTTAAAAAATAAGAGACCATTTTTCAATGTAGCTAAATTATTTTTTGCCATCATTTTCAGCGGTTCAGCCTGCGTAACAAAATACTGGGGAGCTTTAAACTAAATGCATTATATTCATTAGAAGATTACAATGTTACAATCAAGTTTTGGTAATCTTATTTTGACTATCGTGCAGAATGAGCGCAAATTGTGATGTTGTACTTAAAATAATAGCTTGTACCCATTTTTCTTTTTTTATTTTTTTTATCGACTACCAGTTGGCCCTAGACTAGTATCACACCTAATGTTAAGTGATCATGCAATCTAAGATGGAAGCGGGCTAACTTGTTATAAGACGGAGGTCCTGGGTTCGATTCCTGGCGGGGCAAATTGAGATTTTTCTTAATTTGTTTTGGTCCGGCTGCTGGGATGCTTTCGACGTGGCTAGTTACCACCCTACCCACAAAGACGTACCGCCAAGCGATCTTGCGTTCCGGTACGATGTCATGTAGAAACCGAAAGGGGTGTGGATTTCTTTCTACTCTTAACAAGTTAGCCCGCTTTCATCTTAGATTGCATCTTCCGATGTGATAGTAGTCAAGAGCTAATATTATGATTCGATGATTTCGATAAAAAAGACAAACAGTCGAAACACAATAATACAACAACATAATCTACACAAACATGTTCAGTTCATCCGTTGATTTGTGTAACAACACCATCTCAATATTGAATGGTAGGAATATTTCACAGATTTTAACGCTAACCATTTGTTACACTTCGGATCGTATGGGTAGTAATGCCTCTCCCTTTTCGACGTGTAATTTTATCGCTTGGGAACAAATCTCCGTAAGTTTTGCGTGGTAAATTTCGAAACGGATTCCGTTTTTCATGACCAAAGCAATTTGTGTTTTAAAATTGTTATCTCTAATTATTATTATTGATAGTATCGACTCTGGGACTTCCATAAAATTTATGAGTAAAAATTACATGATGTTAAAGATGTATATAGGTCAAAGGTCATGTAAAGTAAAAAAGTAAATGACTTCCAAAAACAGGAATTACTCATATCGAAGTTAAGTTTTATGTTTATGTGAGTCTTGCACGATATTATTGTTAACTGGTTATTTATTTTTATCAAAAACAATATTTATAGCGGATAGATAAAGTTAACCATCTTTTGAAGGTGAAATCTATGAAAAGTTATCAGAAATCATGTGTGAAGGACATGCGGTTCTATTAAATTAATTAAGATAAGCATTAATTGTATTTAGGTTAATAATTGAATCTACTCTAAAAATGTAAAATGTTGAAAATGAAAAAATGCTGTTACCCAAAAAACGTTTCATAAAACTGAGATCCCCATAGAACTAAACGCCGCGGCCTATCACGCCGCCATCTTAATTAAAAACCGCGCAAATCAATCACTGCTCCCTTATCAGGAGGTAACTCAGGATGACGAGGACAATGGAAAAGATCGTGCCATTCATTTTGTCAGTGTTGGACTTATTGAATTCTCTTCCAGTCAATCTTTCCCGAGGCTGATAAGCTCCTTGTCTTAATTGAAACCCAATTTATGAATGAGATCAAAAATTTTGCTTACTTTGCTAGATTGTGGACGAAAAAGATCACGTACTTTAATACCAGAAGTCAAATCATATAATTTTTGTTACTTTAGTTAACGTAATATTGTATAGTGTTGATTAGATTTGATGACATTGGACTATGTCTCAGATCTGAGACGTGGTTGCTAATTACGGGCTTCATAAGAAGGCTTAGAGTCACTCAAAGGGCGATGGCATGAGCAATGCTCGGAGTATCTCTGCGTGATCAAATCATAAATGAGGAGATCTGCATAAGATCCAAGGTAACTAACGTAGCTCTGCGAGTCGCAGAACTGAAGTGGCAATGGGCAGGGCACGTGGTTCGAACAGCTGATGGAATAGGGGCCCAAGGTGCTGGTGAATGGCGACTCCGCACCGGAAAGCGTAGTGTTGGTTGACCTCCCACCAGGTGGACTGACGAAATCAAACGTGTAGCAGGAGACGCTAGCCACGGGCAGCTTAGGATCGTTGTGTTGGAAGTCCCTAAAAAAGGCCTATGTCCAGCAGTGGACGTTCACCGGCTGATAATGATGATGATATATTTTGTAAATAAATTGTTTTGAAAAGAGTAGTTCAGTATTTTTAACGTTAAACCTGGTCTGAATTATCTAACAAAAGCTTTATCATAATTAGGTAGATATCCTACCTTATGTTGGCAGGATTGTATACTCTGTTTGAAAAGACTATAGACAATATAGTGGCCTTATTTGCTGTATTGTGGTACCGCGTTTAAACTATAGATAATAGACTAGGCGCGGTACTGGTCGAGCAAAAATGGTGGGCGGTAGGCTATAAAATATGCCCCTATGGAAAATTGTGGTTATTCACCATAGTGTCCGAGTCTTGTGCAGTCTTGCTGTTTAACTATTGTAAAAATCTGTGCGCGTAATGTTTAATTAGGTAATTACTGTAATAATGTTTCATTTTGATCATATTTGATGTCTTTGTAAATAAATTGTTATTAAGTTTGTCTTTTGGTGTTTTAAGTTATATTCCCTTCTGGCTGTTTGTTAACACTTATTTACTTTACTTTACTTGACTTTACAGAGCAACTGTAGAGTTTCTTACTGGGTCTTCTTAGCAGGTTACACCAAATTTCGTCTAAACGGGTGATAAAAACACAACTAAGAGTAATAGAAATACACGAATTTTTAATTTGAATTTCAGTTTGGCTAAGAAAGATATGACAGTTAAATAAAGATTCATTCATTTTAGTTTGTACAGAAGAATACATTGAAGAAGAAAATATTTCCAAGAAAATGTTAACAACAATAGCTCTTCAAATTGCAAAAGAAACTTTTGTTTATTGGGACCAACCCACAAAACTTTAAATAAAAGCGAAACGAAATGGCTGAGAAGAAATCAACCAAGAAACGGAGCTTGTTTTAAAACTTGAGAAAGTTATTATATTTGTAGAGCAGTCATTGCATACTTAAAAGGCGAAATATAGGTTAAAATGAATTTGTTAAAATGTATGCATTTTTTTTATAATAGGAATTTGAGTAACTTAAATTGCGTATCTATTTTCTTTGGTGAGATAGCCCGGTCAATTTAGCTGAAAAAGGTAAACCTTCACAAAAATTCCCTAGCTGTTGATAATTTGCATAACTGTCAAGAAGAGCACTATAATAAAATTTTTAAATAAAAATATAACCGACTCAAAACGCACTAAAAAGTAAAAAATAACTGTGTCATTTAGTTCCTTGAATTTACTTAAGCATATCTATGAAGTTGGTGCCAGCCAAGTTTAAGGAACATTTAATTTACGTAGTAAAGCAGTTTGTGGGTTCTAGGTAACATCCTTAAAGTAGAAACCTTGGCTGGCACCGACTCCTAGATATGCTTAAGTATATTAAAGCAACTAAATGACACAGTTATTTTTTACTTTTTAGTGCGTTTTGAGTCGGTTCTATTTTTATTAAAAAAATTTTATTTCTTATTTTTAGTGATTTATCGCCACGTAACGTACTCGTAATATACTGTCATAGTATATTATACGGCATTAGTAGCCAAAAAGCTACCGATATCGAGACAAAAACCGAAATCGCGGTAAGCGTGCCTCCAAAATTTGAAGAGTTCCTTCAATTTCCCCAGGATATCATCATCAGATCCTAACATGATGACAATGGGAGCACTTTGAAAGTATGCCCTTACTAATAAAAAAAGAATTATCAAAATCGGACAACCCAGTAAAAAGTTATGCGTGGTCATACATAAAAAAAAAAATATATATATATATATATATATACGTGTCGAATTGAGAACCTCCTCCGTTTTTTTTCGTCGGTTAAAAATTGTGATTTTTTAACATTTTTATGATAAAAATCATTTAGAAAAAACTGTAGATTCATACAAATTGTAGATAGAATACAAGTATAAACTTTTAAAGCTGAAATCCATTCACTTCACTTAATTTGTTTTGCATTCATAAGATATATGAGGTCTTTTCACCATTTCATTCTAATATACTTCTTCAAGTACCGTTTGCACAAAAACGTAGTGCCAGCAAACGACAAAATAAGCTCACAGAGGCAGGCGAGCATACCTTAATATAAGGTACTCTTAAATTTAAACTCTCTGAAGCGGGGCGGGACGGCTTTTCTGCTTAAACTTTGTTAACAGCGGAGATGCATCTTGAGAAAGCATTAGTGCTGGAAATATGTAAAATAACGGCCATTGTTCCACGTACAAATTCTGCTAGCGAATGTTGTGTTGATTTTAATTCTACTTGTCAAGAATGTGCTACCTATTTACTACATTTACCACAAAGGAATGTACGTTGGTATTTTGATCTCGTTGTTCTGATATTCATGTTATTATTCTCAGTATTTCCGTTACTTATATGTTAAATAGTTTTTTTATTACACAGTCATTGATGGACAGGGTGCGAAATGAGACAGTATCGCGAAAAATGTCCAAAAATCTGGATTTTTTAACTGAAATTAAAAGTAGAAAACTACAGTATCATGGACACATCATGCATTATAACAATTATCGAATTTTGCTGCGTATCATTCAGGGCAAGATCCCAGAAAGCTGAAGATCTGGCAGACAGCGCACCTCCTTGCTTAAATATCTCCGCGAATGATACGGAATGAGTACGAGATCGTTGTTCCGAGCTACCACCTCTAAAGTCAAGATAGCCGTAAATTATATAATATAACATATTTATGTTTTAACTCTAACCGACAGCTCCAGTTGGTTTTTGATCGCCAACCTCCGTAGAGGCACATTTACTATAAGATGGCACTTATAGAATACTCTCTTACTCTATCATAGCGAATTAGAGAAGATTATATAACATGTCTATGTTTCAGTAGAGCAGAAACTCTAACCAACAGTCCGGTTATAAAAACAAAAAACCCGACTGCTTAGAAGTTATGAACTGAAAAAAGAAGAACAAGGATCACTATATCTGTATAAAATTCTAAATACTTTATGGTGCTGCAGGTATGGACAAAATAGTTTACTTTTTGTCCACACCTGATTTTTTGTTTTTATAATAATAATTTTATTTGAGACTTTTTAGTTTTAGTTTATGGTATAGAAATGAGACGGTACACTTAGTACACTTTTGCCATTTTTTGTTAACATTTTCATGTTAAATTCATATAGTTGTGCAAAGCTTTTCAAAATCCGTTCAGCCGTTTAGGCTGTAAAGAAATGGACTAAATACATAGAATACCTCTTCTGAAAAAAATTAACACCTTAATTTCAGCTACTTACCACCACGATTGCAGTCATAGGTAAATTTGTAGTAAATACTGAAAAAAGCCTACACCTTAATTCCAGCTATTAAGTCAAGAAATTTTCAATAATTTTAATATTAATTTGTTGCTCCAAAATGAGTCTCAGATCAATTTAATTGGGAACTTAAATGTCTATTAGCATCATTATTTAAACCATCATAAACGAGCCGAAGGAATTCTCCAATAATGAAATAACCTTAACATTAAAATTAAAAGAGGATTTTGAGCTTTATAAGTATCTATCATAGACGTTGAGAATCAACTTTAAAAGGCAATGGCGAAGGAGTGAGGCAAAGTAGCAGGAAAACCAATTTTGAGAATTGCTTTGTACATGAAATTGTCTGGCTATTGTTGAGGAGGTAAAATTGAGCGTTAAATTTGAATTTTCTCTCTACCTAGGTACTTGCCGTAATTTTAAAGTGTATCGTATACCTATATGTATTAAGTAAAGTAAGTCATAAAGTTACATACTTGATTTTTATAGATATGTTACAACTGACGACCTTCGTGGCGCAGTGATATGCGCAGTGGATTTATAAGACGGAGGTCCTGGGTTCGATTCCCGGCGGGGCAGATTGAGATTTTTCTTAATTTGTCTTGGTCTGGCTGGTGGGAGGCTTTCGCCGTGGCCAGTTACCACCCTACCGACAAAGACGTATCGCCAAGCGATTTAGCGTTCCGGTACGATGTCGTGTAGAAACCGAAAGTGGTGTGGATTTTCGTCCCACTCCTAACAAGTTAGCCCGCTTCCATCTTAGACTGCATCATCACTTAACATCAGGTGTGATAGCAGTCAAGGGCCAATTTGTAGTCGATAAAAAAAAAACTGCTTCAATAGTCCAGTAGTGAGTCTATGTGGCTTAGAATGACGAGGCCTGGGTTCATAAATTATAAAAGACTGAGCTTTGTCGTACTATAGGGTTTTTATTTACTAAAGTATTTCCCTCATAAGAAAGAGAAAATGAGAGATAGTTCTTAATCTGAGATTTTTCTTAATTTGTCTTGATCTGGCTGGTGGGAGGCTTATGCCGTGGCTAGTTACCACCCTACCGACAAAGACGTACCGCCAAAAGGAATGTGAATTCCATCCTACTCCTAATAAATTAGCCGGCTTCCATCTTAAATTGCATCATCACTTAGCATCAGGTGTGATAGCTGTCAAGGGTCAGCTTGTAGACGATAAAAAAATATTAGAAAGTAGCTCCAATGCGGGTTAGCGGGGTTGGTAACAATGTTAAACTCTTATAAAGATTAAACTAGGAGCGTTGGTTGTATGGATGGGTGAATGGGTGGTAACACCACGACCAACCCGATTTTGGAGTTAGAATTTTTACTGAGAATTGCTTAGGAGAAAGATAAGCTTCTAACTTCGAGATCCGACACCGCACAGACTGGACCAATAATGCAATAGTTTTTTTTAGTATTTCTTGCAAGTACCTACTTTTTTTAAAAGTTTGTAGCGGTTAGACTAGGTAAAATTGTAAGGTATTTTCTTTTTAAAATCTGGGTTAGGGAAAGAAAGTTCTAGTTACTAAAAAAGTGCTAAGTTTCTAAAAGAATACCGAGAATGTGCTTGGTAGAAAATAAAAGCTAATAGTTACCTAATTAGCATTTTAAAATACGCTTTGCACAATATTGCGTTGGCTAAACTTTTTAATGAAATAACAGAATTTATTTGTAGCTTTTTGTATTTTCTATATATACATAAGAGTATACATATTAATACATACATACATAACATCACGCCTTGTTCCCATAGGGGTAGGCAGAGACCATATCCCTCCATTTGCCACGGTCCTTGCATACTTCCTTAGCTTCTTCCACTCTCATTAATTTAAAATGTAATTTGGTACCAATGGAACATTCGCTAGGCCTTCCCCTTCTAACATTTCCATTCACCCTCGCCTTGTAAATCTCTTTTATCAATTTCTTTCAATCTCTCTACATGTCCAAACCATCTAGCATATTTTAATTAATTTTACACCACACTTTTCTTTTACATATTAATGATTATTATAAACTATACTACAGCCAAACTCGATTGAGAATGATTGTCAACAAACAAATTTAAAATGAAGGTAGAAAATGCAACACATTTTATGTCTAATAAATTTAAAATAATGTTTTGTTTTTTTTTTTATCTTATTTAAAAGATATTGAATATATTAATTAGTTTTAAGCTTACTAATCTAATTTATTGTCATGAATTAGTGATTAACAAGTTAACTAAATAAATTGGGTGTAAAATGACTAGTAATTTCTACCTCCATTTTTAATTTGTTTGTTGACAAGCATTCTCAATCGACTTTGGCTTTAGTATAGGTGGTTTCACCCGCGCTGTTTCTGTTCCCATGGTAATATCAGGATAATCATAATACAAATTAGCCTATGTCATAGGGCCATCAAATAAATAAAAAATGTATACAATCCGAATGGTATTTTACGAGATTAGCGGGAATAAACATACACCTAACAATTTTAAAAAATCATTTTTTAAAACGTCAGTGCCGTCATAATATTCAGGTGCCAATCATATTTACTTCCATTTGATAGTGAATGCTACCAAATCAATTATTGTTACCCGAAGCCCACCATCCCGCGTTGGAACAGCGAAATGGGTCTATGCTTCATAGCTCGTCTCCTATAATAAAATTATTATTATAATAAAAACAAAAAACTCGACTGCTTAGAAGTTATGAACTGAAAAGAGAAAAACAAGGATCACTATATGTTTATAAAATTCTAAATACTTTATGCTGCTGCAAACAGGGACAAAATACTTTATCCTGCGGAGAAAGAAAGATCTACCAAAACTTCGTTTGTCCCCGCCTGCAGCACCATAAAGTATTTAGAATTTTATACAGATATAGTGATCCTTGTTTTTCTCTTTTCAGTTCATAACTTCTAAGCAGTCGGGTTTTTTGTTTTTATAATAATAATTTTATTTGACACTTTTTAGTTTTAGTTTATGGTATAGAAATGAGACGGTACACTTAGTACACTTTTTGCCATTTTTTGTTAAAAAAGTAATATGAACATGATATGATATTTATATTTTTGAAATGGTCTTTTTACTACCTTTCAATTGATACCCATATTGCTAAGATAAGAGAAAAAAATACACACATCCCCCCTTTTTTCCCCATTTACAGCCGCCATTTTGAAAATTTAAGTAGCCTATGTCACTACTACAATTTTGACAAATTCAACAACACCTCACATGTCAAAACCCGTTCAGCCGTTTAGGCTGTAGCGCGTGCCGAAGAAATGGACATTCATACATACATACATACATACGCTCGAAAAACATAACCCTCCTTCTGACGCAGACGGGTAAAAAAGGAGGCTTGGTTTTGGAGTTGGCCGTTAGAAAACTGATAATTAGTAATATTAATCATATAAAAGCGTGTGAATGCCATTTTATAAAAACTAAAAGTTTACCCGCCCTTGCCTACCTATAGCTTAAGAAAAGATGAATGAAGTACGGAATAATTCAATTTCAACATAATAATTAATATGTATCGTAGTATCCATAAAGTTTTCTCCGTTTATTCAATAATAGCCCAACAAGCGTTGGAAAAAGAATAAAATCCATTGCGTAGGCCATGATTAATAACCTCGAAGAACTCCCGCCTCTTATCGGGTGACGCAGGGGGATAAGAAATACTTCGTAATTTACTGCACTCAAAGGCTTAGGGATACTGGAAATGTTATTTTTTATTATTAACATGCTACAAACTTATTTCGCCCTTTTTAGAAAAGGGGATAATTATTGAGTTATGATCATCCAACCTGCCCAATCCTGCCTCAACGACGGGAAAAATGCTTTCATTTTCACTATAACTTATAATGTTGTACAAAAATTTAAAAATTAGTTTTTTTTATTAGTTTTTTATTTACATTTTTAATATAAAATTAATTGTATTTCAGCTTCGTGGTCTACAACTCGTGATTTTGCAGAATATCACTTATTCGTAAGTTTAAAAATAATTTGTCAAATTGCACCTTTATTATGTGTTATAATTTCATATATTATTTTTCAATTTAATAATTTAAAACGTACTAATTTCAAACAGGATTAACTTAACTTAATCACAACTTAAAAAAACCCAATTAGTTTGAGTAGGAATACTCCGCCAAACATTATAGCTGAATTTTTAATGTTCTACGTTCAGATTACTGTCGCTTCTAGAATATTGACTTCAATATCAATGTATTTGCCGATTTTATTTATACTTAATGTAAAAAAAGGGCTCGCGCACGATTTATTCAACTAACTGGAGGAAAATAAAGCATTTTCGTCGGAAACAACGGAGTGTGGCCATTTTTTATCGGCTTATTTTGCTAAATGCGTTACAGCGTGAAAATAATGTTACTTCTTACGTATTGTTAAAAAGAGTTGAGTGCGCGATTTGTTTCTGTCGATGGATTCATATTTTACCTTGGATTTATTTTTTGTTAGTGTTTTGTGTGAAAATTGCTTGAATCTGATTTTTTATTCATTGATATGATTAGAAATCTTCTGATGATAATATGTGATGGTTTAGTTATTATCTTAGATAACAGGCGACTATGGTCACGATTGTAGTTTACCACCTGATTAGACCTGAGCTTGAATTTTTTTTTTGTTTTTTATTTACCACAAGTTAGCCAGACTGCACATCTGGCGGAAAGTGATGTTGCAATCTAAGATGGAAGTGATGAGTACAAAATATTTTAACAAATATTTAGTAATCATCACTGTTTTTTCTACATCGTTTTAACAATGTTCAAAATTCTAGTTGAATAAACCAAAGAAAGGATGAATTTTTTAAGCAAAATTACGATCAAGAATACATTGATTGCTTTTATAAAAATCCCAAATGAGAAATAGTTAATACAAAAAAAGTGAATCCATACAAAAAAGTTTTTCACATTCTTGTTTTTCCCGTGGCGTAAATTACTCAAAAACAAGCGATTTTATCAATTGGATCTGCCGGTACGAATTTCCATAATTAACAATTTTGGGGGCAAACTTTTCGGAAACAATCCATCAATTCTCGGCTCGAAATTTCTAAAACCAATTATGCGACACGGAATGAGAGTTTGTAAGTGAAGGAGCAATGTACCGTAGTGTTAAATACAGCCTTTGGCTTGTTTACGTTTACTCTTTTATGGTATTTATATTGAATTTATTGCTATAAGTTGTATTAGGTATTCTGTTGATTTTATAACCGTTTCGTTGGTAGAGTAACCACACGATTAGCCACTTAGGCTTACCAGTAAACTGCCTATGACGCTTCAGATTCCCAACGTACGACTTCCACTTGTGGACTGGGTTACGAAATATTGAGCTTCTCTTTCTGAAAGATACCGACAAAGACGTACCGCCAAGCGATTTAGCGTTCCGGTACGATGTCGTGTAGAAACCGATAGGAGTGTGGATTTTCATCCTACTGCTAACAAGTTAGCCCGCTTCCATCTTAGATTGCATCATCACTTAACATCAGGTGTGATAGCAGTCAAGGGCCAACTTGTAGTCATTAAAAAAAAAAAAAATATTCACTACAAATTCTTAGCCAGGGGTTGGGTGGTTTTACATTCAGTACCTTGAAGAACACTTTTTTAGAATATTTCGCAAGTTGGTCCCATATTTATTTTGTTTTAAATTCCTACTAATCATTGTCAATTATTTTCTTTTTGAAGTACATTATTGTTCGGTATGATTGAAAGGGCCAATGCCTCTATATTTCGCATTGAGAGGATAAAGAGCCTGCTTCCGCGTTCCTTTGCGGTCCCAAATATGACGTAGGCGAGTACCACATACCTGGACGTAGACTGCGCAGTTCTTTTTGTGCAGCCTACGCGATGCACTACAAATGACTACTAATGCATTTCCCAGAGACAAAAAAGAGGAAATGACAATATTTGACTCAGTAACAAAGAATATGGAGAATTCTTGAATGCAATTACAAAATGGACTCGAACTTAGATCCTCCTAAAACATACTAACCACTGAACCAACAAGGCAGTTATAAAAGCATTACAATACTGGACAATGTGTACGTTTCAGTATTCACTTCACTTATAACACAGTCAATAGCCATCATGTAACACAATGATATATTTCAGTATCGGAAAATACAAAATGACTGCACTCGCCAATAGATCGTACGGAATTACATTACGCCGCCGTTAGAATGTCTTGTAAGCTCCATTTCCTATGACAGGGTGGAGTTCGATCGTTTGACAATGCATACTTGTGAACGACAACAGTGCGCGCGATAAACGACCGTACGGTGCTACGTTCCCATACACTAGGTTTTGAATAGCACATGGAAATTCGAGCTGTGAATTTTTATAGCGATTTGAAAACGCTTCCCGATTTTTGATCTTTTTGAAATATACATTGGATTCCACTTTTAAAAATAAAGCTTGTCAACTCGTATTGAAGCAATACTGCTTTGGTGGATACATACATACATACATATGACGGCGCCAGTGTCATCGTACGCGACTAGAAAGAAGTCTGTGAATTGCATGTGTACCAGCTACGCCCTCTTGCGGCTGCGCATCGTTCGATACCCCCACACACCCCACTACTTAAGTCATTCTAAGTTGTATAAAAGGAGCGGGTCTTCAACTGGTGGGCAGTCTAGGCTCTGGTGTGGCGCGGTGCCGACGTTGTACTTTGCTTATCGCTTAACCTAGACAACTCTGATGATTAATTTGTGCAAACGAATTAATTATTACTCTCAGCTTGAGTTATAATTACTTGGAATACAAAGGCCTAATTTAATCACAATGTCCTACCCTCTTTCGACAAATTTGGCTGGGCAAGGAGAATAACTTGAACAGAGGAGGTGAGTGTTGACGCGCGTCACTAAGAGATCTCTTTTAAACCTACACCCGTGTCACAAGTCTCGGGCTCTGTTCGGAGTTATTCTCTCAGCCACGTTCGGAGTTACTCTCTCAGTGTCTCTCAATTCGAATATGAATCCAGTATTTGTACCTGCGTCCAAAAGGTGTTTCCACTTTCGACATATACATAATATCACGCCTTATACCCATAGGATAGGCAGAGACTACATCATTCCATTTGGCACGATGTTTGCATACTTTCTTAATTTCTTCCACTTTCATTAATTTCGAGGATGTAAGCTTCATATCCCCTTTGTAATATATAATATGCTTATAATATATATCTAAGGGTTAATGATAAAGGTCATCCTTGGCAAATTATAACTGCAGCATACGCTCCTAATAGCTTTTTTGACGTGACAACGTCTTGTAATTCGATAGAGCCGGCTGCACGCTCGAAAAAATATGACGTCATGCGTCGTTACCTCGCTTTGAGGCGTTTCATGTAAGGCTTGAAGTGCAAGCGAGAGCGCGGAACGAGCGACAAAGAAGCAATCGGCCTTTGCATTCGGCAGCGTTCGACATCCGTCTATTAAATATAATTATTAAATATATTAATTTGATTATTAAAAATTAATATATTTATTATATTTATAAAATCAAAATAAATTATTTTATTAATTTAAATTAATATTTATAAAAATATACTTAAATTAAAAATTTTAATAACCAATTAAATGCTACCATTCCATCAGTATTTTCTTAAGACATTGTCACGTTCAACTATCGTCAGTAAACCAGACTTAACAGACAACCAATTTTTTGGTAAAAAAAACTTCAAACATTTACATATTATTTTTAATCCTATTCGTACCTCTTCTAACTTAGTCTGCTGCCACCCTCTACCATCTTAGAATAGATGGTCACTTAACATCACACGAAGAGAGATGTAAGAGAGAGAAAAAAAAAATAACCTACTTTTGCACATAGCATTGCCTTTGTTACCAGTTCGATCCGCCCGTAAACTATGCCGTCATAAAATCCTACTGCCGCAGTATTGTATTTTTATTCCAAACACTAAACTATAAAGCGCTTTCCATTCTATTAAATTTGCGTTAAACGGTTTGACGATTTACTTAACAATACACTCCGCCGTTGTTCGCTGCCTCATGAATAAAATAATATGCATACAGATTTATATTTATAACAAGCATGTGATTCATTTGCCGACGACTCAATAAAAATAAACGCAGAGCTATTCGGTGATCGAGATATTCATGGTTGGAATAACTTTACGCAATCAAATCTATCGAATGTAAAAATCTGAGTTAATAATGTCGTCCCGATCGAATTTTAGTTGTGGCCAGTTTCATTTTTAACCGACGAAAAAAAACGGAGGAGATTCTCAATTCGACACGTATTTTTTTTTTGTTATGTATGACAACGCATAACTTTTTAGAGTGTTATCCGATTTTGATAATTTTTTATTAGAAAGGGCACACTTCCAAGGTGGTCCCATTGTCATCAAGTTAGGATCTGATAATGATATCCTGAGAAAATTGAAGGAACTCTTCAAATACTACCAAGGTTTCTACTTTAAGGACATTACCTCGAACCCACAAACTGCTTTACTACGTTAAATTATTATTCCTTAAACTTGCTGGCACCGACTTCATAGATATGCTTAAGTAAATTAAAGCAACTAAATGACACAGTTATTTTTTACTTTTTAGTGCGTTTTGAGTCGGTTCTATTTTTTGTTAAAAAATTTAATCTGGCTCTATTACGTACCTACCTATTTGTACACTGTCCATGTGTACATATTTACATCAAAACACGCCTCATTCCGATAGGAGTAGGCAGATACTACATCCTTCCACTTGCCACCGTCCTTGCATACTTCCTTAGCTTCCTCCACTCTTATTAATCCTCTCATACAAGTTCATCGATTCGTTTCATAGACCTAGCCACATTTTAAAATGTCCTGAATTTAGTTCCGGAACATTCGCTTAGGCCTTCCCCTTCCTAGAGTTAATATAAATGTCCAACATTTCCATAAATCTCGTTTGTTAATCTTCTTTTATCGATTCTCTCGCCATGCCCAAAGCATCTAAGCATCCATTTCTCAATTTAAGTCACTACATCTTCTTTTACACCACCCCGTTCTCTTGTTCTGTGTCCTATTCACCTAAAAGTCTGTTCTCTTGTTTTTCATTCCCTAATAAGTAACAAAAAAACGTTTGAAAACAACAGGGGAATGTATTAACTCTACGGACTTCCCAATTCCAGCAATAAGCAAATAACTTAATTTAACATAACGCAATTGATTTAATATTGCCTGAATACAACGGCAATACAAAACACAGCACAGCGATTCAGCTTAGCGATATAAATAACCTTATTAAGATTACGACACAGAAAATCTTTTTTTAGATACGAAAAAAATATTTGGTAAGTTTATATTAAACCAGCAATATACCTAAAAGTAACTGCAGGGACACTCAAGCTTATACCCTAACAGAGACAAACTAATTCTGAATGAAGATACTTCTCACTTAATGAATGATGATGTTGAAGAAATGTTATAATAACAATTAACAACATCATCATCATCACATCATAGATCATTTTAGAGACTTCCAAACATAACGATTCTGTGTTACTAGAGGCCAGTGGCTTCATGCGATACGTTTAATGATCTTAGTCTACCTATACTAAAGCCAAACTCGATTGAGAATGATTGTCAACAAACAAATTTAAAATAAGGTAGAAAATGCAACACATTTTATGCCTAATAAATTTAAAATTATGTTTTGTCATTTTAAAAAATATTGAATATATTAATTAGTTTTAAGCTTACTAATCTAATTTATTGTCATGAATTCGTCATTAAGTAGTTAATTAAAAAAAATAGGTGTAAAATGACTAGTGATTTCTACCTTCATTTTTAATTTGTTTGTTGACAAGCATTCTCAATTGAGTTTGGATTTAGTGTAGTGGAAGGTGACGATTACCATTGCGCAGTGGTATGCGCAGTGGATTTATAAGACGGAGGTCCTGGCGTCGGTTCCCAGCGGGGCCTATTGAGATTTTTTTATTTGGTTATGGTTTGGCTGATAGAAGGCTTCAGTCGTGGCTATTTACCACCATATTAGTTAGCTAGTTTCGCTACGAAGTCGTATAGAAACCGAAAGGGGTCTGGAGTTTCATTGTACCTCTAATAAGTTAGCCCGTTTGCATCTTAGATTATATTATCACTTACCATCAGGTGTGATTTAAGTCAAGGTCTAACTTGTAATAAATAAAATATTAAAAAATGTGTCGACCAACACATACTTCAATTAAGAAATAAACACTCATCCATTTTTCAATGGCACTTGATTTATCATACAAGCTGCGACAATTTAAAACGGACTCAGAAAACAAGCACTACAAACTCCATACTTCTTAACATTTCTCACATTTTAACACTTCAATAAATTGTGTGCACCACTTTGGAAATTCCAAAATTGCACGTAAATTTTGCAAGCGAAACACTCATTCAACAACAGTGTCTCAGCGAGTATATTTAAGGCAATTCTTTGTGTCCCTCCACCTATGCGTTCATGCGAGGGAAATCGTTCCTTATTGTGTACAACAAAAGGTATACAATCCTGTAAGAAGCCAGGTAACTCTATTTCCAAGACCATTACTCTTTTTCGCTGCAATATTACAAGAGATGTTGCGAGCGAAACGGAACGGTTTCAAAGATACTGGTTGACTGATTGCCCTTGAATAACCCGAATGTTACCCGACGTTTCATGTGGAATCTTTTTATTTGTCAATGTATGTGTACAAGGGTTTGCGATGAGTTCTGATTTTCCTTTTATGCTAATATTATAGAATGAAAAATCATGGCGATTGATCGTCAATTGCGTTTTATTGATCTACGTACTTATTACTACGTAATTCATGTATTAACTTTTTTGGCCCATTGCTAGTTTTATCCTTCTAATCAAGTCCTGGTTCAAATTCTGGGTTGATATAAGACAGCTGCAACAATATAAATAGGTAAATAGCTATTTAAGAAGTAAGAAATCGTTCGACCCAATCTGATTAAATTTTGTCGAATTTGGAACTGATTCTTTGGGTTTATTTTATGCATATTTTTTTTTCTGTTTTGTTTACTCGCTCTCTCTCATTATATTTGATTTTATGTAGGGAATATTTTTATTCTTCCCCTTCCCCTTTAGCCGCACTAGACCCTAAAGGGTTCAGTGCGCTTAAGTTTAAGCGTAACTAAAGAACAGCCATTTTTTTATACATAAGAAAGACATTTTCACAATGTCGCTTCACCTCAGGGGTTTCACGGAAGACCAGCGCGATGTCCTGACGGATACTGCAAAATGCTGGGTGAGGACCTTTCTGGGATCTTTTTCACATTACTTTTTCCATCCGACAAAGTGAGCTATTTTATATTTTGTGGTATTTTTTTCTGAATGAATATTTTTCTTTCTTTCTTTCTTTCTTTTCGCTTTATAAAATACAACCACACCCGTGAAAAAGATAAACTCTTTCATAGAAGTAGCAAAGATAAACAAAGCACATCGCGCCTTTGTCAGACACCGCTTTGAGCGAGATGACAAACATCCCGTTCGGAAGTCATGCGGGCGCTTGTTACTGTTTGACAATATTGATAGTTTTGATCCTTTGAAGTGAAAATATATGTCTAACTAACGGAAAACTATGGATATAATATATCCTGTGTAGCCACCTCCTTTGTTAACAAGCTGGAAACTGTGTGAAAACTGAAATAGGACCCATTAAAGTCAGTACACCGCGGATTATGGTCAGGAAAAAACTAAGAAATTATTTATATAGTATTTTAAAAATGTTTAATTTTTAAACAGAAAATTAAAATGAAAAATGTGTCATCAATTAAAGAGTTGTTCATGTTTTTTTTCAATTTATATTTTATTTATTAATTTGCATAAAAACTATATTTTTTACATTTGCAGCCTGTTAACTGCTTCTTTTTTCAAACCCCAAGTTTCGCAGTCATAAAAGAGTGTGGGCCATACATACTAATGAATTATAAGAGAAAACAAAATGAAAATAGTCCAGTAACAAAGCAGACACATAATTGTTACATAAATAGGAACGAGGTCGTTTAATCATGAATGACTGATGGTTATGTATATGAAATCATAAAAAAGTAATGAATTTTAAAAGAAAATAAAAAGAAAACATGCAATGTAAATTGTGAAGAAAAGAAAGAGTTATAAGAAGAAGTCACAAGTACACGCTGATAAAATTTGATACACACATAGCGGAACGAGGTCGTTTAATCATGAATGACCGATGGTTATAGATGGCCATAACCTCAACGTGAAAGCCTCTCGTAAAATGAAAACATAACTCGGTAACATTTTCGTCGTTTAAACAGTTTATCTTCTATAAAAACTCCCAATGTTATGACAATAATAAATTCGTTTTCTGTTCCAACATTTTGTGTACGCATAAAAATGTAATGTCCTGAATAATAACCATTCAGATTCAATGTACTAAAAACTATTTGGTCTGATGAAACCTTGAGAAGAGATGGAGAGAGTATTTTTGTAGGAGTTTATAATCCAACGATACGATTTTATTGTTGCGTGTTGACATTATAAAAAGAAGTCTGTCTGTGGTATTGTAGCTTCTGTACTATGGTAAGTGTTTTCGTATAAACACTAATATCATTAAGATAGTTTTTAGGTAAATACGGTAAAGAACAAAATAAAGAAGGTCTGTAGATCGTAGAATAGGAAATCGATTGATCTAAGATCAGGGCGATAAGAACTTGTGACTTAAGGTAAATTTGTAACAGCCGAGGATTATCATTTTTTTTTATTTGTTTGTCTTGTTACAATTTCAACAGTAGATCTTATCTTTGGCTCTATCTATTAGCTCTACAACCTGCATTGAAGCAGTGAGGTGGGTCTATGCTCTGTATTCCCTCTTCTACAAGGAATGAGGCCTAGCCCTACAGTAATAGACTGTGTATGGTTCAGGTGTGTATAAGTTGGTTGTAGCTAAAGTTGATGAGTTGATGGTAAACCACAGTTGAGCACGAGAAATAGTTTATTTCTTAAAAGTACAAGTTATAAGTTGGATGCCAATCTGTGTCAATCGCGATAATTGCAATTAGTCAACTAACTGTAATGTTTTGTGAATCTTATTTAATAATCGCATAGTCAGCAACCAAATCGATGTACGTGAACCGTACAGACTGATAATGATGATGTAGATGATTAGACCACTACTGACTATATTTCAATACATGAGTTGAGTTTTAAATTAGGATATCTATTTGACTTGGTTTAATAATAATTTTGATTTTACTGAATTCTGCGTCACTGTTAGTTGATGTCTTTGATCTAGTAATCCGAATTAAATCAAAATATACTTCATTACAAAATAAAATAAATTATAATATGATATTTTTAGAAACATCATCAGAAGTCCTTTTATATAAGCCAAAAATGCTGCAGAATACATTCTTTTTTTTAATGATTCTCGTCTAATCGTCGTAGACTCTAGCTGTTTGAAGCGCAGTATTCAATGTTGCTAGCAATATTTTATAACAATTTTATTACCAATAAATCAAATTATTAGAAATTAGACAATAATTTTAAAGAATTTTGTCCCATTATTATATCTTTTTTGTTATTTTCAGAATTATTTTTACTTTTTTTCAACTTTTAAATATGAATAAAGAAGAATATATCCACGACGTTAAAGTCGCAAAAAAAAAACATTAAAAAACGTTACGATCATGCATGAAGAGAAAAATTACTTGGAAAATATGTAACGTAGTAACTACGTGATACGATTTTATACGTCGCTGAAACGTGCGCACTAGACTGTTAAAATAAGGTTAAAATATAGTGAAGTGTATGTAATATCTGTACGTTCAGCTGCTTACTGTGATAGCATAAATCAGCTGACATTTTCATTAATTTTTTTTTTTGCAAAATAAATTAGCCTTCAGATCGTCCTTTTGTAGAAGTATTCTTATTGAGTGTTTTCGTAAATGAAATAGGGTATTTGACACTGAAAATTCAATTGACAAATTAAATCTGACAAAGTAATACAAAGTTCCGAAAATCTTGTAGTCCCAAGACTAGTGTGTCGTTGTGTCCCTTTCTCGAAAAACGAAAGCTTGTACTGAGCTACTATGGCGTTACAGAAGCGTGACGTCACGTCTCTAAGAACTACTGCAAGGAAGGACACTGGCTTTCAAATTTAAAAACTCCGTATCGGTCTATCCGTTTGAGTGTTAATGCCACAGACAACCACACGTAAACACACAAACATGTCATGACGTCAAATTTTTTGAGACACCCCTCTTTTTTGCTTCGGGACTTCAAAATGTATCACATCTTGATGTCTCGCTATACTATACCTATAACTCTCGCCAGCCTTGCATTGCCATCCCGTCCCGCCGCTGTTGGATGCAAACTTTATGGAGAAAGCTTTTGCATGAGATAACCCAACTGCATCTTACTACCTATAACAATAAAAAAATGACGATTATTGTTCCTATAGTCGTTTCAGTTAACGGTCTTATTTCGAAAAGCTTCAACCAACATCTTAAGAAGCTTTCGCTTGACTGTTGGATCAAGAGTCGGATACAGAAGGCGGTGATTCTTGAGACTGCGCGCATTGTGAGGAGGTTCCTCACTCTGAAGCCCTGACCACCGGTTGCTTGGGCCCTCAAAGGCCTCGCAAGTGGATGAACCTTTTTTATAAAATTTTAATAGTGCTTTTTTATATTTTAGTATTATACTGTTAAAAATTTAAAAGAAAATGTAAATAAAAATAAATGAGAGACAAAAAAATGTATTTGTATATCATAAAACATCAAGTCAAACCTTCTATAAGCGAACACACTCTCCCAGCGGCGATAGGCCACTGAGCTTTGTCTCGTCAACAGAATTGTATATAAAGCAGCGTTTGAAATTAGTATCTGTCTGGAGTCACAATAGGGCTCATTGTGTACGTACAAAAGGAAATTCTACCCTCACTATAACGCAATTTCTACCAGTCTTGTTCACGACAACGGCATTTACTCATCTTTGTAGTTCGTGCGTTCCATTGTGATAGGTTTCTTTTGCTAAATACGCGAGGTTGTATGATTTTTTTTCGAAAGACTGTCTCGTTGGACTAGTGGTTAGTCTATGCAACTTCAATTACGAGGTCCTGGATTCGAATCCTGGGTCAAGTTGCGGAATAATTCTTAGTAATTAAGAGTTTTTCATTTTTCTATGAACTTTTCAGTTCATTCCAAGCCTCGTGCCACGGAGAGCACGTTAAGCCGTCGGTCCCGGTTACTATCATCAACATTTGATAGTGATTGTCAATTAATTAAACAGTACCTGGTCGACCAAGATTCGGTTGTTTTTTTTTTTTTGGAAAATATACGTTTTCTGTAAATTAAACCAAGCTAGTTCAATTTATTGCCCCTGAAATTCCCCGCATTCAAAATTTTTTGAAAATCGTTGGAGGTGGTTCTGCATATGCGAGAGTTGCTCGTTTAAAGATATTAATTAGATTATTTATCACGCCAACCCGCATTGGACCAGCGTGGTAAGAATATGCTCCATATCTACGCGAAATAAAGATCCAGTTAGGGTACGAGTTCGTACCTGACAAACAACAGCAGCAAGACATGACGCAGTGACACGAATTGTTTCAACGTGTTTCTATAAAATATCCTTCGCGGCTAATAATTGACATGCATGTGATAGATTATTTATATTATGATAAATTATTTAAAATAAATGAGTAAAGATAAAGACTAGTATTCTTGTGTGTACCTATATTTTATTGTCAAGTTTACATTAGTCTATTGGATTACTTTTGATAAATTTCGACACATTTGTAATGAAACTTACCGCTGTTAATAATTTATCTCTATTCTAAAATTGTTTTAACATCATTAATAAATACAAAATAAATTAATAACGTTTAATTGTGTTTTACAGTATTAAATAGTTATAGAATATTTTAATTAGACTATTTTGAACAATAGCAACATTTCTGTCATGAAACTTAGCCACTTTTAGTAATTTATCTCTATTTTAAATTGTTTTAACATCATTAATGAATTACAATTAAATGAATTACTTTTACTTGTGTTTTACAGTAATAAATTATTATAGAATATTTAACTTAGACTATTTTTGACAAATCGCAGTATATCCGTAATGAAACTTAATTACTGTTAGCATTTTTTATCATTATGCCTATTGCTTATTGGTTTCGTTGTTATTGTTATTAAATAATTCTTAATATATCATTTAAGAAATGTAACGATATAATTAAAGCACTTTATTGTAAATAAAAATTAAGAGTACTACATGATGACACCACTGTTGGGAAACGTTATAGTCATGAAACAATGTTATTAATACAAAACTTATTTGTATAATTTATGTGAAACCAAGATTATAATTATAAGATTAATATTGATTTATATAGAGACGTAATGTAGATTCATATTGTACAGTATACTTAAAAGTAGGTCGATTTCCGACAGTGGCCATTTTGGCTTGTTTGTTATAAAAGGGTAGCGAGTTACTTTTAGCCCTCAGTTTTTATTGTATTTTTCTATCAGCGAGACAAGTAGTAACAGTGTTGTGCAAAAGCTAAGTATTTTTTATAATGTTATTCCTTATTCTTATTTTTAGTATTTGTAATATTATTTTGTGTCCATACTTGTAAATACATATATTCAAATATTGAAATATTTATGTAAAAGAAAAAGAGTAACGGTTGTACTTGGGTTACAATTTGTATTTGAGAGTTTGACTATTTATATTTGTTATTATTATGTAATATTGTAAAAAAACATATTTAAAAGAGCATTTGTTGAGTTTCTTGCCGTTGTCTTCTCAACAAGGGCTGCATTTCCGAAACGGTGGTAGAATCATTGCAATAACAAATAATTTAAATAAAAAAATAATTGAAATTGGTTTTGGTACCATTTATTTATTCAAATACCTCCTAATTCATAATTTTCACTAAAATATTATTATCTGAGAAAACATTTAAAATATAAATAAATAGGAACATATAAATTAGTGTTCCAAATGAAAATATACTTTTATTACAATTTTATAGCTCAAAGGCCTTAATTTACTAATAAATGATGTGCAGAGAGATTAATTATTGTTATACCTTCATTTCATTTCTTATTAGTCAAAGACAAAAATTTTATTACATGCAAAGATGCTCCGTTATAACAAATAGTTTTTCGTTTAAATTCAGGTGCACCGTACTGCTAATCCTAGATCTATTATTATAAAAAATACCATAAATTCCAAGTATGCGCTTTATCAGATTGCATTATAACTTATCTTTCCGATAAAATGCACATTCTTCTTAATATTTTTCTAGTTTAAGATGAGTAGAGCATCCTGTTCGCTTTTGCTGTGAAAATTTATAGTGCACTGCAGGCAGTGGCGGGGCAAGACCTAAATTTGATGTGGGCAAGACAGATTTCGCGAGGCCCTGTCCTATTGCGACCTGAAGACGGAATTTATAAAATAATAAAAAAAAAAAACAATACAATTAACACTGCCAAGTTTTTATTCGAAAAGTACAAAAAAGATTAATATTAATGTAAAAATTACACATCGTAAATATAAAGGTTGAAATAACAATACCAATAAATTAAATATCAGCTTTCATAGGATGCTTCTAGTCCAAAAAACAAACAATTCAATTCCACTTTTTAAAAATTATGGCTAGTACTGAAGATTCTGCCAGTAATATTTATGCAATCAGGATAGCAGTTGGACATAATTTAATATTTTAAATATTTTCTTCATGCTGTATAAGGTCCATCATAGCCCAAAGTGTCAATGATCTATGTAGACCAGTGCATTTAATTTTTGAAACCAAATAAAATCTACTGCCTTTTCTGAGACGGTTTACTATAGTAACATATATATATTTTATCACCATCGGAAAGTAGAGATTTCAATAAACAGAAAGCACACCAATTTAAAAAAAAATTGACGGCCAATTTTTCTGTTGAAAATTAGGTTATTTTTTCGATATTCATTCAAAATAAGGTGAAAAAATAAATATTTCAAATCAAATAAATTATAGTGTGTTTGGGGCAAAACAAGGCAAGTTTTCACTAAATTTTATGAAAATAAAATTTTATTTGTAAAAGATAAACATAAAAAACGAAAAACTGGTTTCTGAATTTTTCACACAAATTTTGAGGTTATGTGAAAAAAGTGTAGAAACAAAAGTTTTAGATCTTTTTATTAGCTACAACTTTGCCATTCAACTCTTTTCCATAGGACTTTTAGTTTTGCCGGAAATCGAGAAAATCCGTTTTTTACCCCTAAACCCTCAACCACTACCCCTTCCCGACCTCAGATCGCCCGTAATTTATTTTTATTATTTTTCCTTTCATTTTTATGATATTCTCCTCATTTTTTGATGGATTTAATTCTACTGCGATTTTCTTGTACTTTGTTTTTGTTAATTTTAAGGCTAATTGTGCTGGAGTTGGAGTAATGGCAAAATATCATGTTAACATATTTTAAAATATTGACAGTTTCTGATTTTTTGATTCATTGATTATTTTTAAAGGGATTGCGTAATTACGCCAAAAAATAATGTTGTCACTTAAAACTGTGTTGTTGCTTAATTTTGTGTCTGATTATGGCTGAATTTGTTTGGAAAAAAATGTATTTTTATTTATAAGTCCATTTTTTAGCTTTAAAAAACTTATTATTTATTTAACAGTGCAGTCAATGTTTGCATTTATTAACGTATTGTCATCTCCACCTTGTATACATTTCTTAAAGTGTATATTTAAAAATAATTAGATTTTTTTTAAAGGAACAGAAATTTCCTACTTTTAACTTAACTAAATTCCTTAATTATTGTATCGTAATTTAGTCTAGAAGCCATATCTGATTCAATTGGTAAAACAGCCAAGCTGAAAGTCTTTCCTGACTTGTGTTTCTCAAATAATTTTATATTAATTTTAATTTTGAAAAACTCCTTTTAGCAGAAGCTGTACTTACCGGAATTGTTAATAAAATTCGGATGACAATGTAAATATTTGGGTAAATTTCTTTCAGGCTATTTTTTGTTATATTAGGGATTAAAGTATAAAATTGCACTTCGTACTTATATACTTCGTATTTAATAGGTACTTCGAATTGACATAGAACCTTCATGGTTTAAGATTTTAAAGTGAAACTTTTTTCATACGGTACCTGTGTAGTTCTTCTTTTAAAAAATGTGCAACATTCGATTATCAACTTTCAGTTGTTTTTTTTTATTCAGCTTAGACAATAAAGATGGATACTTCGAAAATTCGTGTGATTTTTTAATACGAGTTCCGACGCGGAACTAACGCGGCAGAAACAGCTCGCAATATTAATGTTGCGTTTAGAAAGGGGACTGCTAATGAAGGTACTGTGCGATTTTGGTTTAAACGCTTCCGTGATGGAAACTTCGATTTGAAGAACGAACCACGTGGAAGACCGCCCACACAGGTAAATAATAAGAAAGAGATGGTGGAAGCCGATCCGAGGCAAACTACCCAGGAATTAGCGGCATGGTTTAACGTTACTTTGCCAACAATATTGACTTATTTGCGTCAAATGAAAATAAAATAAAAAAATATGAAAAATAGGTGCCTCATGACTTGACTAATCTGCAGAAAGAAATGCGTGTTGAAACTTGTGTTGCCTTGTTGAATAGATACAGAAATCAAGGAGTATTGGATCGAATTGTGACATGTGATGAAAAATGGATTCTTTACGATAATCGTAAGCGGAAAATGCAATGGCTGACCCTAGGTCAAACGCCGCAACAGTGTCCTAAAGCAAAGCTTACCAATAAAAAGGTAATGGTAACTGTTTGGCGGTCTCAGCGTAGAGTTATTCACTATAGCTTTCTCCGATCTAGTCAAGCAAAGCAAAAAAATCAATAACGGCAGATGTCTATTGCGCCAAACTCTGAACAATGATAGCGAAACTAGCAGTGAAACAGCCCCGACTTATGAATCGATCACCATTATTGCTCCATGATAACGCGAGACCTTATACAGCACGAGAAACCGTTTTAACTCTACAGGACAGAACAATTAGAACCCATTCGTCACCCTCCATATTCGCCAGACCTTGCTCCAACGGACTACCATTTTTTTCGTGATTTGAAATGCTTCCTAGTAAAGAAAGTAAACAAATAAAACAAGGGATTCCCCGAACTGGTCGGCGGCAAATATTGCCAGACTAAGATAATTAAAATAAATAACTAACATATTTCACAAAATTAATTTATATCTTTTTTTATTTTATTTTCGCTTTAAAGCAATGCTTAGAATTTTTTGAGGCGCGAGGCCCCTTGTAGCGCGAGGCCGTAGGCGGTGGCCCACGTCGCCCACGCCTTCCGCCGCCTCTGACTGCAGGCCGTTAACCGAAATCGCACGAGTAATAAAATTTAAGAAGCAATTACTGCGAAAATAAGATTGAGTGTTGGAACACTGAGGGCAAGTTTATGTGTACAAGAACTTGTATGTAAGACACTAACTATAACTCTATGAAGATATATAAAGATAAATAAACATTTTGTTCTAGATGTTATTTCTATAATCTAAGGTTGTCATACAATAACGGATACTCAGCGTTAACCGAAATCGCACGAGTAATAAAATTTAAGAAGCAATTACTGCGAAAATAAGATTGAGTGTTGGAACACTGAGGGCAAGTTTATGTGTACAAGAACTTGTATGTAAGACACTAACTATAACTCTATGAAGATATATAAAGATAAATAAACATTTTGTTCTAGATGTTATTTCTATAATCTAAGGTTGTCATACAATAACGGCCTACTACAAGACCAGACCCTCCTTCTTGTAGGACAGGGGATACGGATCGTGGTTCCACCGCAACGCATCGCAACGAATGCGTGTAGGCTTAGGGTGATAATGTTCAAATAATTAACAATCACTATCAGATGTTGACGGCCGAGTGGCGCAGTGGGTAGTGACCCTGCTTCCGCGTCCTAGACTGTGGGTTCGATTCCCACGTCTGGAAAATGTTTGTGTGATGAGCATGGATGTTTTCCAGTGTCTGGGTGTTTATCTATATATTATAAGTATTTATGTATAATGTATATAAAAATATTCATCAGTTATTATATCATGCATAACACAAGCTACTTACGAGTGTGTACTCGTTAGAAGCTTATGCGTTATAGTGCTTACACATCGCTATATAGCCCCAAAGTAAGCGTACTTTGGTGCTATAAAGCGATGTGTGTAATTGTCGTATAATATTTATAAACAAGATGTTGATGATAGTTACCGAGACCGACGATTTAACGTGCTCTCCGAGGCACGGGGATGTAACACTACTAAGTTTAAAAAGCATAGAATTTTATTGAAAATTTCTTAGAAGAAAGAAAAATTCTACATCATTGGAAGCTGTTTGAAAATAGAAAATCTAACTAAGCTAATAAAAATTTGACATGCGAATATAAGTCTGCGATTTACCTTTACGACTTCAATAATCGTTGAACCTCTATATCCTTCGAAGTCGTTTGAAAATGGATAATATAACATCTAATAAAAAAATTACACACAGATAAAAGTTTACAATTACCGTTTACGACTTCAATAATCGTCGAACCTCTACATCCTTGGAAGTTGTTTGAAAATAGAAAATCTTACATCTAATAATTTTAAAACCTTCTTACTGTAACTTCTTTATATATCTAAGAGCTAACGTTGTTTTTGCGATATACCAATCAACTATTTAACAGGCATAATCGCGAGCGCTGTAAAGACCAGTATTGATTTCCTCCTCATCACACAGCTTACCTTAACAAGAGTATTTGCATCATAATAATCCGTGTATACAATCAGTTGCCAAAGCATATCAGATAACAAAATAGTTTTGTTACTTTTAAAAATAATCTCCGTAATTCTACTGGAAAATACGTATACATTGTAAATTTTATTTTAACATTTGATATTTGTATTAGACTTTATTATAAAATTTCATTTGTGTCCAATTTAATATATATAGAAATATTTAGGAATTTAGCTTATTTTCTGCTAATTAACATTTGATTGTAAAATTAATCTAATTTTAATAATAATTTAATTTTGCATACCAATCCGGCGTGATACAATTGTTACATTTCAAGATTATAATGAATACCATAAAGTACAGAATTGTAACAGCAAAAAAACGATTTGATTTGATTTGATTTCAATCACATACAACCGATTATGCACCAGTGCGTCGAACGTACGAATTGGTGTGATTGTTGATACGCTCGAAGTATCTTCCGTTACATCTTAAAACACATTATAAAAACTTTGTTAGTACAGCATCTCACATTGCGGCGTACGGAACTCTTGAGAAATCCCACTCGGATAATAGTTCCCACTCGGTTTTCGTCGGCAAATAGAAAAATAGTGGGTATCCCCTTGTTTACTTTGTCTGTTCCCCAGATTGAATTTAAAGCTTGGATTTAAAAGTTGCGGTGTAAAAATTTAAGACCGTGAAAGCTAATGCAAATTCAAGATTCTACTGGAACTCTTTTGTTACACTGTGGAAGCTTTATTTGTAGAAGAAATGGTGCAAGAGTGTTTTTACTTGACTACTACAATATTGCCTCTGTACTTGTTACATTGACTAAATAATTTTACTTTATATAATCTAATCTAGGGGATCCAACACGCAGTCTCCTACCCGGATCGTTGACTTGATCGTTATGAAAAGAGAGTTTGGAGATATCGTCTACTGAAGTCGTGCTATTTTTTATATTTAGAAAGGTTTTAGTAGAGTATATTTTCTTCGTAAAAATTTTCTATATTTCAACAGTTATTTGCGTAATTCCCGTAAGGATAGACCTTACGAGAATTACGCTTAAATCAAGTTACACTACTATTTTAAAACTCAAACACTTTTGTGTTTATAGTGTCTCAAATACAAAATATAGAAAATTTTTACGAAGTAAATATATTCTATTAAAATGTTACTATAAAAAATAGCACGACTTCAGTAGACGATACTACCAAATATCATTGCTAAGCAATTGACTTACTTGGGCTAAAACCTTAATATATATGATAACATTATCTATTACTTGGCATAAATTTTAAAACGTATGATAAATCTATACTAATATTATTAATGCGAAAGTATCTATAAGTAGTAGTCTATTTGTTACTCAGTGATGCCTAAACTACTTAACCGATTTAAATTAAATTTGGTAGATACAGCCGTAGTCTAGAGCTTGAGAAAAGACATAGGCTACTTTTTGTCGAACTATCACTAACAGAATTTCTCAGTGGACGAAGCCACGGGAGTCCGCTAGTCCAATATAAAAAGAAGTAAACTGATTAGAATACGTGAACGCTCGTAAATGTGATCAAAATCGTAATCTATTCTACACCCCAATACCCGTTAATTTATTATACAGTCATAAACCCTCTTATGCCCTATTTCTTACGCGCGGTTAAATATTCTTTATCTCCCTCTGACAGTATAAAATGAGGGGCAAGTTTTATAAGTTTACAATGTTGCATTGCAACGGCAAATTCATTTTTCACGTAGCGGTTTATCGCGCAAGTTTAGTGGCAATAAGCTAGTAAACGTGCTTGCTATGATTTATGCCTCGGATCTGGTTCAGCGTGAATTTCGTGTAGCTTAAACTAAGTGCGAGATTGAAAAGGTGCTTGTGATAATGTTACTTCATTTTTTAACCGACGAAAAAAAACGGAGGAGGTTCTCAATTCGACACGTATATATTTTTTTTATGTATGACTACGCATAACTTTTTACAGAGTTGTCCAATTTTGATAATTCTTTTTTTATTAGAAAGGGCATACATCCAAGGTAGTCCTCATGTTAGGATCTGATGATGATATCCTGGGGAAATTGAAGGAACTCTTCAAATTTTGGAGGCACGCTTGCAGCGATTTCGGTTTTTGTCTCGGTATCGGTAGCTTTTTAGCTACAAGTGCTGTATAATATATTATGACAGTATAGTACGAGTACGTTACGTGACGATAAATCACTAAAAAGTAAGAAATAAAATTTTTTAACTAAAAATAGAACCGACTCAAAACGCACTAAAAAGTAAAAAATAACTGTGTCATTTAGTTGCTTTAATTTACTTAAGCATATCTAGGAGTCGGTGCCAGCCAAGGTTTCTACTTTAAGGACGTTACCTAGAACTTCGATTGAGTTCTGTAACGTTATTCGCTATAGAATAGCGCTACTGATTACTTTTGAAGATTTCACTGTCATGGCTGATTATTGACCAATACCATAATGGGTCCATGATGTTGGGTTTGCCGTGTTTTGCTCAGCGTATGCAATGTTTGGTGAAGAGCAAACGGATGACTTCTATGCCATAATAAGAAATAAGACCACATTCACGATGACAAAACTACGCGTGCAAGCTTTAAAGGCATTCTGAAAATGTTTGCAGTAAAATTGGATACTCAATTGGAGCCTAAAAATTCACTCAAAAATATAGTAATCAATTAATAATACAGTGTTTCATAAATGATTACTAACATTTTTATGTCATTACTAACTTTAATTGGCCTTGGTTGTCTTAATAAAGAAATTAATTTATTATAACTGATATATTTTAGGTTTTATTATTAGCTTAGGTATAAGTAAGTATTTAGGAATTTTTGTTTTTAAGCTGATTCAACGTTGGTACAGTAGTTGCCTTACTAGGTCACAACGTCCATGATTAAGAAAGATATAGACATGAGTTTGAATAACATACTGTCGAGTTATAAAACTTCAAGGGATGATTCGATCTTAATAAATATTTTATAATAATATTTTTAAATAAATATTATTATATTAATTAATAAAAAAATAAATAATATTATAATATTTAATAAAGTAAATGCAATAAGAGCTTAAAGACCTTAAAGTAAATGTAAGACTGAAAAGTTGGTCGAGGTAATGTTTTTTCAGTTTTTGTTAGATAAACCCAGGTATTTTACAATCAATTTATAGCTTAACTTTGATTGAGTCCTGTAAAGCTATTTTGTAATAATATTTTTTTAAGTCGACAATGAGAGCTTAATTTGTGAAGTGAAAACTTCTTTAATTAAAATAATGGAACTCGTGTCATTGTCACCGAACGCTTTCCATTATCTATAATATGTGATCCAATTCACAAATTCACCAATTACGTAGTTTTCACGTATCGGCAGTCTTCAGACTACCCTGCATTTTTTAAGCTATTGTATAGCTTTTATCGCGGGCCTTGAGCGTAGAGACCGAATACAGAAATTCCGTAATGAAAACACCTAACACCCCCTGAGTATCAAAAACATAATATCAAAAGCACAATTTCGGCAACAACGTCATCGGGGAACGTGGCTTAGCGGTAAGGCGCTCTAAGTGTTGCGGAACGGCCACGGTCCCGATGACGTCTGTAGGTAAACATAAGTTGATAAAAAATGCTATGCAATAGCTTTACCGCGGCAGTCTCCGAGTGCCACATGTCTTTTTTTTATTATATCTTCATGTAAAGTCTCATGTTGGACAGAGAAATAGAAACAAATCGAACCTCACATTGTCGAGTTAAGAAAAACCTTTCCTTTCAATAGAATGATTCTCATTCTATAAAAGAAAATCGCAAAAGTCTAATGGCAATATGGTAGTAAGCGTGCATCTCTATAATTTATACCTCAGATCTTGGTTTAGCATGAATTTTGTGAAGCTAAAGTCAGTGCGAGATTGAAAAGTTGCTTGAGATAATGTTCTTTCATCTTTTTGTTAGATGATCGCAAATGTTCTACAATTGATTTCGAGCTTAACTTGATATCAGTTCCGATAAGTTTCGATGACCTCTTCTTCGCTATTGTGAATGTTATCTTATGAATTCTATTTTCAGCTAAAGTCTTTTATTATTTTACAACTAGATGTTATTTAGAAAACTTTTCTAAATCCTCATTTGTACCGTGCATTATTATGCAGCTTCAGACCACTATCCAAACCCTATTCGGTTTCTGCACGACATTTTGAAACGCTTAATCGCAGAGCTGAATAGTAGGGTGTTAACTAGCTACGGTTGAAATCTTCTACCACCTCCCACCCTCCTTATTGTAAAATAGTAAATCACCGTCAATTGGTCATTATCATGTTGTAAATAAATACAACTAGATGGTAAGTCTACACTTCTATGTACTACAAGTATTCCACAACTTACTAAAAATATCAAAGCGATAACCTAAGAAATATATTTATTTGATTTCTACGGCCTTCTATCCTACTAAGAGGTCAAGCTTGCCGGCTATAAAACTTTACCCTCAATTCCGGGCTGTTACACGCGGGGAAAATATATTCTGGCTCTATATCTTATACTAGTGCGACAAAAACTGTGATAACTCGGGTAATATATACAATACAAATATAAAATATAGCCTATGACACTCACAGATAACGTAGCATTCTACTGGTGAAAGAATTTTTCAAATCGGATCAGTAGTTCCGAAGATTAGCCCCGACAGATTATTAACAAACTTACAAACATACAAACTTACAAACTTTACCTCTTTATAATATTAGTATAGATTTATGTTACCTGTCCTTTACATACGTACTTACTGTTATAAGCAGATTTGTGTTCATAAAAGTATAAAATCTTTGAAGGAAATAGAATCAATAAATAATGATAATCTATATCAGCCAAAATAGCCCAGGAGCCCAATATTCGAAATTATCTGCTTCAATGCAGCTTCGTAGTTCGTCGACGCAGTATTTAACTCAGCAGCCATCACTTTCAAATGTGTCTAATATAACTCTCTCGTCTAATATAATGGACCAGGACTCATGGTTTAATGTGATCTTCGAAGCACGGGAGTTTGACACGTCGAACTTCCCAAATATGAACTGCTATTAAAAACTTCTTAGACAAATCAACAATGAAACCATAAAACTCTTAAAAACAGAAATACTAACCATTGCACCAACGAAATAGTTTATCAAATATGTATGCAGACTTGAAAACCAAGCAATTGTTTATTCCAATATACGTAACATCCTTCGGAATATCAAGAAATTTATGGACAGTAAAAATTTCATTTTAACACATAAAGCGTTCGCTCATCTGTATATGATAAATGCATCCAATAAGATAAAGATATAACTTATCTATAAAGACTACAGTGCGCAATAAACTGTACGTTTACCAGTCGTAACAGAAACGTATAAATTTTAACGTTTCTAGATATCGTTTCCACAAAAGCGTATTTTATGAGCTCCAAGAATTGCAACAATCGAAGGAAGTGTGGGTCTATGGGATTTATTGCAACGTACATCGTATATCTTTATGTACTAGTATAAAAGATAGCAGATATTTAACTGAAAATGCAGATAAATTATTGATATGAATTTTATTGCGCTGAAAGTGCGCTTTACTTTGTTAGTCGATTTAGAATCAGAATTATTTATTTGCTTGAAACATTACAGCACGATATACATAGGTCTTGTTATGTTAAAAAGATACAATGTCTCGCCGATAACAGGCATGCAAATGTTGAAGTACATTAAATAATTAAAACAATAAAAAAAACTAATAAAATGTCAAAGAGAATTTAAGAACATCATATTAAAACAATTATTGTCAGAAATAAAAAAAAGTAAGGTCAATGTCAAATCCTGTACCTATTTGCATATACCTGAATTGTGTTTATTACACTATCTTAGTTTATTACACGTATGTTTATTAAGCTTTATCTATCAAAGGCTCCTGCAGCTTGTGTTTAAATATATTGAAACTCTCGATAGTTGCTATATTTGCAGGTAGTTTATTATATAACGGCCGAGTGGCGCAGTGGGTAGTGACCCTGCTTCTGCGTCCTAGGCCGTGGGTTCGATTCCCACATCTGAAAAATGTTTGTGTGATGAGCATGGAAGTTTTCCAGTGTCTGGGTGTTTATCTATATATTATAAGTATTTATGTATAATATATATAAAATATTCATCAGTTATCATAGTATCCATAACACAACCTACTTACGAGTAAGCTTACTTTGGGGCTATATAGCGATGTGTGTAATTGTCCTATATTATTTATTTATTTATTTATTTAAGTCATAATAAAAGCATTATTCCCAAAATGTGCTGATCTGCTTAGTATACAAAGTTAGTCAATTTACAATAAGTCTAATGGTTTTTCCTTATTAAATAATCAATAATCAATTTAAATACACAGTAAATGTTATATTAATTATACGACATGTTAGGTAAATAGTATAACATCCCGAAACGTTATACTGATATATTTCGATCTTGTTAATATATATCAAGTATAAAATAATTATTTTAATTTAAATAATTGCTTATATTATAGAATTATTATTATACAAATGAATTGCATGACCCTAACTGCTTACATAGAAACAGGCGACTATGAGGGCGTTAGCCCGGTAGGTAACTTTCTTGTTTTCTGTAATAAGTCTTTTTTTTTATCGACTACAAGTTGGCCCTTGACTGCTATCACACCTGATGTTAAGTGATCATGCAATCTAAGATGGAAGCGGGCTAACTTGTTAGGGGTAGGATGAAATCCACACCCCTATTGGTTTCTACACGACATCGCACCGGAACACTAAATCGCTTGGCGGTACGTCTTTGTCGGTAGGGTGGTAACTAGCCACGGCGAAAGCCTCCCACCAGCCAGACCAAGACAAATTAAGAAAAATCTTAATCTGCCCCGCCGGGAATCGAACCCAGGACCTCCGTCTTATAAATCCACCGCGCATACCACTGCGCCATGGAGGTCGTCAAGTCTAGCTTAGGTTGCCACCTCAAAGTTTTCAGCAAATTCTTGAAGTCCTCATATCTTCTTTAGGATTCTACCTAAGATGCTAATTTTTTTCTTGGCATGTATTCTCCCTCCCTAACTCCTGGTGGACTTTGTACATTATAGAATAGAACGTCATGTACACATAATATTCTTTTATAGAGGAGAACCACGATTTCATCCGCGTAGTTATCAATGCCGTGGGAATTTTGGGATTAAATATGGCTTATGTGTTATCCTAATATGTAAACTATATTACTGTAAAGTTTCATCAAAATCCATTCAATAGTTTTTGCGTGAAAGAGTAACAAACATCCATCGATCGCCTTTACAATATCAGTAAGGATTACCAGGGCATCTGGTTTCACGTGGTATATTGATCCACGTACATTTACGTCTTTCCTTTCGTACCTACGTATTTCATGAAATGGCAATCCGTTACCGCAAATAGTCGTCCATCAAATTTGCGGTTGGTTACTGCAACCGCGGCTGCCGCGAAAATCGTAGAAAACAGCGGCATCGTGAGTATTGAAATAAAACTGCTATCCAGTACAATTCAACTTGCTCTGATTCCCGTAATTGCACGAAGCATGACCTAAATATAAGTACATACTCGTAATTACGAGTATGGGTATACTCGTATGTATAGAACAACTTGGGGTTTACGCAGACTGTAGCGAAGAGTCGCGTCTTTATATATATCTATAGCAAATTCATCGCTATTTTAAATTTTTTTAAGTTTTATTATACAAAAATCGAATCATGCGTTTTCCATATTTGGATAATATAACTGGTACCTTTAAAATGGAGATGATTAATATGATTTCTAGTTGACGATCTTGACGCGTCGCTTCGCTCTAAAGCTTGAGCCTTATAGTAGAAAATTGAAAGTCGATAAATTCTGAAGCAGCAATCTTATATCTTGGTCTCATGACCATTTTAGAGAGTTAACTTCTGAAAAATACAATGTAAGTAAGCGTTTAATATTAATATTTTTGAAATGAGTAAAATTTAATTGTTATTTACATGCTTACATAAAAGCTTTAAGTCTTATAGCTTTAAAAAAAACCTTAAGTAATAATAATGTATTTGTAATAATAATAATAATGAGATTACCGTCATGTGGAATGTTGATTCAACAATGATTGTACCTATAGTCGTTTTAGTCAACGGTCTTATAGCGAAAAGCTTTGACGAACATCTTAAAAAGCTTTCGCTTAATTGTTGGATCAAAGGTCGGATACAGAAGGCAGTAATTCTTGAAACGGCCCGTATTGTTCGGAGGTTTCTCACTCTGGAGCCCTGAACACCGGTTGCTTGGACCCTCGGGCCCCGCAGCAGGCGGAATGGATTTTTTTATAAATTTTTAATAGTGCTTTTTTTTATTATTTTATAAGCATTGTTAAAAAATTTAAAAATAATTGTAAATAAATAAATGAGTGAAAAAGAAGATAATAATAATGTATTTCTTTTATTTATAATAGCTATTAAGAAACGCCTGTTTTTATTATGTTAGTTTTTATATCGCACCCGATCTAAAAACTTATATAAGTACCATCTTCTTCTCTATCTGTATTTATAAAAAAATCCAAGGCTTGTCAAAATTTAGCAATTAAATTATTTTCCATAATACCCCTTGAATTTTGATTGGAATTTATTTTATAATACCTATTAAGACACGCCTGTTTTATTTCAATTAGTTTGGCCTTAAAATCATGAAGCTATAATTATACAAAACAAAAACATGAAAAAATCAAGTTGATCTCTTTCCATTAAATCCTTTTATACCGTATAGAAGGTAATTCTGTACCTTTTGCTTTTAAATTTTTAATTTTCCAGGCTTGTCAAAATTAAGCAATTAAAATTTTTAATAAATCCGATGTTGTTAACCTCTTCACAGTTTTGACATTCGTGCTAACAATACTGTTTGAGCGGTGTATGTCCTTTACCATTTGCCGTATGTCTCTTGTTATTAAAATTTTCACGGCTTTGTCAAAATAAACAAATAACATTTTCAATAACGTCAATGTTGTTATCACAATTATCAGTCTCTATAATTTTGATTATAGCGATAACAACTGTGTTGCGCATTTAACCCTCAACCCGGACCGATATAATACGAGCAGTTTACATTGCACCCGGTCTAAAAATTTGTATACTTTTATTTGTTACTACAAAATTTTCCAATGCTTGTCAAAATTAGACAATTAATATTTTCAATAATATTTCATTAATTTTGATTGAAACTGTATTGCGCAATTAACCCTCAACCCGTACCTTAGCGTATACTCGTATATTGAACTCGTTGTATAAATTTTTCAATAACACGACATCTGCCATATTAACATTTTTGCAATAAGATGTCTGTCACGTCGTTATGCCTCCCACCTGTTACTTTCATTATAATTCAAATAAGTGTTGTGAGGAGAATCGAGTGAAGTTCATGCTCGATAATATATACCTACTAGCGGACGCCCGCGACTTCGTCCGCTTGAAACTTGGTGTAGACTTGAACTCCCGTTTGACCCCTTAAGGAGGAGAGCATTAGAAAAAACGTTTCTTAGCGATCGCCTGCGTCATTATAGCTATATGAAAACTTTTTTAGCGCGACGCACGCGAGGAGTATCTAAGATGGCGACAACAGTTTGTTTGGATAGCAACTACGGTTTGTTTGTCGCTGTCATTATAATTTACCGAAATTCTCCTTAATCCGAATTTGACGAACGAAATTTGTCGACTGGAAATCAATATTTTTTTATGTTTTGTTATTCATCTAAGGTTTTAATCGAGTCTATCGTAACCCTGCACGAAATTGTTAATATAGATGAGAAGGGTAAGGACTAGGCATGGCTAAATGTAAAGTGCAGACTAATCCACAGTCTAATTTAAGTCAAACTCATATTGATACCTTATTTCAGACCATGTTAATCTACAAAATGTAATATGTACATTATACATGTCCTCAATCACCAGACCTCGTTTAAAGCAACTCTTCGAAATATTTCCACATCTAAGAGTCTGACACCTATGGACCTGATCTGATATCCCGAAGGTCTAGACCTCTGTTATAAGTTAGCCCTTGACTGCAATCGGACCTCTTGGTAAGTAATGATGCCATCTAAGATGGAAGCGGGCTAACTTGTTAGGAATAGGATGAAATCCAGACCCCTTTCGGTTTCTAGCTTGGGAACTAGCCAAGAAACCCAGGACCTCCGTCTTATAAATCCACTGCGCATAGTACTGCGCCATAGAGGACGTCATAACTTATAACAATAAAAGGAACATTAGCTTACAATCGTTCAGCTTTTATAAAAGAAAGTCTGAAAATAACAGGCTCTTGCTCTACATATATTTAGACGTAGTTTTTATTTATTATAACTTCGCCTAAGCTATTTATATTTACAGCTAATACTCTTAAGCCTGTATGAAGCCTTAAACTACGACATTTTTTTGAATCACTCTATCTATTATTATTGAAAACCGCATTAAAATCAATTGCCTTGTTAATTTAAAAGATTTAAGTCCACAAACAGTGAGAAGCAACTTTCTTTTATACTACCTATGCTAACTATGCTATGGCAGCTCACTGTGATACAGCAAATGCTAGTACAGGAGTTGCCGGGACTGGGACCTAGGCTTACATGCATATACATTTTCATTGTAATTATTTGTAAGTACCTACTTTACAACTTTTGTCCAATAATGTGTCCAATAATGTCCAATAATGAACTAACCAAAAATGGCTATGTGGTTAGTTTATACGCGGTAGAAGTGGGTGCGAGGGGTATACCAGCGAAGCCTCTCTACAACTTGCTAAAAGACCTTGGCCTTACTAGAAGTGCAGTAAGCTCCATATTGGAACGAGTGTCCAAAGCTGCTCTAGTAGGGTCCTTCCGAATTTGGCTGGGCAGGGAGAACAACTTGAACAGAGGAGGTGAGTGTTGACACGCGTCACCAAGGGTACCCTTAAACCTACACCCGTGTCACAAGTCTCGGGCTCTGTTTGGAGTTTTTCTCTCAGCCACGCGATGGACCCGGCACCCGCACGGTGAATCCATGGAATGCTAAGATATTCGTCTCTCTCTTAGTTTAATAGTAAGGTAAAAATGTCAGCCAGGATTTTGTCTTTGTAAATTAATAAATAAACAAATAACATTTAATAATTGAGTATTTGTTTTAACCGAAACTTTAGTCGGAAACGTTTTTCCTGTAAGATCATCCGAGCAATCTGCACGTCACCGCTTTCGCGTCGTTACTAAGGCGAACCTTCAAGCGTTATCGGTATGAGAAATGAGGGTAGTCACTAATGAAATATGAAACAGGTGGGTAGGTGAGATGGTTCGTATAATTCATCTAATTAAGCGCATGGGCTGCGCGCGATGATAAACGACCCGTGTAAAAGATGTCCAAAATACGTGCTTTTATTTAATTTTCATTCGTTAAAAAATTTTGGGGGATTTATTTGCGCATTTGACGTATACGTGGGGCTCTTTAGTTCCGAATAGAACCAGCAACTGTAATGACCAGTATTCTAAGCCATATACATACAGCCAGTATGTATAGCCCATGATATCAACATCATCACTATCAGCCGGTGGACGTCCACTACTGGACACAGGCCTTTTTTAGGTACTTCCAAACATAACGATCCTAAGCTGCCTCTGGCCAGCGGCTACCTTTTTTTTTCTACAGGGGAAATCCTCATGGACACCTCATTACGGACTCTTACCGGCTAAAATCCCTCCTGTCACCCTGTTGACCGTGTACCCACCTTTTAGCCTAAAACACGGCAACATTACTGCCTAATTTTCCTTTCTCCTTTTCTCCTCTTTCTCCTTTTCTCTCATTACTGTCTCTAGGAACTTTGATATACTGATCCAATTATATTCTGTTTCCAGCATTTTTAATACGAGGTTTTCTTCCGTTAAATTTCCTACATCTTCGTAAATGTCCCGCCTTGCCTTACTCCACTGCACGCAGTTAAAAATAGTGTGCTTTGCGTTGTCAATTTCTCTGCAGTCGCCTGACAAGCATTGTGTCAAATAAAACTATAATCGGCCAGCAGCTACCTGCGACACGTTTGATGTCGTCAGTCTACTTAGTAAGGGGTCGGCCAACACTGCGCTATAGTCCATATACTCAGTAGTATTGTGTAATGATACTCGACAGTGTAAGTTTCAAATTCGACTCTATGCCTTTCTATCTATAGTATCGTTTTGAATAGAAAGAAATAGAACGTTAGTCGCAAGTGACATTGTTGAGTTTCCTTGCAATTTTATAGAATATCCGCCCAGACTTTGTTTTAACCCTAGAGAGCTAACCTTCCCATATACCCCTTTAAAGCTAACCATTCGTCGTATTGACGAGCAATATTTGAAGTATATAAATTTATAAAACGATATATATATCTGAACATTTTAATATTTTATTACGTTAAACATGTATTATTCTATTGAATAAAATAGTATGTTTCGATATTTTAACAAAAGTATTTATTTTCTTCTTTATAATCTAACACACTACTTTTTTGAGGTCAATATAAACCCTTACTTGGAAAAAAAACTATAAAAAATTTTACACCAAAAATCCCCTTCTGTTCTTGGACAAATATTAATTATAAGAGCCTCATGTTATTAGAAAAAATATAAAACCGAAAAAATTTAAAGCGCTTTTGTAGTAAAAATCAACTTTGTGTTTACCACAAAATGCAGTGTTGTATTTTGTGGTGAACACAATGTATATACGCAATATATCCTTTTCTGTGGGGACTTATATCACAAATTTTACTTCTTCTGCTGTTTGTTGCTTCAGTTGATATAAGACTGGTTGACCAGTGACTCTCACTTTCACCTTGACCTTCATCACTCTTCCATCCTTCCACTTTCAAGATATCTTTATTTTATTATTCACGTGTGAGCATAGTAACCATTTCCAGCCGGCCATGCAGTTTCTTTATAAATATATTCTACATCCGCTATATTTCTTAGAGTACGCATTGGTCCTCTGGCGACATCTACAATATTTATTGCAGCTACTCTATTTGAAACACTCCCTTCTTGGTCGACCAAACATGACAACTTCGACTTCGGATATTCCTTAGTGAGAAAGTTAAAATACTCGAGTTAATATCTGAGTTTTTCACCGATGACGAAGATGAAGAACGATTTTGGTGGTATGGAAAACTTTCTTCATTATCAGAAAGCTCATATTGAGTATCGCTTTCTACTTTATCCCCTTCCAAGTTATCTTTTGTTTAGTGCTTCCATTATTCTCCCTAGTATCAGTCCACAATGTGGACACCTGCGCTATTCCGATATCTCCCTCTTCTAATAAAAGCCTCGCGATAATTTCATCTGGCAGGAATCGTAATCGGTAAAAACCGAAAAAAAGTACATACGTTAGTTGCAGTAATAATATACACAAAAGCTAACCATTCGTCAAAATGACGAACATTTTTGTAATATATCTGAAAATCATGTACTTATCGGCAAAACGCCGTCGTCACCTGCGAGCACTCGGCGGCCACTAGGTTGACTAGAGTTGGCAAAGCAATCAGCGCGCGCAACGAAAAGAGAAAAACATATTTCTATTTCGTGTTCGTCAATTTGACGAAGGTTAGCTCTCTAGGGTTAAGTTTATTACTATGTTAAAAGGTGATCAGCGATGGGTTGCTATAAAGCTAAATCTCTGGATTTGAGTAGTACAATTGAGAATATGGAGTTAAAGGCTCCAACATCTCAAAGCTGCTATTATAATCCAAACTCTATACCTTTTTTTTTTGTTAACGCGAGGGAAATCTTCTTAAAGATACCCTACATTTGAGGGAAAAGTCAGGTTATGTGGGATTTTTACCCACTAAAACCCCCTCGGTGACCATCTCAGTACAATTAGGGAGACTCTGGGAACTCTATGAACCAACGAATACCAGTGCCTCCCTACAGTGCTAAGGTTGTTGGTTGGTTGAGAATCTGAATCTTGTAAACATAATTTCTCTAAGTTACTCTAATGATTTATGTACCTAATCTAAGTAGGTAAATAGAATATTTTTTTTAAGACAAATAAGTCCAAACTTGATGCGTTCGTCTAGTTTGGTTTAGAAGTTCTTACAGACAGCTTCCAATTCATCCGCTATCATCATCCAACTTTAATATACCACAATTATTTCCAACATTGGACCAACATGTCATAACAACATGCAAAACTTAAAGTCCTAATGTTAAAGGAAGTAGGTCAAATAAGCTTTCAAGAACTTTTAAGATTTGAAGATACCTACATAAAGAAAAGAGAAATTTAAAAGCTTGTAATTTTAATAAATCTTATAAAAGGTTTCTACTTACCAATGCTCAATGCACACTCTTTGAGTTACTATTGTTCTTCACTTTTAATGCATTTTTAACCGACGAAAAAAACGGAGGAGGTTCTCAATTCGACACGTATATTTTTTTTGCACATTTATTACGCATAACTTTTTACAGAGTTATCCAATTTTGATAAATCTTTTTTTATTAGTAAGGGCATACTTCTAAGGTGGTCCCATTGTCATCGTGTTAGTATCTGATGATGATATCCTGGGGAAATTGAAGGAACTCTTCAAATTTTGGAGGCACGCTTACAGCGATTTCGGTCTCTGTCTCGGTATCGGTAGCTTTTTGGCTACTAGTGCAGTATAATATACTATGACAGTATAGTACGAGTACGTTACGTGGGGATAAATCACTAAAAAGTAAGAAAAAAAAATTTTTAACAAAAAATAGAACCGACTTTATAGATATTAAATAAATTAAAGCAACTAAATGACACAGTTATTTTTTGAGTTTTGAGCCGGTTCTTTTTTTTTTTAAATTTTTCAGTATTTTTATTTAAGAAAATTGATGGCACTTCTGGAAATGTCTGGCTATCATACTACTAAAGGCAATATGTCTGTGTGTGAGTGTATAGTTGTTACTCTTTCACACAATAACTACTGGATTTTGATGTAACTTTACAATAACATAGCTTACATATCGGAAACAAGATCTACGTGGATGAAAGCGAGGGCGTCTTAGTATTTTTTTTTATCGACTACAAGTTGGCCCTTGACTGCTATCACACCTGATGTTAAGTGATGATGCAGTCTAAGATGGAAGCGGGCCAACTTGTTAGGAGTGGGACGAAAATCCACACCCCTTTCGGTTTCTACACGACATCGTACTGGAACGCTAAATCGCTTGGCGATACGTCTTTGTCGGTAGGGTGGTAACTAGCTACGGCGAAAGCCTCCCACCAGCCAGACCAAGACAAATTAAGAAAAATCTCAATCTGCCCCGCCGGGAATTGAACCCAGGACTTCCGTCTTATAAATCCACCGCGCATACCGCTGTGCCACGGAGGTCGTCAATATATAATAATAAGTATTATATATTGACATAGTATGTAGTATACAATATAGTAGCAATATAGTATAATTATATGAAGTTATTATCACCATCAGCCTTATTTTAATGGCCCATTAAAAGTTAGGCGTCTCTTCGTATATGAGAAAGGTTACCAGTTTCGATACACAATGCTGTTCCTACACGGATTGATGGCTTTGGTGATCACTTATCAGATTTTAATTCGCTACCTATATGTTAGCTACTGCAATCAAACCTGATGGTGAGTGATAACACAATCCAAGACAGAACCAATAGAACTTGGAACGAATGAATGAATGAATTAATTAATTAATTACTCTTTATTGTACACCAATAATAAAAATCTTACAAATAGAAAATTACTTAAAAAAAAGCAATGTACAATTGGCGGTCTTATCGCTAATGAGCGATCTCTTCCAGACGACCAATATTAAAGAGGAAAGGTGCATTCATTGGAAAGGTTCGGGTGTACGTACACTGAAGTATAGGAAGTTAATTGTATCAAATTATGTAATATAGAATATACTTACTTGGGATGTGATGAAACCCTTTTCGGTTTCTACAAATCGAGTGTCAATGAAGAAAAAAAACTCATTTTTGCGACAGGATTTGATTACTGATCCCATGCCAAATACACTAATCAAAAAGGTAGTTAGGCAATCGCTATACCACGTATATTTCGGTGGTCCTTGTCTTCATAGAAAATATTTTCCTAATAAGACAGGTTTTGCTAGATCATATTTACAACTATGAAGTTAAATTATAATAGCATTTATTAGACTGTATTTAAATTATTCAAATGTGGTTTATTGTCGGTCCAATGAATTATCTAATTGTGCGGTTTATAGTGTGATCCAAATTCAGGTACCTACCTGTAGCAATTTAAGCCAACTAATCAACGTAATAATTTGTTGTGGTAAGCACAATATTTTAGTCACAACTTAATTTGTATTTTGACTTGTATCTCTAATAATTTTGTAATGGATTTAAAATAAATTACCTTTCAATCGACAAAGATGTACGGCTATAAAATTATTATTATAAAAACTAAAAACCCGACTGCATAGAAGTTATGAACTTTTTTGTTTTTATAATAATAATTTTATTTGAGACTTTTTTGTTTTAGTTTATGGTATAGAAATGAGACGGTACATTTTTTGCCATTTTTTGTTAAAACGGCAATATAAACATGATATGATATTTATATTTTTAAAATGTTTTTTTTACGACCTTTTATTTGATATCCATATTGCTAAGATAAGAGAAAGAAATACACACATCCCCCATTTTTTCCCCATTTACAGCCGCCATTTTGAAAATTTATATAGCTTATGTCACTACCACAATTTTCACAAATTCAACGACACCTCACATGTTAAAATCCGTTTAGTCGTTTAGGCTGTAGCGCGTGCCGAAGAAATGGACATAAATACATACATACGCTCGAAAAACATAACCCTCCTTCTGACGCAGTCGGGTAAAAAGTTAGCTTTGCGGTACGATGTTGTGTAGACACCGAAAGGGGTGTGAATTTCATCCTACTCCGAACTAGAGATTTAGCGTTTCGGTACGATCTCTTGTAGAAACTTAAAGGGGTATGGATTTCGGAGATACCCGTATTTCTAGCGCTCGTCAAAGGGAATTGACAGCTTTCCCCAATAAATACTGCATGTAACAGTTTCAGTTAGCTGTCAAGGACCAATTTCTAGTAAATAAAACTACTATAGCACCGTAGTGCCGTGAAAACGAATCTAGTTTGAAAAAATATTTTGTCAAAACATAAGTGTTTTTAAAATATTATTAGTAGTGCCAAAATATTTCAATTTGTAATATCTCTTTGGGGCACGGTAAGAAAATACCTTTTTTAACACGAACAAAACTCATCAATTTTTCATCTGATGGTAAAGTTGGAAACGCAAATGGATTTTATTTTATCTTCGGTAATATTTCAGCTAATAAAAGCACTCTTCTTTAAGAAGCTCTAGTACTTGAGTGATGCGGAATAATATTTTACAGCGAGTTAGGTGAATTAATTTTCAGTTAAAATGTTAAAGGTGCAAAGTTCACATTCTAGTCTTGTTTTTTATTAAACTAAAATAGTAAAGGAACGTAGTTAAGAGCTTGCTTAGACGGAGAGTTTTTAGGCGTTCTAAGTTCTGCGTTCTGCACAGTTGGAACTACTAATTTGGAAACAATTTTAACCGACGAAAAAAAACGGAGGAGGTTCTCAATTCGACACGTATATATTTTTTATGTGTATGACTACGCATAACTTTTTACAGAGTTGTCCGATTTTGATAATTCTTTTTTTATTAGAAAGGGCACACTTTCAAGATGGTCCCATTGTCATCATGTTAGGATCTGATGATGATATCCTGGGAAAATTGAAGGAACTCTTCAAATTTTATAGGCACACTTGGTGCGATTTCGGTTTTTGTGTAAGTATCGGTAGCTTTTTGGTTAGAAGTGCCGTATAATATACTATGACAGTATAGTACGAGTACGTTACGTGGCGATAAATCACTAAAAAGTAAGAAATAAAATTTTTTTATCAAAAAATAGAACCGACTTAAAACGCACTAAAAAGTAAAAAATAACTGTGTCATTTAGTTGCTTTTATTTACTTAAGCATATCCAGGAGTCGGTGCCAGCCAAGGTTTCTACTTTGAAGACATTACCTAGAACCCACGAACTGCTTTACTACGTTAAATAAATGTTCCTTAAACTTGCTGGCATCGACTTCACAGATATGCTTAAATAAATTAAAGCAACAAAATGACACAGTTATTTTTTACTTTTTAGTGCTTTTTGAATCGGTTCTATTTTTTGTTAAAAATTTTTTAGCTACTAAGCTACATGCAAATAGTTTAGGTCTGATCACTGCGTTGCATTGCAGAATGCAATGAGCGCGGGGCCAATCTAACCTCCTAATCAATCTAATCACGCGTACTTTTTAACTTTACCTTTTAACACGAACGAACTATAGTAATCTACGCGGCGGTAAACAAATTACAAACGATGAGACAAACGCAAAAATCAGAACCCAGAATTGACACTGTTAAGTAAAATATTCGCAATTGTAGGGTCAATATCCTGGACGGAAACGTAGTAGGGACATAAAGGATTCTTTGTCGACTTTGTCGTACGGATTAGTCGAATTTTTGCGAACAATTGCACCACAAATAAATTCACTATTCTTAATAAAGTATTGACTCTATTTAATAATAAATCATTTTTTATTTACTCGCGTTCCGCTTTAACAAAATTGGACAAAATCTATATTCAAAATTATTTATTTCAAGTAGGCTGTTTACAAACACTTTTGAAACGTGAAGTCTATCAGTACGTAGTGACTCTACCACCAGTTTGGAAGGCAGATCCTGCCGAGAACAGCCGACAAGAAACTCAGCAGTTGTTTTTTAAAAATCTATGCTATAATTTGCATTTTAATTTACAATTTTGGTTATGCCGTCTTGTGTGTAAAAATAAGAGCCGATTGCTTCCAATAATCATTGTCGTTAACACAATCATAAATAAGATATGAATTTTTATTAACAAAGTGAGATACCTATTGAGTATTGTCATTTTATTTTGAGATTATGTTCTTACCCCTGTCGCGGCGTGTGAAAAGGGTCTTCGGTTATATGGAACGTTATTTATTGAATAGACCAAGTTAACGTACCGTGTAACGGACTTTCTGTATCCTAGTGCTCGCCCACTGATCAAAATTCGGCCGTGATCATTATTGAAAAAAAAACCGATACTACAAGTAAATTATTCTGCTATTTTCGCCAAAATATAATGCCTACGCTGTTGAGGATATTTTTAATGTAATAATTGCCAAACTAAATAATGAATATTCTGTGGTTAAATGAAAATGCACAAGCCAACATGCTTTAGAACTGATCACAGGAATGCTGCTCAGCAGCGAAGGATATTGACTAGTGATCAAGAATTAAAATGAAAAACAAGACACCACAATATTTTTAAAGAATATTCTTTTAACCTATTGCATAGCTTATATCGCGGGCCTTGAGCGTGGAGACCGAATCCAGGATTACCGTACCGAAAAACCTAACACCTCCTGAATATCAAAAACATAATATCAAAAGCACAATTTCGGCAACGACGTCACCGGGAACGTGGCCTATCAATAAGGCGCTCTAACTGCCCGGATTGCCAAAGAGACGCGGGTTCGAATCCCGTCGGTTCCGCAATTATTTTTTTCAAGCGTGATATTTCAAAAAGTCATTTTTTTAACTTAAAAGTGTTTAGTTTTTCCATCTATCGATAAATACCACGCTCGTAAAAAAAAATATGTCTTTTTGAAATATCACTCTTAAAAAAAATTGTGGAACTGACTGGATTCGAAACCGCGTCTCTCTGGCAATCCGGGCACTTAGAGCGCCTTACCGCTAGGCCACGGACCCGATAACGTCGCTAGGTAAACATAAGTTGATAAAAAATGCTATCCGAATCCGAAAAATGATCTCCGAGTGCCACACGTCTTTTTTTGTATTACATATTAATTGTTACAAGTTACAAGATCAAGAAAAAAATAAAGTAGACTAGGAAAGACTTTTCTGTTTAAGAGAACAGTGCACTAAGCAGTGGGAGAAGAGTAAAGAACAGCAGAGTATACTCTGGGCTCGGACAATAAAAATTAAGCCATCAATCTCGGTCATTGTTAGAAACATATTTTTAATAAATAAATTTCTTAAAATGGCAGTGCATCAGTGTCTCCTCTGGTGTCACAGTTGGTCATGGGCGGCGGTAATCACTTAACTTCAGGTGATCCGCTTGCTCGTTTGCTCGCTATTTTTATGAATAGAAAAATAGTTTAAAAAAACTAAAAAATCGCGCTTTTATGAATAAACCAAACTAAAAAGTAAAAAATAAATAATAGTTACACGCTTTTTATAGAAAACCAAGCTAAAAAATAGAAAATAATTTTAATAAATTTAAATTAAGAATAGTGTTAAAATTTTCATTAACTATAAATTAATAATAGTGTAAATAAAAAAAAATTATTTTATTTTAAAAAAAGCGTGCTTTTTATAATCACTCTACTCATATCTGTCAATAAAATATTTATAACTATATTGACACCATGCACCCCACGCTTTTTTAAAATAAAATATTTTTTTTTATTTACACTATTATTAATTTATAGTTAATGAAAATTTTAACACTATTCTTAATTTAAATTTATTAAAATTATTTTCTATTTTTTAGCTTGGTTTTCTATAAAAAGCGTGTTTTTAGTTTTTTTAAACTATTATTTATTACAACCTAAAGCATAACCTAAAGCCCACTAACTTGCATTGAGTGATTGGGTAAACCGAATACCTAATATAGTTTAAATGGACCAATAAATAGACTGAAAAAGATATATAGTTTAACATAAAAATAAAAAAAATTAACAAGACATACAAGTAGAAATGGAATAAAATCCCGCAACGATCCTAAGTATGAACAAACGCGACCCACTCATAAAATCCAACAAAAGAAATATAATATTATCCTTCATATGACAATTCCTGACAGGCAAAGTTATAGGATTGTTGATCTTTCCTCTGTCGCGCCGCGTGAAGAGGGTCGGCGCTTATTAGGGACAATATTTACTGAAGTGGACAGTTTAACGTAGGTACGAGTAATGTCCAGTCTAGAGACGCCTTTAGAAAAACCAATTATATTTCAAAATAGCTTTGCCCCGTGGTTTCTACCGCATCATCGTCATCGCTTGCGGGGTTTTTGAAAACCAAAGCAAACGGTGATCAGAATCAGTTTTAAGGACGCTTTAAGGACTACTGCCTTCTGTACCCGACCCTTGATCCAACAGCCAAGCGAAAGTTTTTTTAAGATATTTGTAGAAGCTTTACGCTATAAGACCATTGACTGAAATAACTATCGGAAAAAAAATAGTTAACTCAACATTCCACCTAGCAGTAATCTCGTGAGCAAGGTCCAAGTTTTGATACTTTTCCTTTTCGGCTTTCACGAGGTTATCGTCATGTGGAACAATAATATCAACAATCATTGCAACTGCGGCGAACTGATCTGTTTGATATCGGTCCTGTGAATCAGTTTTAAGTTTCGTGTTAGCTACACAAAGCTTGGTTCAATCCTTTATATCATCAATCCTTTTTGTCCTGTCTTCCAGGTGCAAGGTTTCCGTGTATCTTGCCTTTAACAATCAATCTTGGGAATTCATAGAGGGATACTTCTTTCGCGTATTTTCGTTTTGTTAGATCCAGGATATAATTTGTCTTCATTTTAAATTTCAAGCTATATTGGGTCAATAATTGTGGCCTGAAGGAGTGCCAAACACACACACAGTCGCATACCCAAACTTTCGATTTTGGTTAAAGGAGGCTCTCGGTTTTAAACGCGTAGTTCCCGTTTCCATAGATATTTTGGGATAACATTGGCCTAAGTTTTGTTATATGGTATGTTGTAAATACCTTTAAATTTCAGTCAAATCGGGTCAATAGTTGCGGTGTGAAGGAGTAACAAATAAAACGTAAAACGTTATTAACGCAGCATAGAGCAACTTGGTAGGAATAAACTCTATATCATCTCTTCTATAAGGAGGGTTTTATTAATTTTTAAATAATATAAAATTAATAATTATAAAATAAATAAATAATAATTATAAAATTTATCTGTCTCAGTAGTGGTTTATTAATAGGCTGATAATGATGATGAATTTAATGAATAGATGATAAATAATTGCTTAAAGGCAGACTGGAAGTGTGTAACGTTTTTTTGCAATTATAGTAATTTTCTCACCTTTTTAAATTATTCTGTGAGAAGAAATTATGTACACATGTTTGCTGAACGTCCGCTTTTCAAGGGCGATGTAGTTAAAAGAATTATAGATGACAATGAAAATAGAAAATAAGGTAATAGCGACACTGGTGCAAAAAGCGGCCGATTAACGTGTGATAGTTACGTTTTTAGTGATAACCTTGGAGGTTCTAATAAATTGTGTTGTACCACTGCTTTAGTATTATAACAAAACAAACAAAGTAAAGACTATGTCTGTAAAAAATTATTAATTACCTTTCAAAGTAATGACTATTAAGCCGTTTATCCCCAGAAAATAACAAGGTAATTTTTTACTTCGATATTTTTTATTCCTAAGAACAATTACTGCGTTCATTCTTGCGAAACAAACAAGTGAGTATCATTAGGCTTTGGCATTTGTTAGTAAATAATTAATATACTGAAAGTAACAAAATCCCAAATAATTACGTTGTTTACAAAAATGTTGATACTCCTGGTGACCTTCTATTTTTTGACATCTCTTTGAGATCAGGATATTGGCTATTCACCATCGAATCAGCGTAACAAAGACAGCTTGACTCAACTATAGCTCTTTTTTGTCACTGGGAATTGTATTAATACAGATTTCAGAAGTTGCTTAGGCAGAACTGCGCAGTCTACGTCTAGGCTTATAGAGCTCACTACTTAAGAATATCCTGTATCTCTATTCTCTATTAACTAAAACCCATCATGGCTAATATAAAGTACTAGCAGTTACCCGCGACTGCGTCCGCGTGAAAACCTTTTAGTTACCCTTTTAATTTTAAAGACACAGTTTCATATAAAGTGTGCTCATTTCGCGCTACCCCTCTTAATTTAATTTTTTTATAGTTTCACAAAAAGTTCTATTACTGTTAAAATATAAAAGATAGATGTATGCTATCACGGACTTTTTTGTAGAACTTTTTAAGATACATAAAGTTTCCATACATTGGTTTCAATTATTCCCAATAGTTAAGGCAGCGCACGCGCATAAAGCCGATTTAACAGATTTTTGCGTTTCGACTTACGCGACAAAAACTGTGATGACTCGGTTAATATATACAATAAAAATATAAAATTTAGCCTATGACACTCACCGATAACGTAGCATTCTACTAGTGAAAGAATTTTTTAAATCGGATCAGTTCAGAAGATTAGCCCCAACAGATCTTTATTTACAAACTTACAAACTTTACCTGTTTATAATATTAGTATAGATTACACTACTGCTAGTAGTAGGTATGACAACTGGACACTGTCTGCTTAATTGAAACCTCAAGATAATTGGAATTAAAGATACTCCTTAATGTCCAGAGTGTGGCGAAGAGGAAACAAGCTATCGTAAATGAGTGTCCCGAGTAATATGGGAGCTCTCCATAAGGGAAATTGTTAGTTACACGGAGGCTACAGGTAAGGTTGAGGGAGGGGGAACCATCGGGACACCTGTGAACCTGTGGGTCAGATCAAGAGAATTGGATGGAATAATCCTAAATAAGGACTGAACATCCGTCTGGCTATAGCTGACGTACCCTCTATATATAAATATGGTTAATATTCTACTACTACTAATTTACTAGGCCTACTACTGCCTACAGTCAGAAACTAACTTGAAATCGAATGTCTATGTTTCCTTATTGTATTTTTAACTACGTACTTACTGTAACGACGTGCTAATAATTAGTAGCACTTACAGCACACTGCAAGATATAATTAGCTGCTAATTTCAATTCAATTATCAAGTAAGAGAAAAACTTAACAAAAAACGATAACAGACTAACGCGATAATCGTTGTTTGCAGTTAAAGTAATATTCTGATGTCTTCAAAATCGTTTTATTCTTTTGTAATCTTTTATCTACCGCCGCATCGGAAAAGCAGTCCGTGGCGAGAAAAGACGCGGCCAGAAAAACTCGACACATGCTCGTTTTTACTTAATTCTAAAACCACTCAATTACATTAATTGATATTACGCAACTACCTTACTTTAACGCGTATGTATAATACTATCGTATATGTCGGCGGAGTAGTATCATGACAGCTACTCGGCCAAGTTCGGTGGTGACTGGGATGACCGATCGATGCCGATTTAAGGCAGCGGTCTGGAGAGACTAGGCTGATTCTCTTCGTGGCGTTCACTGCGACCACATCTCTCAGTCGTAACTCAGATCACGCCAGATTTATTGATCATTATTATTGATAGCTTAATTAGTTAATATTTTATTGATTTAGTTATTATTGATCATCGTTGTGATTATTCCTTAGTTAATTTGTCGGATTATTGATCATTGATTAATTGGTTGTTGTAGCAAACATCCCTAAATTTGGATGGTCAGGGAGAATAACTTGAACAGAGGAGGTGAGTGTCCACGGCCGTCACTAAGAGATCTCTTTTAAACCTACGCCCGTGTCACATGCTCTTTATTAATTAATTTAAAACCACTCAATTACATTAATTAATATTACACAACTACCTTACTTTACTGCTTATGTATAATATTATCGTATATGTATATGGTAACAAATTCTAATATTTTAAAATGCTAAAACAAAGTAAGTTAATAATAAGCGAGAGTTGTTTTGTATTCTATATATTTCAGTGAGACCTATGTCATAATTTTAAGACTATTTAATGATCCTAGTTACGAGTACCTACTTACTTAACTGCATCGTTGGTTTTGTGGCTAGCCTATGTGGCTTTGATTAGGGGGTCCTGGGTTCGAATCCTGAGTCAGGTCGTGGAATAATTCAGTTGCTTATTTAACCGACGAAAAAAAAACGGAGGAGATTCTCAATTCGACACGTATATCTTTTTTTTTATGTATGACAACGCATAACTTTTTACAGAGTTGTCCGATTTTGATAACTCTTTTTTTATTAGAAAGGGCACACTTCCAAGGTGGTCCTGTTGTCATCATGTTAATGATATCCTGGGAAAATTGAAGGAACTCTTCAAATTGTATAGGCACACTTGCAGCGATTTCGGTTTTTGTGTAAGTATCGGTAGCTTTTTGGCTACAAGTGCCATATAATATACTATGACAGTATAGTACGAGTACGATACGTGGCGATAAATCACTAAAAAGTAAAAGAAAAAAAATTTTTCGGAGTCGGTGCCAGCCAGGTATGTACTTTAAGAACATTACCTAGAACCCACAAACTGCTATACTATGATAAATAAATGTTCTTTAAACTTGCTGGCACCGACTTCATAGATATGCTTAAGTAAATTAAAGCAACTAAATGACATAGTTATTTTTTTTAATTTTTAGTGCGATTTGAGTCAGTTCTATTTTTTGTTAAAAATTTTTATTGGAACTATCAGTACATTCCAAGCCCGAAGTCGAGAAGTTGGTGGTGTTACGCTCCCATGCCTCGGAGAGCCCGTTAAGCCGTCGGTCCTAATCCTGCCAACCTACATATACATACTGCTACTACTACTGATGATAATGACTGTAAGCCCAGATTTCCCTCCTTTTAAGAGAGGGGATATATAGCTCTGACTTAACTCGCTGCTCTAATGGTGGGCTTGGGGTGAAAATGTTGGAACATTTAACGACTACTATCAGATAAACTGGAACTCAAACCCCACATCATACTCCACAGAATTATAGGCTAACCACTTGACCAAAGAGATACTTTACTACCTATACTAAAGCCAAACTTGATGGAGAATGCTTGTCAACAAACAAATTAAAAATGAAGGTGAAATCACTAGTCATTTTATACCAAATTTTTATAATTGACTTGTTAATGACGAATTCATGACAATAAATTAGATTAGTAAGCTTAAACTAATAAATATATTTAATATCTTTTAAATAAGATTTTATAAATGAATAAAACATAATTTAAAATTTATTAGGCATAAAATGTGTTGCATTTTCTACCTTCATTTTAAATTTGATTGTTGATAAGCATTCTCCATGGAGTTTGGCTTTAGTATAGGTAGATACACTATTTTTGTTATTGTATAAAACATCTACCAACTTATTCATTTTACGAACCCCGGTGAGGCAATATGCCTTCCTGACAGGTGATTTGTTCGTCGAATACCGAAGATGGGATCCGCTTTGTTTGGAATAGCTTTGAATGATTACGCATTTGTTTGATGCCGCCACACGGCCTATTTTTAAACCCCGACGTAAAAAAGAAGTTTTATAAGATTTAAGGAGGACGATCTCCGTGGCGTCAATGTAAACGCAGTGAATTTATAAAATGGATGCCCTGGGTTTGATTCCCGGCTGGGCTGATTAAGATTTTCTAAAATGGTTTAGGTCGGGCTGGTGGGAGGCTTCGGCCATAGCTAATTAACACTCTATTGACAAAGATGTACCGCCAAGCAATTAAGCGTTCCGGAATGGGTGTGGATTTTATCCTACTCCTAACAAAATCCACTTCCATTTTATATATCATTAGTCATCTTAGCAGTGAAGGGCTAACTTGTAAAGAATAAAAAAATCTGTTTATCTGTATGACAACGAGAATGTGTCTACACTATCTGTGGCATCTTAGTAAAGTTTGTAAACGAATAGACCGATTATGATTCGGTTTTTTTGACAGCTGATATAATTGATGTGGTTGGTAGCTATAGCTATAGCTCATGAAAATTTAATCAGGCACATGATAAATAATCAGAGAATTTGAGTGAAATTTGATGTTGTTTTAACATGGTCTTACCTAAAGCTGAAGAATCATAAATATATATATATATATATATATATATATATATATATCTCGTAGGATTTTAAACGAGAGATAAATTGTATTATTTTACGCCTAATTTATCAATTGCGACATCTTGTGGTTAATTTATAAACTAACGGATATCCATACGTAAGATTCTAAACGGTTCGATCAATAACAGAAGAGCTTTTAATTTTACGCTCCTTAAAAATACGGAAAATAACACACTGCTCTCTGATTGGACTTATTTAACCAATCAGAGCGCACATGACGTTTAGTTATTGCTTACGTATTATTTTACGCGTGAGTTCGGTAAGTTTATCAAATTACGAAAATGTGGGCGTAAAATAATATAGGAAATTTAAATTTACATAAATATAATGCTCAACAAAAAAAATACAGCAGATATTATGTGAAGAGCGTGTTTAAGTAAAAATAATATTATCAATAACAAGCTTTCTTTGAAAAAAAATACAATAATAATGTTATAACCTTTCATAACATACCAAAACATTTGTTTTTCATTTTAGGACACTTAGTCCATATTATGCTTATTAATTTCCTTCGTAAATTCATGAAGGTTTTTCGTCAAATCCGTTTTCCAGACACGTACAACGTTCGATTTCTCTCAAAGACGGAGGAGAGGCGATAACGTTCCATGAATAAAAAAAAGTATATTATGTTTTTCACTATGAACCTCATTTTCACACCTTATATACGCGTAATATAAACGTGGGCGGGGAAAATTGATATTTTGATAGATTGATTAAATCTACCCTTCGATCCTAAACAAATTTTGGATTGTCTTATACTTTTATCAAATAATATGTTCCACAGTAACCGAGACCTGATTTTGAATAGTATTTTTAGTAGTTAGAACTTAACCAAAATTGTGGCTTATATAGTTATATGGAAATTAATATCTTCCATTATAAGAAGATTTAAGATAAAGGTGACGATTCAAACGCATTTCTGTGTAATAACTTAAAACTCTTCTATCCATAATGTATTATGTTAACGCCAAAATATCTTTGCAAAGTCGAATATCTCTACCAATATTCTAAATATCTTTCTTAATAATATTAAAGTGGCCTATCCTCGTCTCTTTAAAAGAATCTTCTTAAATTTCAACGACTTAATAACCTTAATTTTATGCTAAGAGCTAAAAGATATTAATATTTCATCCAACTTGACCTAAATACAGCAGCTTATATCAAAATTACTCACTGTAGCAAAGACAGGATTATATCCCGAGCATTAATCATTCGCTTACTTCATATTTTTTCATTTGTCACTCATTTTCCCTCCGCCCCAAAAGACTTTGAAAAATGACAATCCACTTAGGTATATATAAGGAAAACTTTCAATACTTTTGTACTAAATCATATTATTATTTGTTTCAGATGAAACCCACGGCGAATAGATAATGTCGTCAGTAAACAAAGTTGGAGGATAATAGCCGAAAATGGATATCAACCATGTAGTATTGGACAGAGAAGCAATCAACCGATTCGAACAGTATACACTAGCAAAACCATCTCTCAATGGAGGAATCCCTTTGGATAAATGCCAAGATAACGATTCAATGGCATCAAACAGCAAAAAGAGGGTACAGACACCGCGACAAAAAGTTGTATGCTGCTTTTGTTTCAAAACAACTAAATACAGGCGAAAACAATTCGTCATAGGCTGTCTAACTAATAGCATAATATTTTCTATACTACTAGCGTACACTTTTCTAGGTTCAGTTATATTCCTAGCGATAGAAGGCGGTGCAGAAGTGCCCGCACGACCTAGAATACTACCAGATAAACAGAAAATAACACACAAAGAAGATAGCAAAGATACGAATAAAAAGGATCTAGACGATGAGTATGATAATGGAAATTTAACGCTTTCGGCAAATTATTTCTGGGATGCGAGAAGTAAAGCAGTAGAAAATATCTGGGAAATAACAGTATCGTTAAACATTTTGTACAGGGAAAATTGGACCCGCCTAGCCGCGCAGGAAATTCTAAAGTTCCAAAACGAGTTGATGCAGAGGGTCACAACAGAAATGGCGTCGCAGTATGGTGTTAGTTACAGAGAAATGGCTCTCGGCGAATTTACCGGGAATGACATTAGCAACCACTACGAGGAGCACGACTGGAATTTGGCGCTCGCATTTTTCTACTCGTTAACAGTTCTGACAACAATTGGTAAGTTTCATCGCACAAAATTTTGCTTGTACGAACTTTTTATTAAATAACTTAGTGCAATGTAAAATGCCAAAAAGAATTTCAGTCGATGTCACTTATCACTTTTTAAATAACAGTATTAGGTTATGCAGTAAGACGTATATAAAATTAACTATGTATTAAAAATAAGGTTAGAATAATATGACTACAAAAACATGATATTTATAGCAATTGTAATTACTAATGAATCACTACAATTCTTAATTTTATTTGGGAGTAGCTTTCGCCCGCCGTTTCACCCTCGCAAATCAAACAATTCTGGTGACAAGCTTTTATGATGATATAAATTGAATATAATGAGGTTATAAGTTGATAGTTAAAACTTTTAAGCAAAATTTATTTTCTTCTTTTTAGAGCCAAAAAGGTTTTTTGCTTTTAATTTATTTATAATATTATTATGATGATGATTATACGTTCAAACTATTTTCCGAGGCTTTTGTCGCAGAATTTTTTACCACACCTTCAGAAACCTTTTTTGTATAAAGACTTAATCATTTCCTTATCTTCAATCAATAAAAAATTGACTGTTCAATAAATCATTTTTGTTGCTGGATACAAGCTATAATAGGTATAAAAACTCATTATAAAGCTACGAGATTTTCTAACACTAAAGCGTCATTCTCTAAAACAAAGCATTCTTTAAAATAACAGACTCTATTCTCATTTCATTTAGGTTGAAACACAATATATTGTCGCTTCATAAAAGAGAAACATTTGTTTCAATATGATGAATGTTAGCGCATAAGCCCAGCTTCTGTTAGAAATGAATACCGTAATAATCCTGCGGGTGATGTTTTCTGTAACTGAGATAAACCACGTGAGCTTTACTTGAATTCTATTTTACAACTACATTTTTAAATAACATTAGAGAATAATATTCCGTTTTGTATTTATAAACGGAGAAATACTAGAAGACGACCGTGGTTTCACTCGCGTAGTTCTTGTTCTCGTGGTAATATTGGGATAAAATTTGGCCGATTCTGATATATAAGCTGAATTATTGTGGAGTTTCATCAAAATCAATACAGTAATTTTTGTATTAGAGAGTAACATCCATCCATACATACAAACTTTTGGATTTATATTATATTTAATTAACTCAGAATTGGTAAAAAACCATAAATCTCACAAGTTTTACTAATTTTTGTCCGGACCCTTTTCAAAACATCCAAAATGACTCGAGAGCATAATTACGCAGTTCCCGCTATCTTGGCTTGTTTATTTTGACAGTGTATGTCATTGTCAAAATAGTCAATCACATCCTTACTGACATTAACGTTCCGTAATACTTAGAGTAAATAACGCAAATTTAGAGTTAGAAAGATTCCTTATCATATTTACAAGGATAAAAGTGTCGTTTTTTAAGATATTAATTATTTAATAATATGAAAACGGTTGCACAGATTTTGATTAAATATAACGTACTTATATATAACCGCAGCTACGTATTGGATACTCGTTGTTGTAACTTTATCTGTTCATATTTATCTTTAAAAGTGGTTGATTTTTATGCGACATTATAAGAAATATTTTTTAGCTTGCTGCAATATTATATAATAGTAGGCTTTTTGTTTACATAGACAAATATCTTAGCATTCCATATATTCAACGTGCGGGTGCCAGGTCCATTGTGCAGTGAAGAGAAAATCTCCGGGCAGATACAGATAGTTGTGAAACGGGTATAGGTTTAGAGGCACTTTAGGAAACGTCAACACTCACCTTCACTACATTTGTTGTTCACCCTGCCCAGCTCAGTCTAATAAGATCCTAAGCACAAACAAATAATAATAGATTTTATAATAATAGAATTATTTGATTCCAGGTTATGGAAACATTGCACCTCGAACAATCCTGGGAAAAGGTGTAACCATCGCGTATGCTCTCGTTGGAATCCCACTAACTCTTGTTTATCTATCAAGCGTTGGCTCACTCCTATCAAAAATGGCGAGAAGCGTTTTTAGTAGAGCGTTATGTTGCTGCCTTTGTTCAAACTGCGGCTACTGCTGCTACGATGAAAGAAGAATGGCTGAAAAGGAACGACGGATGAAATTGAAACGGCAGCAGGAAGAAACGTTAACCAGCCAAAACACTAGCAAAACACCAACAGAAGAATGCTATGTATTGAAAACGGACAGCCAAAGGGATTCATCAATGTCAGAAAGACCGACAATCAGCACAGCTAAAGATGATGTTATCAGCTGGCCGGATACAGATTCAAAACTATCAATGCACGGTCTTAGTATACTCGCCCCTGTCTTCCTTTGTCTAGCGGCAATTTTCATCTATATATCATTAGGGGCCATTGTTTTATTTAATTTAGACAACATGAGTATTGTTGATGGTTTTTATTTTTGTTTCATGGCTCTCAGTACGATTGGTTTCGGTAACATCATACCCGGTATGAGTTACACCACAATAAACGGTGTCAGATATTACACTATTAATTCAACCGTTCTGTGGTTTTGTTCTGCGTACACTTTAACGGGATTAGCTTTGACGGCTATGTGCTTTGGCGTTATACATGATGAAATAATTTATAGGATAAAGCATCAGCAGAAAGAGTGGTCGCAAAAAAGCAATACCGTTAACGATGAGGTTAATATTAGCGAAGCGTTTTACATGAGCTCCTGACAAATGTACAATAAGGGTAAATCCGAAAATTTGTATAGTATAATGGAGGACACTTCTATAGTAGAACGTAATAGAATCGATATCGACAATAGGGAAGTAGTTTTAAGTGTAGATGAGATGTCACTGGCGATAGAATCGACGTCAGAGTTTCCACCACCGCCTCCTGAAGAAGAAATCATAGCTATTGTAACAAAGAAAGAACCGAAAGGTTCTCTAGGAGATATGGTAGCGTACAATGCCCTTCCAGAAATGCTTGAGCATGTGACTACGTAACTTTCTATTTTTATATGTACATATTAATTGTTTGCAAATCAATTTTTGTATTTTATATTAATTTACTGGCTGTGATTCCATTATTGACAAGTTATTCTTCAATGTTAACGTTGGTGAATGTTATAATACTAGGGAAAATAATGTTACCTAATTATCTATTTATTCTAAACACCATTTTATTAAACTAATGTAATACTTTTTTATTGAATGACTAACATATGCGATTTAGGCGATGATAGAGAACAGGTCGAGTTTATACAGATTAGACAAACTTTAATGTGGCGTCATATGGAACACTGAATATTTGGTGAATTAGCAGACGGGGCAGGACGGCATTGTGACGTTGACGCGTTATACGCCGTTAGTATAAACACGTTATATGCCCATATCACGCCAACGGGTCTCACGACTTAACAATGTGCGCCAGCAATGCGTCGCCGCTCTGTCACGTCCGCTATATGACGAAACCTTTAATCGTTTCAACAGTGCAACAAGGTACTACTTGTTTTTATAATAAACCACAATACGTTATAGTCTACTCAAACCCAGAATCGAATACAGGACTTATGCACAAAATGCAATCGCATTTTATAAAAAGCAGACCTGGACCTTTTAAAAAATCATAATTAAAGGCATCATATTGTTACATAGGTCAAAGTTAAGCCCCATCGCGCGTTTTGTAGGTTTCTAGTTCAATTACGACAGAAAAATATTATATTTCTGCTCAAAGTTTCTCGTTAAACATTTTCCAACGTTAACCATTTCAGTGAAACACGATATCTGTAATTTATTTAATTATAAAACCTCTATGAATAATGTACATTTTTGTAAATATAGATAATATTTATATTTATTTGTAAGTATTTGTAAGTCCTAGGCTACGTTGTGTTAGTATGATGTGTGACATCTTTTAAGTCTCGTCACGTCTATCGTCAACTGTTGAATATCAAAGATATAGATGTAAAAATTTTCATGTGAATAGTAACTACCTTTGTAAAAATATCAATTTATTAAAAAAAATAAATGATTGAATTATTTAACTTGTTTTATTTTGTCAACTTTACTAGTATACCTACTTACACTCAGTATGTGTACTGTATTAAGCTTAGAACAAAAAAAAAGACGTGTGGCAGTCGGAGACTGCCACGGTAAAGCTATTGCATAGCATTTTATATCAACTTAAAACGTTTACCTACTGGCGTCATCGGGACCGTGGCCTAGTGGTAAGGCGCTCTAAGTGCCCGGATTGCCAGAGAGACGCGGGTGCGTATCCCGTCGGTTCCGCAATTTTTTTTTTCAACCGTGATATTTCAAAAAGTCATTTAAAGTTCTGGTATTTATCGATAGATGGAAAAACTAAAAAGCATATTTTTTAGTTTTTCAGAATATGGCAGTGATCTTCCTATATCTAAGCTATATTGTTGGGAAGTTTCATGAAAATCCATTCAGTAGTTAGTAAAGATTATATATATAATATTATAGATGTAATATTCAAATTCAAATTTCAAATTCAAATTCATTCATTTAGCATTCATGTCAAAATATTGTACTAACATGCTTCATATGACATGGACCCTGGCAGGGCGTAATATAAACTTACGTAACTAATATTTATTCTATAAATAGTAACATTACAAAATAAATTAGAATAATTTCAAAGTTTAAATAAAAAATAATAATAATTTACGGACTTAGCCAATTGTTTTAAGTCAAATATTCTTTTAGGTCATAATAGCATTTTTCTAGAAGCCATTTGTTTAATTTGATTTTAAAGCTAAGTAAATGTAATCGTTCAATATCTTCTGACAACTTTTTATATAATTTTACAGCCATACAGTATGCGCTTTTCATGTAAGAACAAGAACTAAGATATTAGTAAGTGCTTGGCTACGATAAACCCTGCTTGTACTCGAAAATGCAGCCTACTGTGGAACGTGCTTAACTAGAACGTACCTATTCACTCTTGACTGGAAGATAAAATAAACTTATCAGTGGTGATAAATTATATGTCTATTAGCTTCTTATATAGATGATAATGACCGGGACCGACGGCTTAACGTGGATACACAAAAGAAAATTTCCACTAACGATGCTGTCAAAAAAATTTTAGGGAAGGCATATAAATTCATCATTTAATATCTTTATTTCAATCATACAAAATGTATGCCCAAAACACATTCCCAAAGCCGATATACGTCACTCTAAGGGTTGAAAGAAAAAGGGCTGTAAGAAGATAAATAGAGGGGTATAATGACGCCTTGCATTTATTTTGTGTTGATTCATTCCATATATTTCCTTTGCCCTGACAAGGATAGAAAAGCAATTATTTTTTTATCTTACTAGTCAGTGTAGTAATTAATGGGTTTGGTGGACATTTCATTATAATTACTCTCCAAATAAACGAGGCAAGAAACAACTACAAATAGGAAGTGGGTACGACAAGAACCCAACAAGTGAGGAACGAAAACGATACCTCTTGGCTTGTAGTTCGATCTCTTAATCGTGGAGCTATTGAAGTGCTGGAATGCTTTAGTTCGTTCGCGTTAAGAATGCAGTGAGCGCTGCTAACCCCGCCCCCTAAGCTTCGCGCGTCGCGTTCTAAGCTATGCCTTCAACTGGTCACTGTGGACTTGAAATTGTAATTTGAAAAGATTTGATGCGCTCACTGCATTCTTAATGGGAAAGAACTATAGGTAGATACACCGACAGGACTGGAGAGAGACGCGACGCAGGAACGACGGCTTCACGTGCCCTTCGAGGCATGTATAATAGTGGAGCACTAATTCTACATCTTCGGGTTCCTGAAATTTATTTTATTTAAATATGACAGTTGAGCAAGTATTAATTTTAGTTTGAAGAAGAAGGAAAAAAACAAGTGATAAGCCGAAAAATACGACTATGATGCTTTTTCGGTATGAAAGGTCAGGTGATTAACAACTACAAATAGGAAGTGGGTACGACAAGAGCCCAACAAGTGAGGAACGAAAACGATACCTCTTGGCTTGTAGTCCGATCCCTTAATCGTGGAGCTATTGAAGTGCTGGAATGCTTTAGTTCGTTTTCGTTAAGAATGCAGTGAGCGCTGCCAACCCCATCCCCTAAGCTTCGCGCATCGCGTTCTAAGCTATGCATTCAACTGGTGACTGTGAACTTGAAATTGTTATTTGAAAAGATTTGATTGGTTAAGGGTGAAGAATGAACTATAGGTAGGTACACCGATAGGACTGGAGCAAGACGCGACGCAGGAACGACGGCTTCACATGCTCTTCGAGGCATGTATAATAGTGGAGCACTAATTCTACATCTTCGGGTTCCTGAAATTTATTTTATTTAAACATGACAGTTGAGCAAGTATTAATTTTATTTAATTAGTTTGGAGCAAATATTAATTAGTTTGGAGAAGAAGAAAAAAAAAGTGAGAAGCTGAAAAATACGACTATGATGCTTTTTCGGTATGAAAGGTCCGGTGATTAACCATGAAATTACAAGCATATTTATGATATTTAGTTACCACAGAAAGCATGCATATCCAGCAATAGACTGAGTTTTTTTTTAATTCCTTGACTACAATCACATCTGATGGCAAGTGATGATGCAATCTAAGATGTAAGCGGGCCAACTTGTTAGAAGTACGGTGAAATCTACACCCCTTTCTTTTTGTTTTTTTTTTTCTTAATTTATTAAATTTAAGACGGCCATTGTGCGTGGCGGCACCTTGACTAGGGCCCAGCCGAAAATCAGTGTTGCAAGTTTTTTTTAAGAGCATGCAGCTATATACTGAGGTCCTTTTTCCACACATCGCACGGTATTGTCCTAGCGACAAATAGAGAAGTTTTGATGTGTGGCATAATTGCATTAATAAAGATATTTCTTTCTTTCTAAAACCAGACCCGACCTCGTCAATAAGTAAGACGCCAAGATCGCTTTCGCATTCTTCAGTGACGTCCCAACGTTTACCTTCACTTGATTACTCATTTCACTAACCCTATTGTTTTTGGCAAATTCCCAACAATCACTTTGACAGAAATTAATAAATCTACCCAAGCAGGAAATCGAACCCGGAGTGTCCGCTTAAATCATTGCGCACTCATTTTCGCCTAAGAGGTTTATTCATCTTATTGAAATGTACGTGAAAAGCGTTGATAAAAGGAAAAAACGTCGGGAAAAGTGCTTTGACTGGTCAAATGAATAACTTTTTGCTTCATAAAATTTCTTAATATTATAGAAAATAAATGGCCATAGAATGTCCTGCTTTCCATATAAAACACCGTATTTTTTCTCAATGACCGGTTATTATTTCAACCCTCAACAGTTTATGGGATCAAAACGGCCAGAAAGGCAGTAAAATTCAATATAATAACAGCATAAATTTTTCATAAAGAAAGGAGTTTACGTTCACGTAAAAAACGTGAAATTGATTATCAAAACGTAATAGTCTTAGAAACGGCGCAATACAAAGATATCGGATGATTTTTTGGGAATACTTTTGTCTAAACTAAAATAATTATATTCAGCTTTCAACGGCCCATTAGAGGATTAGAGATTCCTTTCTTAACTAGAAGGGTTTGTAGATCTGGAGTTAAGGCCTATCGTGCATTTTCAATATGTGTTGGCGAGTTAGGAAGTTTGACACTTTAATGCACACTTTTGAACCGAAAAAAAATGGAGGAGGTTCAATTCGACACGTATATTTTTTATGTATGACCACGCATAGCTTTTTACAGAATTGTCCGATTTTGATAATTCTTTTTTTATTAGAAAGGACACACTTTCAAGATGGTTCCATTGTCATCTTGTTAGGATTTGATGATGATATCCTGGGAAAATTGAAGGAACTCTTCAAATTTTACAGGCACACTTGCAGCGATTTCGGTTTTTGTGTAAGTATCGGTAACTTTTTGGCTACAAGTGCCATATAATATACTATGACAGTATAGTAAGAGTAGGTTACATGGCGGTAAACCACTAAAAAGTAAGAAATAAAAATTTTTAACCAAAAATAGAATCGATCTATGAAGTCGGTGCCAGCCAAGTTTTACGAACATTTGTTTAACGTAGTAAGGCAGTTTGTGGGTTATATGTAATGTCCTTAAAGTAGAAACCTTGGCTGGCACCGACTTCGTAGATATTATGCTTAAGAAAATTAAATCAACTAAATTACACAGTTATTTTTTACTTTTTAGTGCATTTTGAGTGGGTTCTATTTTTTGTTAAAATTTTTTAGACGTTAATGATGGTAAACATGCTCTCTGACGAAGTGTAACACCACTAACATTCTAACTATTATATTATAATGAGTTGTAACGATATCATAAGTATCTTGTATCTTCACGTTGTGACGATCATAATCGTATATACTAACATATATAATAACACTAAAAAATAATTAAAATATATATATACATGTAAAATATATAAAAGTGTTTTATTAAAGAATAGTAAAACGATAAACAACAGTGTTTTATATAAAACACGTAATTAGAAGTATTTTCTAATTGAACACAAAATCGTGAAGCGCTCCTCATTCTATACATATTGTATGTCAAATACGCCCCGACGGCTGCCGGAGACGAAAAGTGACTCAGTGTTTGAGCGATGCGCGATGTGCGATGCGCGATGCGCGGGGCGCCGCTCCGTCTGTTTCTGCTGATCTGCTGTATCTATGTGCTCCGCGTCTGTGTCGTCCTCTGTGTCTTCATCGAGCGATGATTATAATACATACAGGTCGATTATAAATAGTGTGAGAAGGCATATATGGAAAGAGATTAATAAGCAATAATCCATCAAGTAAGGTTATGCACCCTTACTAAGAAATATAGAATTTAATAAAATAAATTATTGAATTATGTGATAGCAAGACACATTATAATATAAATATATTAACATCTTCATATAAATATGCCTTGACAGCTTGGGCATTTACACAATAAAATACGACTGTTGTATTTATATCTATGTTAAAGTTTTTTGAACGCATAACACCTCGTAACGAGGTATACTCATCTGATTGGTTGAGGAGTGAGATACTAGCCACTTACATTTGGTTCAGCTCTGAATCTGCATCTGACGAGATGTTTGAAACGGATGTCTGAGCTCTATGTTGACTTACTGAGTGCCTTATTCTCTTCTAACTTCTCACAATTAGAATCCAATATAAAGAGGAACACACCTCTATAAAATGTGCTGTTTTCGAACGCCTTACGCCTCGGTATCGAGGTATGAAATTAAAGAGGAACACACCTCTATAACTTGTGCCGTATACATTTCTCTCACAAAGAAATGATATGAGGGGGGGGGCTCCGGTTTCTCTAATAAGAGATTCGATTATTAGATTCTTTCCACAGAATCGTGCCGGTTCTTTGAACGGTTCGTTGAGCTGTGCGACGCGGTCGGCGCAGAATTTTCTGGCAACTAGCGAAGTTCATAGAGACATTAACGGAGGCTGCATTCACGAAGTGTGGCTATCATATTATAATTATTAAGTTAGACGTTTTGCGGTAACCCTCACTCGGCCCGGGCATCATAGAACTAGCATTTCTGGTAGCGGGGCACCGTCATATTGCGGGATGGAGCATATGACCATCTTTCAATAGAAAGATGCCATCGATCTAAAGTTTGTCTGAGGACTTACTCGGATCGCTCCGCGTGCGTATCTGTGTCACCACAATGTGGAGCAATAGTCTGTCCATCTTTCAATAGAAAGATGCCAACGATCAAAGGTTTGTCTGAGGACTTAATCGGATCGCTCTGTGTGCGTATCAGTGATACCACTCTGATATTGATTGGAATTTTAAGTTCTTAAGAGAATTTGATTCTAATCACATTTTTGGAACTATATAATACACGAAAAGGTCCCATAAATGGGAAACACTTCGTGTATTGAAAAATATAAAGCAATTAATTTATAAAACATGAAAGGGGCCACATATATGAGAATCAGTTCATGTAATAAATACAGTGAGAAAGTGTGAGTTTAGGGATAGTCAAGATTTGTTTATGGTTGCATGAATTTTATCTTCCGAAACTCTAAAAGTACTTGAGTTATTTATGGACATAACATTGATAATATCGGGTCCTAATCGAAAGACAATCACGTGCCAATCTAATACTTTTAAATTAAAAGTATAATAACCTTTAGAAAGATCTAAAACATGATGTAAATTGTGTTTGTATTTATATGTGACGAATGTTTACCTTTGTATGGGACTTCGAAACAGTTACAACGTGGAAAAAGTAGTAAATCAAGAAGTTTGTGTAAATGTTTAATATGGTATAATCCAACGACCTTAAAGTAAATAATTTAATTAATTTTCTTTTTCTTTGATAGTCTAATTTAATTAATAATAGGTACTTTAATATTGAAAAGGACTGCCTCGTTGGTCTAGTGGTTAACCTATGCGGCTTCGATCACGAGGTCCTAGGCTCGGGTCATTCATATTTCTGAGATTTTCCTTCTCAGAAATTTCATCAAACTCTAAGCCCGGAGCCGAGAAGTTGGTGGTGTTACACTCTCGTGCCTCGGAGAGCACATTCATCCGTCGGCCCCGGTCGCTTTCGTCGGTATCTGATAGTGATCGTTAATAAATTAAATATTATCACCCTAAACTCGCCAACCCGCATTGTAATAGCGTGGTGGGTCTACGCTCTAGATCTAGCTCTCAGTAGCGGGGCACTAAAAGACTGATAATGAAACATAAAAGAAGGTAGGTAGACGAAATCACATATGTTGTTTGCAGCGGGATTTTAAAATAATATTCCGATGTCTTCAAAATCGTTTTATTCTTTCGTAATCTTTTATCTACCGCCGCATCGGAAAAGCAGTCCGTGACGAGAAAAGACGCGGCCAGAAAAACTCGACATAATTATGCTCTTTTTTAATTAATTACAAAACCAATCAAGTACACTAATTAATATTTCACTAAAAATATGCATACTTTATAACAATCCAAAGAACAGTAAAAATACACTTCTTGACTATTTTAACATGTTAATTCTTGTCTTTTATTTTACGGCCTGGAATCAAGTCCTTTCGAATCATTTGTCAGTCGACAGACAATTACCTTACGTTACCATTGACAATATCGTATAGTATTGACTATGGTAACAAATTCCAATATTTTATAATGCTAACACATAAAATATATTTCAGTAGGTACGCATGATCAAAAGGATTATTGATTCATTTTATATAATTTTTCCACCCTACTTATCCCCTTAGGAGCGTACCGGTTCTTTGAGGCGATAGTGACCAAATTTGAGACGGAAAATAATATAAGTGGGACTCAAAAAGTAATAAATGTGAGTGTGAAAATGTTTTATTTATTTCTTACCTATTTTTTTTATTTATGATACAATTTGTTTTTCTGTAATATACTCACAATTAGACAGTCGTTTTTATTCTGAAGACGATTGCGGCGACGATGATTGGTTTTTTTTTTTAATTTATTTCACCCCCCCCTCCCCCCCTACAACCTCTTTCACTGTAATCACACCAGATGGTAAATGAGAGTAGTGCAATCAACTCATTGTTCCTAAGTCAGATACTTTGATGTCATACGTGTTCATTTGAAATATCCTACCTCCCAAAGCCGATTTGATCCAAACATCATATTTGCCTCATACTTATCTATAGTAGCAGTATGACAAACTTTCAGCATTTATACAGCGACAAAACCCTGGCTGTTACACACTGTTAGTCCATAAATAAACAAAGATGTTTAAAGAAGTAAGGAAATAAACCCGGCAGTAGGCAGCTTATTTGTAAGTAATAAGAAGTCCAGAAGTCCAGGTCAGCTGCTCACTATATAAATCAATAAGAGATTTCACTCAAACATAATTTATATACATCTTCAATTAAACAGCCTATAATTCAACGCCACATCACAATTATACGGTCCTATATTATGCATTAATAATCACCCCATTGTTAATCATAGGTACGAGGATTAATTAGGTTAGCACCAATACAAACGGGCGAACCTAATTAATTCCCACTATGGGAATTGCATACGCAAAAAAGCTCTTGGGAAATTATCCTAACGTCTGCGTACTGTCTGAAATATACGGCAATAATCTTGTTACTTTATGGCTCTTAATGTTATATGGCTATTCCGTATGTCGTTTCTTGCGGAATGTATGTTTTTGCCTAAATTAAATAGAGGGTAGATCGGTTTAGGTAGGTATAGTATGATCGTAGGATTCCTTCACAATTTTCATCTCACTGGTTAGTAAGTTCATCATCATTATCAGCCTATTAACGGCTCACTATACAACCAGGCCTCTCACCTTATACAAGAGGGGATATTGAGCGTAGACCCATCACGTTTATCCAATGCGGGTTGGCGGGCTTAAGGTGATTATTTTTTTTTTATTAACGATCACTATCACATGTTGATGATAGCAACCGGGACCGACTGCTTAACGTGCTCTCCGAGGCATGGGAGTGTAACATCACCAACTTCCTGATTCTGGGCTTGGAATGTACTGAAAATTTCATAGGAGAATAAAGAACTCGGAATTATTCCGTGACTCGACCCAGGATTCGAACCTAGGACCTCGTGATAGAAACCACATAGACTAACCACTAGACCAACGAGGCAGTCAAATAAATAAATTATTTATTGACTTTAGTACTGTCCACTTTTTGTACGATAAGGTTTGAAGGAATTTGTATGAAAATATGTTTTTTTTTATCAACTACAAGTTGGCCCTTGACTGTTATCTCACCTGAAGTTAAGTGATGATGCAATCTAAGATGGAAGCGGGCTAACTTGTTAGGAGTGGGACGAACATCCACACAACTTTCAGTTTCTACACGACATCGTACCGGAACGCTAAATCGCTTGGCGATACGTCTTTGTCGGTAGGGTGGTAACTAGCCACGGCGAAAGCCTTCCACCAGCCAGACTAAGACAAATTAAGAAAAATCTCAATCTGCCCCGCCGGGAATCGAACCCAGGACCTCCGTCTTATAAATCTACCGCGCATACCACTGCGCCACGGAGGTCGTCAAACTTTATATGTCGCGGAGTTTCTCGAATGCTTCACCATTGTTTATCAAATTGCAGCTATTTTACTACAATTTATTTATTACGTCTAACAGACTTATCATGGCAAATCCGAAAGCCAGAAACAGTGTTGTGTTTATAAAAAAAGAATACACAATATATAAGATTTAGTAACCAGAAGGCGTAAGTTGCGGGAGGCAAAAAGGCAACCAATAAATAACGCTATCTTATCCAAGTGCCCAAAGAACCTTCATAAATTGATAACGATTTCGGCTGAAGTTTCTAATCAAACTTTATGAACTAGAATATCCAATATTTTGTTAACGGATATTCAAAGTGGTAGGAAAGTGGCCACGTGTCTTATATCAAAGACATGCCTGTATTTTTGACGTGACAACGTCTTATAATTCGATAGAGCCGGCTGCACGCACGAAAAAACATGACATCATGCGTCGTTACCTCGCTTAGAGGCGTTCCATGTAAGGCTTGAAGTGCAAGCGAGAGCGCGGAATGAGCGACAAAGAAGCAAAATCGGCCTTTGCGTTCGGCAGCGTTCGACATCCGTCTATTAAATATAATTATTAAATATATTAATTTTAAATTAAAAATTAATATATTTATTATAAATTTGAAATATAAATTTATAAAATCAAAATCAATTATTTTATTAATTTAAATTAATATTTATAAAAATATACTTAAATTAAAAAAATTAATAACCAATTAAATGCTACCATTCCATCAGTATTTTCTTAAGAATGTCTTAAGAAAATCACGTTCAACTATCGTCAGTAAACCGACTTTACAGACAATCAATTTCTTAAGTAATATAATGATTTACGTACAGAATTTATTTCAATTATTTATAGTACTGCAAGAAACCTCGTCAGAAGGGAATAAAACTGAAAACACACATGAAAAACAAAAAACGAACGTTAATCGGAACAATTTATTTACAAAGACATCAAATACACATTCTTACGGTAATCACACAATTTACTTTAAAAATTAACTGGCATCATAACTGCAAATGAAGAGAGCAAACCGATGATCCTGCACTTCACCATGTGGGCGTCTTTATAAGGCCATTTTGGCTACAGTCTCTAATCTATGCTTTTAAACGCGGTACCACAATAAAAAACCTGCAAATCGGCAGGCCACAGACTATGGACGTCTATGTTTTGCAGAGCATACAGTACCTATTTTATTTTGACAATAAAAATTTAGTGATCAATAAGTGACAAACCATCGCCTAAAAATTTGCATTGCAGGCTATGGAAGAAACACGATTTAAAAGTCATCATCATCATCATCATTACCAGCCTGTAGACGTCCACTGTTGGACATAGGCCTTTTTTCGGGACTTCCAAACACAACGATCCCGAGCCGCCTGTTGCCAGCGGCTCCCTGCGACACGTTTGATGTCGTCAGTCCGCCTGGTTGGGGGTCGACCAACGCTGCGCTTTCCGGTGCGCAGTCGCCAATCTACCATCTTGGCTGACCGACATAGCTCAGCGAGTCACAGAACTGAAGTGGCAATGGGCGGGGCACGTAGTTCGAACAGCTGATGGACGTTCGGGGCCCAAGGTGGTAGATTGGATTTAAAAGTGCTGGCTTATATCCTGGTTAATGGTAACCTCAGGCATAGTTGTTGAGCCACGTGTATCTGTAATTACATCTACATCCATTTTGCATTGGTTTTATAACACGGAAGTCTAGGGTTCAATTTCCAGCTGGGCCGATTGAGATTTTTTAATTAGTGTAGGTCTGGCTGGTGGGAGGGCTCGGCTAGTTACCACCCAACTGGCACCGCCAAGCGATTTCGCATACCGTTACGATGTTCAGAAACCGAAAGACGGGTGGATTTCATTCTACTCCCATAAGCTCGCTTCCATCTTATTGCATCATCATTTACCGTCAGGTGAGATTACAGTCAAAGGCTAACTTGTAAAGAATAAAAGAAAGAATTTTTTATTAACCCCCAACGCAAAAACGACGGGGTGTTATAAGTTTGACGTGTCTGTGTAAATGTATGTGTTTGTCTGTGTGTGTCTGTGGTATCGTAACTCCCAAACGGATGATCTGATTTTAATGGGGTTTTTTTGTTTGAAGGGTATATCAGTCGAGAGTGTTCTTAGCTATGTTTGGTGGAAATCGGTTCAGGTCTTCAAGGTAATCAGGTCGTTTGTTAGGTGTGATAGAAATGTTACACGCTCATGCTTTCAAGCAAACTGCTTGAAAGCATGTGAAGCATGTGTGTGATCTGACATTAGAAACACTAATGTCTTCTGGAACCACTGAGCTGGTCTGATGATAAGGCTCGAAGGTAGGAGACGTAACCCTGGTTTACCTTTGTAGTAAACCCATCGAGTTTGGGCTCGTTGAATTTGTCTTGACTGGTTGTTATCATGTTTCTAATTTGGGTCGGGGGTTTTTTAAATTTTTAATTTAATTTTAAACATCTTAAATTCAGAAATGGGGCTTTATTTAAATCAAAGTATATTTCAACCGGGCGCCTTATGTTAGGTGGAAATACAGCAAAACAACGAGGTCAAGTTATACCGAGCTTGTACTCGTAATTAGGAATACTCTAAAGCACCGTAATTATATGAATCGCAAATTAATTGACCCCGAGCTCTGTCTTACAATAAATCTCTTCCGAGAGTAATGGGAGCATCAATTTCATTGCCTCCGTTTTAATAAAAGCCGTCCGCCACGATTTATATTGGTGGGTTATAGCGAGGATTTCTCTTAGTACATTTTATTTGTTATCGAAATATAATATCATAAACAAAATGATTTATTTATTTATTTATAGTACCCGTGGACCGATTACAGGTCCCCAATTAGTCTTTCCGGGTAACAATAAGTGGTAATAATTAACATTATAGAAACTTAAATACAAAAATAAACAAAAAGAAGAAAAAAACGTCAATAATCATTGAGCAGGCGCAGCACATAAGCGCGTGCTGACTTACTTTTGTTCGAGCACATGGTATCACGAATAATTATTGACGACGCCGCGCATGAAACTTTAAAAGTTTTAGTTACTGCAGGGTCATGCACCTGGAGCTTGGATCTACCATGCTGCTCTATGATCTCTATGAGTGGTTAGCTTAAGGATAATTACATTCCTTGGCTCTGTAACAAGCATCAAATACTTCGACCTTTCTCAAAAGATTACCGTCATGTGGAATGTTGAGTCAACTGTCATTGTTTCCATAGTGATCTTAGTCAATGTTCTTATTGCGAAAAGTTTCAACCTATATGCATCTTATGAAACTTTTGCTTGGCTCTTGGATCAAGGGCAGAAAGCTGTAGGTACACCTTGAAATGGCGTGTATTCTAAGTTTTTTTACTCTAAAGCCCTGACCACCTGTTTCTGAGCACTCAAAAGCGGCAGGGCAGATTATTTTAATAAATTCTTAATAATGTTTTTTTTTTATCAGTATTTATACAACATGAGAGGGATAAAACAGGAGATGTTCGGGATAATGACCGAAATTGGGTTATTAGTGGGTTTTTCAAAGCAAAACCCACTAATAACCCAACTCTACATTGCATATATTTTAAAAAGAAATATCATATTATAATCGCACTCTTACACCTTTATCATAATATAATCCTAAATAAACTATAATGTAATGTATAAATACACATAGGTATATATCTATATCAATTAATCTACGAAGTTGCTTTGGCCTTCTCCTAAGGTTGCTATGAGTATTGCTCTAGGAATATTGCTCAATTAACCGTGCAGGTCGTAAATGTTTTTCCTCGTTTGCCTCGTTTTGTTGTACTGTCAACCGTATAACACCAAGAGATAACAACAAGTTGTCTTGTTACCCGACTGCGTCAGAAGGAGGGTTATGTTTTTCGAGCGTATGTATGTATGTATTTATGTCCATTTCTTCGGCACGCGCTACAGCCTAAACGACTGAACGGATATTGACATGTGAGGTGTCGTTGAGTTTGGCTAAATTGTAGAAGTGACATAGGCTATATAAATTTTCAAAATGGTGGCTGTAAATGGGGGAAAAAAGGGGGGATGTGTGTATTTTTTTCACTTATCTTAGCAATATGGGTACCAATTAAAAGGTCATAAAAAGACCATTTTAAAAAAATAAATATCATATCATGTTCATATTACTTTTTTAACAAAAAATGGCAAAAAGTGTACTAAGTGTACCGTCTCATTTCTATACCATAAACTAAAACTAAAAAGTCTCAAATAAAATTATTATTATAAAAACTAAAACCCGACTGCTTAGAAGTTATGAACTGAAAAAGAGAAAATCAAGGATCACTATATCTGTTTAAAATTCTAAATACTTTATGGTGCTGCAGGCGGGGACAGACGTAGTTTTGGTAGATCTTTCTTTCCCCGCAGGTTAAAATATTTTGTCCCTGTTTGGATTTTTGTTTTTATAATAATAATTTTATTAAAATAACTGCTCCGCGGTTACCTGCGTAGTTCCTGTATAATGTAAGAGTATTTGGATAAAAAATATTCTAAGTTTACCCGCTAAGCCTTGGTTGAGTAACAAATATCAATGAAATAATCGTTAAGTTTTCTTGTTTTACCTGCAATTATGTAAATATTATTTTTCATAAAAACCTTTTCCTAACAATTTACACGACATCGTACGGGAACGCTGAAAAGCTTGACGGGACGTCTTTGTCGGTAGGTTAACTAGCCACGGCCGAATCCTCCCACCAGCCAAAATAAAGTATCCGTTAAAGGATACCAAAAACATATTATACTCCAAACTATAGCCCATATTAGCTCAGTCGGGTAAAAAGAGTTCCATTTAACCGTTCCGCTCCCTTAACATACATACGTGTGAAATGTTTTGGGACAGAAAGACCTTACGATCTCGCAAATTGTATCAACAAGTATAACCAATAGGACACGCGAAACTGCCGCAATAACAAACAACAACAGAAAAAACTTTCAATAAAGGACTTTCTTCGAACACAAAAACATCCGAACCCCGTCCATAAGCTGACGTATAAACATTTTTGATAATAGAATACAAAAGACACCTAAAATTGTACATATTGGATACGTCAGCGGGACCCTCGATAATGTTTTCTTTTCCAAGCGATGAGATTATTTTAAGACAAACATTGAAAAGGGAAACAGAACAAAAGTTAGCAAAAGTTTTCCGCGGTATGTATGTAAATATACCTACATACCTACTTGAGTGATAATGATAACTATACTAAAGCCAAACTCAATTGAGAATGCTTGTTAACAAACAAATTTATAATGAAAGTAAAAAATGCAACACAAAAAAAATTATGTTTTGTTTTTTTAAAAAATCTTATTTAGAAGATATTGAATACTATACTAATCTATAATATTGTCATGAATTTATCATTAACTAGTTTATTTTAAAAAAATGGAGGTAAATGACTAGTGATTCCTACCTTCATTTTTAATTTGTTTGTTGACAAGCATTCTCAATCGAGTTTGGCTTTAGTATAGTACGTACACGCAGACACCCGAGGTTTTATGATAGTTTCAGAGATAACACAAAACGAACTAACAAAAATTAATAAACACAAACAAAAATTTCAAAAATTGTTTTTAAAGAAAAGTTGCATTTAAAGAAAAGCCGTTAATTTGAAATTTTAACGGACAATTAATTTTTTTATTTGTATAGATAACGACCAGAACCGATAGCTCAATTCGTTCTTTAATTTCATCGAACTAAAATATTAAATAATTCTGATGACTTGACCTTGGTTTGTGATTTGTAAATATTCATGTATTGCAAAACACATGACAGACGTGCTAATAGTAAATTAGCGCCACATTTTAACTTGTGGGTGAGATAATTTTCTTAAATAAGGTTTATTCACGCAACCCATGTGTTTTAGAATGTACACTGAGTTTTTTTAACTGCAAAGTTGCGTTAAATTCTTAGTTACTACATAGGTGCAGACTTTTAAGATCAATTATTATCATTAAAATCATTACAGTTAATTAAACTAAGTACTTCATACGGCACAGAGGGCGCGTTACACCTAATAATGGTCATAAAAAATATTATCATAAAAAAACCCGACTGCTTAAAAATAATGAACCAAAAAGAGAAAAACAAGGATCACTATAATTATCTATATAAAATGCTAAATACTTTATGGTGCTGCAAAAAAATTGGCTAACTAAAAGCTGCAGAGGTAATATCAATATATCAGTAAATTATAATAACGATGAATATTAAAGTATAAAAACCCTATAAAAAGTTGCTAACATTATTATTTATTACCCACATATTATAAGCTTTCAAACTCGAAACATGAAACTTTGTTATTTAATAAAACTTGGGTTCTGGGAGACAGTTTGCAGAACATCGAGGGGAGCACGTCAGGCGCAGCTGAGAGATGCTTTTAGGAAGAATTTAGTTTGATGTCTTTAGTGATTATGTGCATTATACTAAGTAGCTATGTTTAAGTTTAAAATCGCTTTAAACAGTAGACAGTTTAGTCAATATGAGTTGCCATTCCTTTTGAGATACATACGGGGAAATTGATAAATTAATATTTTAAAATGTGTTTCAAATAACAAGTTTTTTTTACGTAAGTCTCCCATACTTAAGTTATAGGTTTCTGTACTTACTCTCCGGCTAAAATATTATTGTTTTGCCATGAAAATAAAATGTCTATAGTACCAAAGAATCCATGTGAACATCAGGCAATGGTTCTGATTTAGAAATCAAAGCCTACTTATTTAGCTTGTATGACTACTTATAGGTAATCAATATACATTATTTGTTTACTGAACGTATTTATAACAGTTATCATTCTTATGTAATCTGTATCTAAACTTAGATATTGGAAGACAGTTTGCAGAACATCGTGGGAGCACAAAATGCGCAGCCGAGAGATGCTTTTAGGAAGAATTTAGTTTGATGTCTTTAGGGATTATGTGCATTAAGTAACTATGTTTAAGTTTAATATCGCGGTAAACAGTAGAAAGTGCTGAAAGGTAAAAATCCCATGCTTTTTATACTTTATAATAATGTTCAATAAAATTTATTATACAAGATAGGAAACAAAACCAATATAAAATACAAATTAAAACTAAGTAAATTAAATTAAATCTAAAACCTCCTCGACTCCACTGCAATGAGGCATAGTGCCCAGGATACTGGCAGCATTTCCCCTTTAGATGGTCAAACTAATCCGTTGGCCAAGGTAGCTGCCAGCTCTTTGGTCACCCGTAGACTCGATAACTCTTTTTGAGATATCGTCAAAATGAGCACTAGCCTCTGGTCCCGATGGCCCCAAAGTCTCTACACCGAAAGGCACAAACACGAAATTGTCTTTTAAATTTTCATATTTGCGCATCTTGGCCTGTTCAGCTTTCTTCGCCGCAGCACCCGCCATGGAAGAGGTAGCCTCAATATGGGATGCAGCTAGAGTATCAACGCAAGTCGCATCCCATACTAGAGACTTACCTAACTTCCATGGAACGGGGGTCATATCTTTCGGTCTCTTACCATCGCTGCGTGCCAAACCGATGGTTCTAATACAGCTGGCACGTGAGCTGTTTTTATACTTGAGGATAAATTAATGAAACGTTTAGAAATAAACTAATATTCTGAATTTTATTCTACGAGCAATAATTATTATTAGAAAATGATATAAGAGCACAATTGAATATAGACTTTATTTGTTAGGCTGCCTCGTTGGCTTAGTGGTTAGTCTATAGGTTTGGACCACGAGGGCTGTGTGTCGAAACTTGTAATTAAATATGCGCAAGACATAATTGCCATAACAATAGGTATTTTTTATTTTAATTAATCAAGTTTTTTTACTTAATTAACCTCCTAAAACCTAATAAACCCGACACGAGTAGGTATGGAGATGTATCTCAATTTTTGTGTATATTCATAACAAAAACTTAACCATATTGTGATGACCTAAGTATACTTTATATTCTTATATTAAAATTTTAATAATATTATTATATGAATAAAAATATTTTGTTTATCTAAAATTTATTTATGTTTTTATTACTGGAATATTAATTCAGTTATTAAAGTCAGAGCTAATTATTTAGTGATTTAAAAGTACCTACTATAATAATTAAAATTTCCTATACTATTTTATGAGAGAACACATAGAAAATTAATTGTTCGGCGAAATCGTAAGCATATGATGCCATTTTTCTCATCTTAGATTTTTACATTCCATAAATTATTACGATAGATTATATTGAACGGTGTATTGATACCTAAAATTGTATGTAGGATTAAACGCACAATTTATAATCAAGAAAATCTCGTTAAACGAAATTAATAAACAAAACAGCAAGATAAAGTAAAGTGTTAAAACAAGAAGTTTTCAAATTGAAGTAATAATAAACTTTTATTTTTGATCATAACAAATCTTTGATGTCAAGAACAACGATTTTGAATACAAAGAGGGTTAAATTTGGCGCAAAATTTACAATGAAAATTTGATTTTAGGGATCCATATTATTAACAAACTTCTCTTTTTTCAAAAAAGTAGTAGATACAGATTTTTTTAATTGAGAATGTCTGGAAGAGGATGCTTGCCCGCTATGCTAATTATATAAATAAAAAACCCAAGTGCTTAGAAGTATTGAACTGAAAAGAGAAAAACAAGTATCATTATATTTATATAAAATTTTAAATACTTTATGGTGATGCAGGTGGCGACAATAAACAATAACTAATAACTTTGTGACCTGCGATAAGAAAGACCTATAACTACGTGACTGCCCTATATATTATGTTATAGCTTATAGACTTTTTATTTTCACAAAATAGCGTCTAGTAGCCGCCATATTTAATTTTTCCTAATTTGATATCTTTATTCTTTTAGTCGCCGGACTAAAAGAAATCGACTCACGTGTGAATTATAGAAAATCGGCCCTGGCGTTTGGTCTTTATAGTAAGTACTTGAAAGATCATACAAACAATACATACATAGGCTGATAAACACATTATCGCCTCTTCGAGTCGTACAGTTGGGTAAAAACATTGCCGTGATCTGACCTTTAGGCATGTCTGACGTTTCAAAACAAACTTACAGTCTTAACTTGCATAAGGAGATGAGGTCGATGGTTTTATGGTTAAGCATATTGTGATCCTTTGGTTGCTAAGTAATTATCAGTTATAGGCGATTCATAAGAAGGCTCAGAATCACTCAGCGTGCGATGGAAAGAACAATGCTCGGAGTGTCTCTGCGTGATCGAATCAGAAATGAGGAGATCCGCAGAAGAACCAAAGTAACCGACATAGCTCAGCGAGTCGCAGAACTAAAGTTTCAATGGATGGGGCACGTAGTTCGAACAACTGATGGACGGTGGGGGGAACCAAGGTGGTAGATTGGCGACCCCGCACCGAAAAGCGCAGTGTTGGTCGACGCCTAACCAGGTGGACTGACGACATCATACGTGTCGCAGGGAACCGCTGTCAACAGGCGGCTCGAGATCGTTGTGTTAGGAAGTCCCTAGAAAGGCCTATGTCCAGCAGTGGACGTCTACCAGCTGGTAATGATAATGATGATGATGATAGGCGATTCCCACTTGATTCCCTTGAAAAAAGGATTCCTGACTCAAAAAGTGTATTTCAAGTGCCCGTCTCTCAAAAGTAAATGTGCGTTAATCTAGGTAACCTGGAAGAGATCACTCCTAGAGATTAGGTCGCCTTTTGCCCTTAATTTTATATTGTACCATTGTTTTTTTTTTATTAAATGCAACAAAGATGTTTAATAATAATAATAAATATATAATTAGATGCTATGATAGGATTATGAGTATTAATTTTCTGTAATAAGTGCTTATTATAATACTTTGTAGAGCTATGACTTTTCAACGCCTTTTAAAGTAATTAATTAATCTCCGTTCGAGTAAAGTAAGGCATGTATACATTATAGTTTAAAAAAAACAATATATTAAGCAAAACCTTTGTGGCCAAAATGGGATAAAGAATAATAAATTTTTAATAAAATATTAGTAAATTAAGAAATTTATCCAAATCAAGACATGTAAATAATTTTTTTTTTATAAATATACAGGAATAAAATCATTACTTTTTTTGCTTTTTATTACGTTATTAAATGTATTATAGATAACTAAGTATACCAAAGTAATACTCATTCAAACGATGTTCCTTGCAGTATTAGCTCTATATATACTGCAAGGAATACTTTTACATTTTCGTGCTGATATTCTGCGAAAATTATTAAAAAATTCCTACGGAACTCAAGAGCACGATAACTTAGTTACTTAACGAGTTTTTGTATTCTTTGAAATGGTACGAAGTGTAATAAAAGTCTGTTTGAGGAGAATTAAGCGCAGTTGAGTTTTGTTGCAAGTTTATCTTTATTTATCTTTTTGTAAAGTAGAAAGAAACATGACTTAGAAAGTCATAAGTACGTTACCTTACTGTTACTTGCAATAACTTATTTACTTGTATATCTAATCTGTGTAATATGTTGCTAATGTTTACGAAGCTAAAATTTAATAACAGTCTTGTACTTTTACCTTGTCCACTAGACCTTTAGACCTACAAACTATTGCATAAAAAATCGGTGAAGCCGTTTTGAGAAACAGAGAACATTCTATATTATACACTGAAACATAAGATTTAATATATTAGAATAACGTAGATTCTAAAGTGGACACTAAGCTTTATAACAGTAGCTAAAATATTATTCTAGTTGCACATAGCTATGCGCTATATGTAATTGGAGAACTTAGTCGTCACCTAGTTTTACTGTCGGCCGGTCAACTTACAGGTAACTTTACCTAGTTTTAAGATTGTCTTTTACATGTAACATAATAATCTCTAACACTGTAATATTGTAAGATATTTAATCATAAACCATTTTTAATTTAAATATCTAATAATTAAAGCCATCTAATAATTAAAGCCACGTATTATCATTCCTCTCCGAAACAGCTTGACCGATTTTTATGATTTTGTGCATACGAGTATATTTTTTATTGTAGGTACTATATACGTTTTCATGTGCATTTAGAGAAAAGTTTTAAATTAAAAATTTGCAAACAATTAATTGAAAACATGTTTTATTATGTGAAAAATATTAACAATAAAGTAAACCTACTGAGGCACGAAAATTATATAAAAAAAAAACAGAATAATTATAATAACTAACTAATTAACTTAACTATAAGCATAATTCTAAATTTTGCTCTTTTGGTAGGGTGCCCATCACGCAGGCAGCATTTCCGCGCTGAATTACGATAGATATTCGTTGCGCGAGAAAGCTGCCTGCCCGAGGGTCGCCTGTTGCCTCCCTGAGGCGCCTACTTAATTCCTTATGAAGCACCTGAGCGCTTCTGCCCCATGGAATTTATTTATTTATTTTTAATTTGTATTTCATTGTACAAACTAAAAAATAAAAAACGGTTACCATTTTTCTAAACTAGAGAGCGTCAGCGGTTTCATCCGAGGTATTCTCATTCCGGCGGGAATATAGGTCTAAAATGTTTATCTGATATGTAAGCTATATTATTCTGAAGTTTCATCAAAATCCATTCAATAGTTTTTAACAAACAAACACAATCACACACTCACAAAATTTCGCCTTTATAATAGCTGTATTATGAAAAAGTGTCGTCATCACTATCATTAACAGCCGGTTGACGTGCACTGGACATAGGCCTTTTTAGGCGATAAAGTATGATACTACTATTTATATTTATAAATGTATGTATGTATTATTGTTTACGAAATAAATTGTGATGTTAATCTATCTTATTAATGGTGCATAATTTGGTAATAAAATACTCCAGGCCCTTTTATAAAATTCACTTCAGCCGTTATATTAAACGACTTCAATATATATATATATATATATATATATATATATATATATATATATATATATATATATATATATATATATATATATATATATATATATATATATCAGAGGTTAAAGTATGAAATTGCCGATTTGTACTGAAAAATAAAAATTAGTTTTTTTTTAATTTAACATATTTATTTAATCAAAATAATTACCATTATTATCTATACATTGCTGCCATCTAATAGGAAGCTCATTTATGCCTTTGCGATAGAATTTTGATGATCTAGATTCGACAAACTATGTGAAAGCATTTTGCACTGCATCCTGAGGAGAAAACTTTTTATCACGTAGAAAATTGTCCAAATCACGTTAAAACGGTTTCTCGTGCTGTACGGGGTCTCGCGTTATCATGGAGCAATAATGGTGAAAATCGATTCATAAGTCGGGGCTGTTTCACTGCTAGTTTCGCTATCATTGTACGGAGTTCGGCGCAGTAGACATCTGTCGTTATTGCTTGACCAGATCGTAGAAAGCTATAGTGAATAATTCCACGCTGAGACCACCAAACAGTTATCATTACGCTTTTGGACATTGTTGCGGCGTGTGACCTGGGGTCAACCATTGTATTTTTCGCTTACGATTATCGTAAAGGATCCATTTTTCATCACATTTCACAATTCAATCCAATATTCCTTCATTTCTGTATCGATTCAACAAGGCAACGCAAGTTTCAACACGCGTATCTTTCTGCAGATCAGTCAAATCATGAGGCACCCATTTTTCATATTTTTTTTATTTTATTGATTTGACGCAAATGAGTCAGTATTGTTGGTAAAGTATCGTTAAACCATGCCGCTAATTCCTGGGTAGTTGCCTCGGATAGGCTTCCACCATCTCTTTCAAATCATTGTTATTCACCTGTGTGGGCGGTCTTCCACGTGGTTCGTTCTTCAAATCCAAGTTTCCATCACGAAGGCGTTTAAACCAAAATCGCACTGTGCGTTCATTAGCAGTCCCCGTTCCAAACGCAACATTAATATTGCGAGCTGTTTCTGCCGCGTTAGTTCCGCGTTGGAATTCGTATTCAAAAATCACACGAATTTATGAAGTATCTATCTTTATTGTCTAAGCTGAAAAAAAAAAACAACTGAAAGTTTATAATCGAATGTTGCTTAACCCCTGGGGGCCTGACATTCAAACCTTCTTTGAGGCCCGCGGCTACCCGGGTAGCGACGGAGCTATAATAACAGCTGTCATTATTTGCCTGACGGTTGCCAGGGGACCCCTCGGGGCTGTGAAACTTTAAATGAATGTTTTTTAAAAGAAGAACTACACAGGTACCGTATGAAAAAAGTTACACTTTGAAATCTTAAACCATGAAGGTTCTATGTCAATTCGAAGTACCTATTACAATAAAACGGCAATTTCATTCTTTAACCCCTATTATATATACAGTAGTCATTGTAATGTATTTTCAATTTCATGATATGAGAGTCATAGTTATCAGTCTTTTAACAGATCACTACAGTGACAGGCGCCCCTCCTTGTAGAAGAGGGGATGTAGAGTTTTAAGCCCACCATGATGTTCCAAAGCGGGTCAGCAAACTTAAGGTTTAATTTATTAATGATCAATATCAAAATATTACTAATAGTGACCGAGACTGATGGTTAACTAGTAGTTATATTAAATTGCAATAAAAACAAGGCTTGCAATATTTAGCGGTTGGCTCTCAGCCTAGAAATACGACACAGGTTGACGTGTCCTCGCCCTATGTCAGTATTGTGAAGCACTCTTATATAACATAAGAACATAATTACTTACAAAAGAAATACCACTTCTATAATTGTTGTTGAGATATATAATTTACTCGCTTTGGTGTTATGTTGTGAGTATTAATTGCCATGACTTATAGAAATAATTGTTTAAGTGACTAAAGAAAATGTATGTATGTAGGTATTTTATTTGCACACGTGTGTTGTTACAAAAATGCTTACTAAACAAGGCGCAAGGTGCTTGGTAGAGTTCTATAGTTGCTGTGACTGACTGACCTCGCGATTGAAGCCACATAGGCAGATTTTTATAATCTACTACAAGTTGGCCCTTGACTGCTATCACACCTGATGTTAAGTGATGATGCAATCTAAGATGGAAGCGGGCTAATTTGTTAGGAGTAGTATGAAATTCACACCCCTTTCGGTTTCTACGCGACATCGTACCGGAACGCTAAAATGCTTGGCGGTACGTCTTACGGCGGGAGGGTGGCCACGGCGAAAGCCAGATCAAGACAAATGAAGAAAATCTCAATTTGCATCGCCGGGAATCGAACCCAGGACCTCCGTCTTATAAATCCACCGCGAATACCACTGCGCCACAGAGGCCGTCAAAAAAGAAGTAATAAAATATAAAGAAGAAGAAGAAGAAAATATAAAGAAGCAGTAATAAAAGTATCCACATAATATTATAGATCTAGCGGTGGAGCAAAAGAGGAATTTCTCAATGCCTGAAGACGAAAATCTTGGAACAGTGCGTGATGCCATTTAGGGAGCAGAATAGTGAACATCTTTAAAGATTTTTTTTTATAGTGTATAGGCTAGCGCTTGGCTACGATCACGCCTGATGGTAAGCGATGATGCAGCGTACGGTGAAACGCGCTTGCCTAGAAGGTGCCTATTCACTCTTGACTTGAAGATACCCATATTGTAGGTGGTAGGGAAAACGTGAGCTGGAAGGGCATTCCATATTTTCGCAGTACGAATCAGGAACGAGGAAGCGAAACGTTTTGTACGCGTCCACAGAATATCGACTACGTATGGGTGCAGACTACTACGATGCCTAGCAGTTCTATGGTAAAAGGGCGAGGGGGAAACTAGATCAAAAAGTTCCTGTGTACACTCTCCAAAATATATTCTGTAGAAAACCGACAGACAGGCAACTTTTCGGCGATGATCGAGTGTTTGCAGTTTTGCATTGCATAACGCCACGTTCCCAATGATATCTTCATAAAAGGATTTTATATTTCGCTCGTGATAAGAATACTGTGAGTTATCATTGTTGGTAGCTATATCTTCAACTGTTCACTGTGATCTTGACCGTGTAATTTGAAAACATTTGATTGTTTAGGTTAGGTAGCCGACGCTCACTGCATTTTATAACACGGACGAACTATATTGACACGAATATTCTCTTAGATTATTTCAGATGGAGTTACAGAGGCATCCATTGTTGCAAGTGACTGAAGATGACATCAAAAAGGCGAGACAGTTTTATGACCTGAATGAGAACAGGATATCAGAAAGTATAGAGTCCATTCAGGAGTGGCTCAAGAAACAAGATCATCTGGCACAGGTGTCTCCATTCCTAAGTAAGCATTTTTGAATCTTATTTGGCAGAAAATTGTTATCAGTTACTCTTTCTCTCTCCCTTAGATAAACAGATAGAATCATAGATCGGCGTATTTTTTTTTTATCGACAACAAGTTGGCCCTTGACTGCTATCACACCTGATGTTAAGTGATGATGCAGTCTAAGATGGGAGCGGGCTAACTTGTTAAAAGTGGGACGAAAATCCACACCCCTTTCGGTTTCTACACGACATCGTACCGGAACGCTAAATTGCTTGGCGATACGTATTTGTCGGTAGGGTGGTAACTGGCCACGGTGAAAGCCTCCCACCAGCCAGACCAAGACAAATCAAGAAAAATCTCAATCTGCCCCGCCGGGAATCGAACCCATGACCTCCGTCTTATAAATCCACCGCGCATACCACTGCGCCACGGAGGTCGTCGAAATTTATTTCGTTTATTCGTATTACGTCGTATTTTTACGGTCCACTACAGGGCCAGGCCGCCTTCCTAGTATTCAAAATTCAAATTCAAATTCAAATTCAAGATAAGATAAAGAAGAAGATAAGATTTTACTGAAAATTGTTTAGAGGAAAGAAAAATTCATAACTATTTCACAACTCAGGTTCGATACCAGAACTTCGTGATCGAAACCATATAGTTTTACCACGAGACTAACGAGACAAACATTTTTATTTATTAAAATTATTTATTTGTACATCACAAGATAACTAAAAATAAAATCATTATTATAGAAGAATAAAACAATTTTAACAAAAAATAGAACCGAATCAAAACGCACTAAAAAGTAAAAAATAACTGTCATTTAGTTGCTTTAATTTACTTTAACATATCTATGAAGTCCGTGCAAGCCAAGTTTAAGGAACATTTATTTTACATAGTAAAACAGTTGTGGGTTCTAGGTAACGTCTTTTAAGTAAAAACCTTGGCTGGCACCTACTCCTAGATATGCTTAAGTAAATTAAAGCAACTAAATGATACAGTTATTTTTTACTTTTTAGTGCGTTTTGAGTCGGTTCTATTTTTTGTTACATTTTTTTATTTCTTACTTGTTAGTGATTTATCGACACGTAACCTATTCGTATATTATACGGCACTAGTAGCCAAAAAGCTACCGATACTTACACAAAAACCGAAATCGTTGCAAGTGTGCCTATAAAATTTTTTTAGAGTTTCTTAAATTTTCCCAGGATATCATCATCAGATCCTAACATAATGACAGGGACCATATTGGGGGTGTGCCCTTTCTAATAAAAAAAATATCAAAATCGGACAACTCTGTAAAAAGTTATACATAAAAGAAAAAATATATATATACGTACGTCGAATTGAGAACCTCCTTTGCTCTTTTTCGTCGGTTAAAAATTTAATCATCAAAGGTAATGTTAATATTTACCTCCTCGGTGACGCCTCTACGGTCCCCTTATAAAGCTTACAGCAATTACACAATCAAAAAGGACAAATTTGGTAATAGGAAAAATCCTTACAAAACGGAGTTAAGTTCATGGCGCTCAACCATAAGGTTTAAGGCTTTACCGGTTTTATTTTGCCTTGTTTGTCGAGTAGTTAACTTGTGTGGCTTTGGATGACGAGACTGTGTTCGAGTCCTGAATCGGAATATAACATATTGTTTCTTTTTTCTTTCTTCCAAAAAGTTGTCAAAAAAGTTCTCATCCAAGAGTCGGATAGTGAAAATTAATCAGCGGGTTCCTGTAATTATAAACTAGTGATTGTCACTAGAGGTAAAAATATTATCACCCTCGCTCGCAGACCGATTGGGCAAGTGCGATTGTTTTACCGAACGATTGCGTAAAAACGGAACCATCAAATTATGTTGTTATAGCGTTTACTGACGCTATTATTAGATGGCGCTGCGTTAATCTATACTAATATTATAAAGCTGAAGAGTTTGTTTGTTTGAACGCGCTAATCTCAGGAACTACTGGTGCGAATTGAAAAATTCTTTTTAGACCATTTATCGCAGAAGGCTTTAGGCTATATAACATCAGGCTACAAGTATTAGGAGCGAAGAAATAATGGAAAATGTGAAAAAAACGAGGAAAATTATTTACTCTTGAGGGCTTCCGTTGCGTGCGCTGCGAAAACGGTTCAAGATACAAAAAATATATGTATGAAAGAATTATTCCTCTTAAAATGATCTAAAAAAATGTCCACGACAATGTAATATGTCTATCTTTTACGATTAACTCACTAGAACGTTTTTATGGTAATCAAATTTGGTCGTAATTAATGCATTTGTTAAGAGTTATAAATATATGTATATTGGTAATGTTACTGTAATATCGTACAATGTTTAACAAAAATGTAGGTATTTAGTACACGGGACGGGACGGAGGATATTAGTTGACGGGAAACTATAAAAAAATTAAATTGATAGGGGTAACGGGGAAAGAGCACACTTTATATGAAAGTCTGACTTTAAAATTAAAAGGGTACCTAAGAGGTTTTAACGCGGACGAAGTCGCGGGCAACTGCTAGTTGAATATATATTTGCGTTGCGTTTTTACGTAGTGACTTCAGACACTCAGTATTCTGGAGTCCCAGAGTTCACTATTCTGAAGCACTATATCCCCTCACCTAAAAGGTGACAGGTCTGCATGTCTATTCGTCTCTATATCTCTCCACCTATAGTCTCGGGCCAGACAGAGAGAGATGAAGATGACGGCGAGATCCGTATTGTCGCATTTTGTTACAATATTGTCAGGCTGGTTATTATGATATAATACTAATTCTAGGCTCTTCTGAATAGGCCGATAAAGATGAAGGTTTTAATCTGTTCTAGATCCGGATTTGTTGGAGCGATTTCTTCTAATGTCACGAGGATCTGTGGAAATGTTGAAAAATAAATTGGACAAACTGTTCACGATGAGGGGAATGATGCCAGAAATATGTCTCAACCAGTCTTTGGCCCAATATGAGGAGCTCAACGATTGTTTGTATGTATTGCTTGTTATATATTTCATTGTAAAAAGTAAATATAATTATTTAATTGTACTATAGTGCTGCCAAAATAGAGATGAATTTGCGATTGGCGAAATTGATGACACATCGCTTCAATTCGCGTCGACGCCAGTCTGAGTTAAAAATTACAGTATCAGATATAATTTTAAAACCATTCAAAACTAGGCCATCTTTCCGCGATATGCGATTGCACAGTGACGTCACAATTATCACTCTTATTCGTGGCATGAACTTGTCTTTTAATAACAAATTAAATAAATATCGTAGCATGAATACATTCTAATAAGGAAAATAAAGAAAAATATGTGGTATAATGTCATTTATATGGATCCTGATTGAAATCAAGAATATCTCAAAATCATAATATTATCTATGCATGACCATATCTGGGTATTGTATTCTGTGTATCAAGGTTTTACTGATATTTTATAATTATAATTTTCACGTCATATCACGCCATCTATATGTCACAGTAAGAACCTTATAAATGTGAGAAAATAATATCTGAAAGTTGTTTCACCATTATCATCGTATTAACGAACCATAACAAATCCAGGCTCCTTATAGGAGAAGCGATATGGTTCTTAGATCCACTATGCTAATCCAGCGTGGAATCGCTCGCTTAGGATGATAATGTTTAATTCTTACCAATTACTTACTATCAGATGATTGTGAAGTGACCGAAGGTTCAACTTGCTCTTCGAGGTACGAGGGTGTAACACCATCAACTTCTATATTCTATTCTAAGCTTAGAATTTTACTGAATATTTCTCAGAAAAAAGAAGAACACAGTCATATTAAATAAATAATAATCCGATCCAGGATTCAAACTAAGGAGCTCGTGATCGAAACCACATACGCAAACCATTATACCAACGTGGCCTGAAGTTGTTTAGTAGGTGCATATTAATATTTTTTTTTATCGACTACAAGTCGGCCCTTGACTGCTATCACACCTGATGTTAAGTGATGATGCAATCTAAGATGGAAGCGGGCTAACTTGTGAAGAGTAGGATGAAATCCACACCCCTTCGGTTTCTACACGAAATTATACCGGAACGCTAAATCGCTTGGCGGTACGTCTTTGTCGGTAGGGTGGTAACTAGCTACGGCGAAAGCCTCCCACCAGCCTGACCAAGACAAATTAAGAAAAATCTCAATCTGCCCCGCCGGGAATCGAAACCAGGACCTCCATCTTATAAATCCAACGCGCATACCACTGCGCCACGGAGGTCGTCAAAAAATCTGTTTGTGTCTTTAGTGTTGCTAGAAACGAAAAGTTTTAATTTTCACGTTTCTTTCAGATATTACGTCCCATTACCAAAGCTGAATCCCTCTGACCAGACACGAGTGATGGTTACGCAAGTGATAACTGGGAAGGCGGACGATTTTGATCTGTTGTCGTATATGAGATATAGTTTTATGGTGAGTCTGCACATTTACAAATTAAAATTTTCTCTCAAAGACAGAACAAAAAGGACTTTTCCCATAAAAAGGTTATTTAAAGCTATAATTATAATAAGGTAGCTTATTAATTAATTAACAAAAATTAGTTAGGAAAAATAAAAATTAAATTTAAAATAAAAAAATTTAAAAAAGAGTAAGCCATCTAATTGATCATCCAAGGGCAAGGTCCCCAACATACGTTCCTTTTTCCTCTCCCCTCAAACATGTCGGGATGAAGGCAACAGACGAAAAAAAACGGAGGAGGTTCTCAATTCGACATGTATATATTTTTTTTTTATCTATGACCACGCATGTCTTTTTACAGTGTTGCCCGATTTTGATAATTCTTTTTTTATTAGAAAGTGCACACTTCCAAGGTGGTCCCATTGTCATAGTTACACGTTAGGATCTGATGATGATATCCTGGGAGAATTGCAGGAACTCTTCGTTATTTCATTTCATTTCTTCAAATTTTATAGGCACACTTGCAGCGATTTCGGTTTTAGTGTAAGTATCGGTAGCTTTTTGTCTACAAGTGCCGAATAATATACTATGACAATATAGTACGAGTTCGTTACGTGGCGATAAATCACTAAAAAGTAAGAAATAAATATTTTTAACAAAAAATAGAAGCGACTAAAAAGTAAAAAGTAACTGTGTCAATTAGTTCCTTTAATTTACTTAAGCATATCTAGGAGTCGGTGCCAGCCAAGGTTTCTACTTTAAGAACATTACCTACCCACAAACTGCTTTACGCTTACATTTAAATAAATGTTCCTTAAACTAGCTGGCACCGACTTTATAGATATGCTTAAGTAAATTAAAGCAACTAAATGACACGGTTATTTTTTACTTTTTAGTGCGTTTTGAGTCTCTTCTATTTTTCGTTAAAAATTTTTATCATTTGTTTGTTTGTCTTTAAAAACACGGAACCGGTAATAACCATGCTTTCTCACCAGTCCGGAGGGTAAATTTTTTTTATTCATTTTAAGTTAACCCTTGACGTCAATCACACCTGATGGTAAGTGATGACTGAAATCTAAGATGAAAGCGGGTTCACTTGTTAGGAGTAGGATAATATCCAGACCTATGGGATGGATGCGTATACGCATTTAAAGCAGCGGAGAAAAATAAGGGGATAGTACCCACACTTCAGTTCAGGTTCGATCATCGTCGGTAGGGTGGTAACTAGCTCAGCCGAGGCACCCCACCAGCCTGACCTGGACTAATTCAGAAAATCGTAATCTGTCCTGCCGGGAATCGAACCCAGCAACATTTTATAATAGAACAAGTTTCATTTGATGATAATATACTTTGTCTAGTTTATGATTATTGTATTTTGTTACAGGTTGGAGAATTCAGATTGCACTTTGACTACAGTTTAGGTGATAGATACGTCATCGATCTAAAACAAATGACCCTTGGCTTGGTAGCTAAATTTAATCCAATTATTTTGAAAAAGGGTGAAATACTATGCACGGTAAGTATTAGGCTATACTTTATATTTGTATTATGTATATTAGCCGAGTTATTACCGTTTTAGTCACGCAAGTCGGAACGGAAAATCTTGTTCAATCGGCTTTATGCGCATGCGCTGCCATAACTATTAGGTATACTAATTGAAAGCAATGTATAGGAACTTTATGTACCTTGAAAAAATCTACGTAAAAGTTCGCGATATATCTATCTTTTACACTTTAGCAGATATGAAACATTTTATCTTTTAATAAATCATTTAATTCATATGCTCAAGTTTACGTCATTATTTACACAACTATACTTAAATCCTCATCAAAATAAATAAATTAATAATGACAAGAATATTATAGAGAAAGGATTTGCCTTTTACAGTATGTTAATTAGTTATATAGTTTCGGAGTTATACAATATACAAAATTTCTAAAAAGCGCGACATTGCCGCTACGGCGTCCAAATTAAGTTGACCTCCTTCATGTTACATTATACTTACTGAATAAATTTGGTACTGATATGCTTTCATGATAGAAACGTTAATACAGTGATGGATTTAGAATTCGATCTTTGTTAAATTTATTCGACATGGCAGACCATATATAATAATATGTATCGCACCCCTAGATCTAAAGGGAACTAACTCAAAATTCTTGATTTTTGAGTTATGAACACCTTTGAATTTGTCATTTTAATACCTATCGACCAATAAATCAGATTCAAAACTATTACCAACATTCGTCGCTAGATGTCTTTGTATACCTATATTGTTGAACGAGCGACTCCACCCTCCTCGCATCCAAAACAGCGACAACGCCAGTTGCGACCAAATTTACAAGTGGAATGCACGTACCGGGATTAAACAAATTGGAGTTTTTTTGGGTTACACCCATATTGTTGAAATTTGATGGAGCATTATTTCGAGTTACAGCTGAGTTAATTAATGAATCATTTTGAGTTGAACCAGTATTACTGGCAAGGTATACTGGCAGTATTACTGACAAAAGAGGCCCAAATTTAAACGAAAATCACCAATATGGGTTCAACTCAAAATAATACAAAAATATATATACAAATTGATAAGCTATAAGGAAGCGTCCATCAAAATGCATTATTAAGACCCAGCCCTTTATTAAAACCCAAGATTCTTAATATTTATCACATTCAGCTGTAAAACAAAGTTTATACATCTATACAGAAAACTTCTGCAATGCACAGGGTCAGGGGCAGTCAATTTTTTGCCTCTAATGTAAAATGATCATTTTTGAGTTAATACCTGTTTAGATCTGGGGGTGCGATATAGTACACGGAAGAGTTTGTTCATTTGTTTAAACGGGCTAATCTCTAGATCTGCGTATCGGATTGTAAAATTACTTTTGTTTATTCTGTAGGCTAGACTCAAGACTAAAATAGACAATTTAATATCAAGCTATATAGCAATCAGCTTGCCATAAATATTAATTGTTAATGTTAATGTACTGTAATATTTTACAATGTTTAACGAAAATGTAGATATTTAGTACACGGGACGGGACAGAGGATATTGTTTCGCGGGAAACTATAAAAAATTAAATTAAGAGGGGTACCGGCAAACTAGCACACTTTATATGAATGTCTGGCTTTAAAATTAGAAGGGTACCTAAGAGGTTTACACGCGAACGAAGTCGCGGGCGACTGCTATTTTTTTATAAATGTGTTGTTTCAGGAGGGTTTTGGTACAAAAATCAAGGGAATCCACTTCCTAAATGCTCCGTCCTTTGTTGACAAACTGCTGGTGATAGTGAAAAAGGGTTTAAAAGAAAAAGTTGCGAAAAGAATCCACGTGCACAATACGTATGAAGAGCTCCAGAAGGAAATATCCAGAGAAATTCTTCCTAAAGAATACGGCGGTGATGGCCCTAGTTGTGCCAAGTTGGCAGGCATGTAAAATTGTGACCTATTTAAATAATAATAGTACTTGGTTGATTGAGCTTTGCCAGCCGAGCTTTTTTTGTATATGTCCAAAAACTACTGAATAGATTTCTATGAAACTTCACAATAAAGCATTCATATTATCAGAATAACATATAGGCCACATTTTATCCCAAAATTCCTACGGGAACGAGAGCTACTCGGGTGTCTTCTAGTTTTTATATATACAAGAATTATTCGTTTGAAAGTGTAGGATATGGCTATAAATATAATCGTACCGGAATGCTAAATCGCTCGGGGGTACGTCTTTGCCGGCACGGTGGTAACTAACCACGGCCAAAGCCTCCCAAAAGCCAGACCAGAACCAACTAAGAAGATCTCAATCGGCCCCGCCGGGAATTGAACCAAGGACTTCTGTCTTATAAACCCACTGCACATACCACTGCGCCACGAAGGTTGTCAATAATAAAATTTCCATGATAATAATACTTCAGGTTATTTTTGCAATCTTATCATTTGATTATAAATTGCATCTCTTTAATAATTTTATGACTGTTACACATTTTATAGGTACTAATTTAGTTTATATAATAATATCATAAAACCCAAATTATCAATAAAGCAAAATCTAGTGACATAAAAATTTATATATTTCTCGTAATTTCTTTTTAGAATTATTAATTCCATGTTAATTTTTTGTTAATATTATTAATAATTAGTACTTCTATCATTTATTTATTTATAATTTTTTTTTAATTTTCAACAATGCTTTTAAAAAAATTATAAAAAACTATTAAAAATTTATAAAAAAAGACCGCCTCCTGTATCCGACCCTTGATCCAACAATTAAGCGAAAGCTTCTTAAGGTATTGATCGAAGCTTTTCGCTATAAGACCATTGACTGAAACGACTATATGAACAATAATCGTCGACTCAACAGTCCACATGGCGGCAATCTCATGAGCAAGGTCCAAGTATTTTGATACTTTTTCCTTTTCGGCTCTCACCAGATATACGTCATGTGGAACAGTAATATTAACAATCATTGCACGGCGCACTGATCGATCGATTATAATTATTATTATTTTGTTTATAATTGATTGATAATTTTTTTTTTGGAATACTAATAATAAATAAATAAATTTGCAGGTCTGTGGAAGGACACCTTTCAAACAAAAGAAGGAGAAAAGATAATAGAAATGAACAATAAACTTATAAGCGATGAAAGTAGACGAACAAAAGGAAAATTTGATGAAGAGTATTTTGGAATTCCTGGTTCTTTTAGAACTCTGAGCGTTGATTGATATATACTATCATTAATAATAAATTAAAAATCATCACCATATTCATTGAGAACCTGTTTGAAATGGGCCCAATTCTTCCCTTTTTATAGCAGGGATTTGGAGCTTTGGGCCGACACTATTCCATAGTGGGATTGCAAACATCACTCATCATATCAGCCAATGGACTTTGCTGCTGTACATAGGCCTATGGACTTTCTAGGTACTTCCAAACACAATGATCCTGAGAAATCTGTGGCTCCCTCCGTAGAGCAAATTAAGCCGCATTAATTTGCTCTAGGAAGACTGAGAATGTCTACTGTGAATTTCTAAAAAGATAGCAAATCTCAAAATTTGTTAGTCCGGCCAGGACTGATGTGGACCAATGAGGCACATTACATAATTTATGATAACATTTTATTGAATTTAATATTATGGAATTATTTTCTTTGGTGATAACTGTAAATAGATATAGTAGGTAAGAGGAAGGTCTTAAATAAATTGCGTTGAATTAAATTAATGTAAAGCAAATATACTTCGAGTTTTTATTACTCATCAATGTAAATCTATTTTAACGACCCATTACAGAGCCAGACTCTTATGAGAGGGGTTATATTGCTTAAACCCACCGTGCTACAGTGAGATTTTCTTTACTGATGTACGATCATAATTTCATGGTTTGGATGGTACCCGCCCGGGTTTGTGGGATTTGTTAACTGAGAGCCAGAATACCGACTAAACCAAGCGGAGCCGGCTGGCCGCCTGACCGCGCACTTGTAGCTCGACTTAAAACTCAAACCAAGGACCTTATGATCGAATAAACATCTTGAGAAGCTTTTACTTGGCTGTAGGATTAAGCTTCAGAAATAGAAGAAAGTAAATCTTGAAACGGCGAAACTTGTGTGACTACCGTTTCATTCTCTCTAGAGCCCTAGATCATACTTGTTGTTTTGAACTTTGGGTTCTAAACGAAAGGACCAACTTTATTTTAATTTCTTTACTATAATTTCTATAAAATTCCAAGTATTATATTATATAATAGTTTTACTATCATTTAAAAAGTGTACAAAAAAGTGCATGTAAAGTATAAATACATACATAACATCACGCCTTGTTCCCATAGGGGTAGGCAGAGACCATATCCCTCCATTTGTCACGGTTCTTGCATACTTCCTTAGCTTCTTCCACTCTCATTAATCCTTTCATACAAGTTCGTCGGTTTAGGGTACTCTTGACCTGGCCATTGTTTAAAATGTCCTGAATTTGGTCCAGGAACATTCGCCTAGGCCTTCCCCTTCCAACATTTCCATTCACCCTCGCCTTGTAAATCTCTTTTGTCAATCTTTTTTCATCCATTCTCTCTACATGTCCAAACCATCTAAGCATCCCTTTCTCAATTTTAGTCACTACATCTTTTTCATCATCATGTAAAGTATTAATGATTTAAAAACAGAAACTTTATAATCTGCATTTTTTGAGATGATATTAAATATTAATTCGCCTACAAGAATTTTTGCAGCAAGTCTACAAACTCTATCAATTAGTATTACAAAGTAATGATCTAGATTTAATTTATGGTTTCGATCGTCGATTTAATGATAGACTACAAACGCTCCAAATGGTACAAATTTTTAAAATATCTTTAAAATTTTCTAGTAAAATGCTACAATAAATCATAATTTCGCCCTTTTTGTCTCCTTCGATCTGTGAATATCTATTTTTTTAAAGTAATTGCTGATTGAATAATCACCGGATAGCATAGCACAGCATCTGATGGGAAAAGCTAATAAAATTATTATTATATAAAACAAAAACCCGACTGCTTAGAAGTTATGAACTGAAAAGAGAAAAACAAGGATCACTATATCTGTATAAAATTCTAAATACTTTATGGTGCTGCAAACAGGGACAAAATACTGTAACCTGCGGGGAAAGAAAGATCTACCAAAACTACGTTTGTCCCCGCCTGCAGCACCATAAAGTATTTAGAATTTTATACAGATATAGTGATCCTTGTTTTTCTCTTTTCAGTTCATAACTTCTTCGGGTTTTTTGTTTTTATAATAATAATTTTATTTCAGACTTTTTAGTTTTAGTTTATGGTATAGAAATGTGACGGTTCACTTGGTACACTTTTTGCCATTTTTTGTTAAAAAAATAATATGAACATGATATGATATTTATATTTTTGAAATGGTCTTTTTACGACCTTTCAATTGGTACCCATATTGCTTTTTTACCACATTTACAGCCGCCATTTTGAAAATTTATGTAGCCTATGTCACTACCACAATTTTGACAAATTCAACGACACCTCACATGTCAAAATCCGTTCAGCCGTTTAGGTTGTAGCGCGTGCCGAAGAAATGGACATGAACCCCATGAACACCATGACACCAGTTCTGCATACAGCAAAGCTGTTCGGCTACAGAAATAAGCATTTTATTAGTATGTTATGACGGCCTCCGTGGTGAAGTGGTATACGGTGGATTTCTAAGACGGAGATCCAGGAGTCGAATCTCAGCAGCGCCGATTGAGATTTTCTGAATGGGTTCGTCTAGCTGGTAGGAGGTATTGGCCGTGGTTAGTTACCACCCTACCGAAAAAAAGTACCGCCAAGCGATTTAGCGTTCCGGTACGATGTTGTGTAGAAACCTAAAGGGGTGAAATGTTAGATTGCATCATAACTTACCACCAGCTGTGATAGCAATCAAGAGCCAACTTGTAATTTATAAAAAAAATTCGGACGAGCTCTTCATGAAATGGTCTACAACTCTCTCTTACTCTTAAATTAAAATTTAAACAATCAGTTGTTTACAAATTGGTAGTAAATCAGGTGAAAAGATCAAAAAATCGTAAATACGATAAGGAACACTTAGATTTTGAAAATGAGCGGAAAATTCGGTCCCTGGATATGTTTACACCGATGATATTAAACGAGTGCGTCATTAAAATGTACGTAATTTGTTCGCCGTTGGTCGATGACTTCAGTGCAAGCATAACGTCACATCGGATCGGATCGGTTATGGAGTCGATACCAAAAGATTCTATATTACAATTTAATCCTGACACTCTACAATATTTAAGAAAACAGTATGACCTTGACAAACCGGGTAGAATGGAAGAAGCAATCAACATTTTGGAGGAATGGATACAGAAGCAAAATCATTTTGTTGTGAAAAAATTCCGTAAGTAAACTGTTTATTTTTTTTTAAATTAGCGCATTCCCTGTATTACCCTATGCTTTATTTCACTATACCTACCTTAAGAATTACGGAAAGGAGTAATTATTTTTTTAATGTTATTTTCGTAGATTGTAGTTATGATGCAATATTTTAAACCAGTTTAGAAAATCTAGTATTTGATATTGAAATATCTTTTAATTTATTTTCAACAAATACCGATAAAACAACAGGATAACGCGTTAAATTCTTAAATGTTTGCATTGATACAATTTTTTCCTTATACCTATTTCGCAAAATCCTTCGATGAGTGTAGAAAGGTACAAGGTAAGATGAGATAACATCTGCATGAAAGCACTAGAGGTCGCCGATTTCACCTGCGTAGGTCCCGTTCAAAAATCTGGATATAAAGTAGCCTTTGTATTATTCATATTATAGGCTATATTATTGTAAAGTTTCATCTAAACCAATTCAATAGTTTTTGCTTGGAAGAGTAACAAACATTCATCCATACTTTCTTTCGGGTTTATAATATTAACAGTACGTTACACTCATTCACCACCTCGTTAGTTATGCAGCTTGGCTATGCAACTTCGGATTAATAAGAGGTCATGCGTTCAAAACCTGATTTGATTGAGTTTAAGTATGTCTAGTGTAATATATATATATATATATATATATATATATATTTATACTAGCTGACCCGGCAAACGTTGTTTTGCATTAAAAATTTAAAAAAAATTAGATGAAAATTAGATAGTAGCCGATTCTCAGACCTGCTGAATACGCATACAAAATTTGGTAAAAATCGGTCAAGCCGTTTCGGAGGAGTATGGCAACGAAAACTGTGACACGAGAATTTTATATATTAGATAAATATTTATTAGTGGTATACTATTTATTATTATTTATGTATTAGTATGTAACTTATTGTGTATGTAATTTTTATGTACATATTATAAGCATTGCTTGTGTCTGTTATTGTACACCAACCACCACTCTTCTTAATCGTGTTTCTCCTTATGCATGACGGTTGCCTGGAAGAGATCACATCTAATGATAAGGCCGCCGTTACACCAATAACTATTGTTATTTTTGTTTGATTATTTTTCTTAATTATACAATTGTTTTATGTCCTTTGGTGGAATAAAGATCCTATAGTATTGATCCTATAATAAATATTTAATATTTCATTAATTCATTAATTTTTTGGCAGCAGCCAGAACTTGGCCTTTTGCTTTAACACCCCTGTCCCTAGAAGAGCAAGTTGCGCTGTCACAAAGACATCTTTAGTTAACATTTCAAACAGTCCAACACAATCATCCTAAGCACGACGACTCGCATGGGTTTAAGTTTTGACGAACACCGTGGTGCAGTGGTAAGCGAAGTGGATTTATAAGACGGAGGTCCTGGGTTCGATTCCCGGCGGGGCAGATTGGGATTTTTCTTAATTTGTCTTGGTCTGGCTGGTGGGAGGCTTTCGCCGTGGATAGTTACCACCCTACCGACAGAGATGTACCGCCAAGCGATTAAGCGTTCCGGTACGATGTCGTGTAGAAACCGAAAGGGGTATGGATTTCATCCTACTCCCAACAAGTTAGCCCGCTTCTATCTTAGATTGCATCATCACTTAACATCAGGTGTGATAGCAGTCAAGGGCCAACTTGTAATCGATATAAAAAAAAAGCTCCAATGTGGCCTAACCCTGCAATAAGCTAAAAGTAAATAGATTAATGATGTTGATGAATGACTATTTGTTATTATTTTATAACAATATAATTAATAAAACTTAAATATCTTAACTTACCTTATCAAACTAAGCCCACTACAGGGCCAGGCCTCTCTCCTAATAGAAGAGGGGATAGGGAGTTGCTGCAATACGGTTTGTTGGCTTAAGGTTTGTCTTTGGCTTAAGGTAAGGCTTAAGGCTTAATAATGTTTCATTTATTCACGAATACTCTCAGATGTTGATGACAGTAACCGGGACCGATCGACGGCTTAACTCCCGAGGCATGGGGGTGTAACACCACCAACTTCCCGACTCTGTACTTTGAATGAACTGAAAATTTCATAGAAGAAACTCAGTATTATTCCGTGTTCCGTGACCAAGAGCTCGTGATCAAACCTGGCTAACCAGACAGACCTACAATATCTATTACTTTCTAATACCTAACATGCTTTAACTGCATATTTTGATCTACCGTCTACAAGGAAAGGTTATTGAACTGACGATCGCTGACAACTTGCCAACATCGTAGACAACATTCATAGCTACATACTTTTTACCCGACTGCGTCAGAAGGAGGGTTATGTTTTTCGAGCGTATGTATGTATGTATGTATGTATGTATGTATGTATGTATTTCTTCGGCACGCGCTACAGCCTAAACGGCTAAACGGATTTTGTCATATGAGGTGTCGTTGAATTTGTCAAAATTGTGGTAGTGACATAGGCTATATAAATTTTCAAGATGGTGGCTGTAAATGGGGGAAAAAAGGGGGGATGTGTGTATTTTTTTCTCTTATCTTAGTAATATGGATATTAAATGAAAGGTCGTAAAAAGACCATTTCAAAAATATTAATATCATATCATGTTCATATTACTTTTTTAACAAAAAATGGCAAAAAGTGTACCGAGTGTAACGTCTCATTTCTATACCATAAACTAAATCTAAAAAGTCTCAAATAAAATTATTATTATAAAAACAAAAAACCCGACTGTTTAGAAGTTAAGAACTGAAAAGAGAAAAACAAGGATCACTATATCTGTATAAAATTCTAAATACTTTATGGTGCTGCAGGCGGGGACAAACGTAGTTTTGGTAGATCTTTCTTTCCCTGCAGGTTAAAGTATTTTGTCCCTGTTTGCAGCACCATAAAGTGTTTAGAATTTTATACAGATATAGTGACCCTTGTTTTTCTCTTTTCAGTTCTTAACTTCTAAGCAGTTGGGTTTTTTGGTTTTATAATAATAATTTTATAAAATTATGTGATTATCTCTCAAGGCCGAGGAGGAAATTCTTTGCGGCAAAGGCTTGTAAATGATAACGGGTTGAATTGATAACCTCCTTTTATGAAAATGGTTAAAAATAAAGTTTAAATCCCTTTTGTAAACACTTCAAAAATAGTACAAGATTGGGGTCAATATATAAATAATAATACTTATTATTATAGGACAATTACACATATCGCTATATAGCCCCAAATTAAGCGCAGGTAGCTTGTGTTAGGGGTACTATGATAACTGATAAATATTTTATATATATTATACATAAGTACTTAATTGATAAACACCCAGACACTGGAAAATATCCGTGCTCATCACAGAAACATTTTTCCAGAAGTGGGAATCGAACCCACAGCTTGGGACGCAGAAGCAGGGTCACTACCCACTGCTCCAATCTGCCGTCATTATATAATAAGTACAGTACAGTAGTCTTATGCATAAAAAACTCAACTGTGTGGCAGGAGTAATAGAAATTGTTCATCAAAAACTAATTTGCAGTATAGATTATTTTTTTTTAACCGACGAAAAAAACGGAGGAGGTTCTCAATTCGACACGTATATATTTTTTTTTATGTATGACCACGCATAACTTTTTATAGAGTTGTCCGATTTTGATAATTATTTTTTTATTAGAAAGGACATACTTCCAAGGTGGTCCCATTGTCATCATGTTAGGATCGGATGATGATATCCTGGGGAAATTGAAGGAACTCTTCAAATTTTGGAGGCACGCTTACAGCGATTTCTGTTTTTGTCTCGGTATCGGTAGCTTTTTGGCTACTAGTGCCGTATAATATACTATGACAGTATAGTACGAGTACGTTACGTGGCGATAAATCACTAAAAAGTAAGAAATAAAAATTAAAAAAAAAAATAGAACCGACTCTTACTTAGTGCGTTTTGAGTCGGTTCTATTTTTTGTTAATTTTTTTTTTTGTTGATAATCCACAATCCACAGCCTCCATGGCGCAGTGTAATTTGCAGTAGTGACCCTGCTTCCGTACCTTGGCTGTGGGTTCGATTCCCGCATCTGGAAAATGTATGTGTGATGAGCATGGATGTTTTTCAGTGTCTCGGTGTATATTTATATATTATAAGTATTTATGTATAATATATATAAATTCAAATTCAAATTCAAAATCGTTTATTTCAAGTAGGCTTATTACAAGCACTTTTGAAACGTCAAATTGGACTATTTGTAGTGACTCTACCACCGGCTCGGAAGGCAGGCCCTGTTGAGAAGAGCCGGCAAGAAACTCAACAGTTGCTCTTTTTATAATATTATCAATTTTACAATATTAAGTGTGTTGTTACATAAAGTTATTTATTTTACTTCCTGTGTGAAGTTGAAAGCCTATCCAATTGCCTTTGAACATCTTTGTCATTTAAAAATTCATCGATAGTATAATAACCCTGACTCAGTAAGTGAGTTTTAATACATTGTTTAAACTTATGCAATGGCAGATCTAAAACTGAATTGGGCATCTTGTTGTAGAAGAGTACACCCAATCCTACGAAAGATTTTTGTATTTTTCGGAGGTGATAAGCTGATATGACTAACTTATGTCCATTTCTAGGAAGACGGTCGTTTAAATCCTTTTTCTGTTTATACATATTTATATTTTGTTTAACATAAACTAGGTTATTAAATATGTATTGACAGGCTACTGTAAGAATTTCTATTTCTTTAAATTTGACTCGAAGGGACTCGCGTGGTTTAAGTTTATAAATCGACCGAATTGCTCGTTTCTGAAGTATAAAGACAGAATTTATGTCAGCAGCCTTTCCCCACAACAAGATGCCATAAGACATCACACTGTGGAAGTAAGCAAAATAAACCAGTCTAGCTGTTTCTACATCGGTAAACTGTCTTATTTTTCTCACTGCAAATGCTGCTGAGCTAAGTTTAGCTGTCAGTGACTCTATATGAGCGCTCCACTGAAGTTTACAGTCCAAGGTCACTCCTAGAAAGACTGTAGAACTCTCCATCTTTAGCGTTTCACCATTTATCATTAAAGACTTATTTATTTTTTTTACATTCGGTAAAGAAAACTCAACACATTTAGTTTTCTTTGCATTTAATAGTAAATTATTAGCAGAAAACCAATGCAACACATGCGATACAGCACGGTTTACATCGTCAAAGTCACATTTATTTCTATCAGTTTTAAAAATTAAAGATGTGTCATCAGCAAACAGTACAATTTCACAAATGTCGCTAACATGGTATGGTAAATCATTGATATACACTAAAAATAGAAAAGGACCCAAAATTTAACCCTGTGGAACGCCCATTTTAGGAGATGAGACACGTGACTTTATATCATTAATGCATACCGTTTGAGTTCTATCACTAAGATAAGAGGCAATGAGATTAAGTGCAACATTTTTAATGCCATAGTGGCTTAACTTAAGCAAAAGAGTTTTATGGTTAACACAATCGAAAGCCTTGGACAAGTCACAGAATACGCCAATAGCATTCTTAGACCTTTCCCAGGCATCAAAGATGTGTTTTAATAGTTTTGCACCTGCATCAGTAGTATTGCGACCTTTAGTGAAACCATATTGGTCAGGATGAAGTAAGTTATTTAAGTTAAAATGACTAAGCAGTTGATTTAAAACTATTTTTTCAAAGACCTTACTTAGTGTTGGCAATATTGAAACCGGTCTGTAATTATTGAGATCTGCTTGGTCGCCTGATTTAAAAAGTGGAATAAGTTTTCCATGTTTCATTAGGTTTGGAAAAGTACCTGAGTCCACACATTCATTAAAAATAACAGCTAAGTGTGGAGCAATGATATTTATTATATTAGATATTACTTTTACTGACATCCCCCACAGATCGCCAGTCCTCTTTGATTTAAGTAGTTTAAATGTTTTTATAATATCAAAAGCAGTTACATAATTAAATTTAAATAGAATGTTGCACTCTTTCACATTGTCTCTTAGTAACCTCTGGGCTAAAAAATTTTATCAGTTATCATAGTACCCATAACACAAGCTACTTAAGCTTATTTTTGGGCTATATAGCGATGTGTGTAATTGTCCTATAATATTTATTTATTTATTTACAATACATTATATAGTATTCGTGCCATCATTCCACGTGGGCATGATTTGTATAGTTATAAAGATAAGTTAGCTTAAGTTCCTTATTGTATTCATTCTCTATACATACCTACATAAAAATTAACATTCATTGATTAAGAAAAGTGAGCTTTGTTTGTATACTTTTGTATGCCTTGTATGTTTTTGTGTGGTTTTTAGCACCTGGCACCTGCTAATTAGTTGGTGGACATCAACCTTCAAAAATACTTATAATCTGTTATAGATGTTTCAGTTAAAAAAATATATTTATATTCAGAATTAATAACTAATTATTTATTTAGTAGCAGACGCCCGCGACTTTGGCAAATCAAATTGTGTATTGAACTTCCAAAAAACAAAAACAAATAAGTGACTTTTTAACGAACGAAATAACTATGGCAAGCTGTGCTTAATAGACCAGTGCATTTTATTTTTGGAACCAAATAACTGTACTTTTTGTTAATTGTAAGGCTAATTGCCCTGGAGTATAATAGATAGATAGGTATACATATTATGCCGTCGCTGACATCCATACATTGGTTGTTATATCTCAAATAAATTTGGTAGTGTTTTCAACGAAAGCTCACAAGCGGCTTTTGCAACAATTCATCACTAATTCTAAAATATGTTGCCAGTTTGAAAAAAACTTTGACAAATTATGTAAATACTATAACCTTCCTCAGGAATTACTCTAACTTTTGACGACCTCCGTGGCGCAGTGGTATCTATGCGCAGTGGATTTATAAGACGGAGGTCCTGGGTTCGATTCCCGGCGGGGCAGATTGAGATTTTTCTTAATTTGTCTTGGTCTGGCTGGTGGGTGGCTTTCGCCGTGGCTAGTTACCACCCTATCGACAAAGATGTACCGCCAAGCGATTTAGCGTTCCGGTACGATGTCGTGTAGAAACCGGAGGGATGTGGATTTCATCCTACTTCTAACAAGTTAGCCCGCTTCCATCTTAGATTGCATCATCACTTAACATCAGGTGTGATAGCAGTCAAGGGCCAACTTGTAGTCGATAAAGAAAAAAAAATCTGTTGGTGAATACCGCAAATAAATCCGTTCATTTGTCTTTGTGTTTATAGCGAACAGACAGACAGACAGGCAAACGCGGCGGCTATTATGACACGAACCTCTCAACTCCGGGCTACTGAAGAGAAATTTTTTCATAGCCCAACCCGAATTTCGAAACTGCATAGGCCGATCTAGACCTATGAGTCAATCAACTCCATCAAAATTCTTCCTTCCACGGTCCTTGCATACTTCCTTAGCTACTTCCACTCTCATTAATTCTCTCATTCAAGTTCATAGGTTTAGGGTTGACCTCTGACTGACTCATGACCTGTCCATTATTTAAAATGTTCTGAACTTATATTTATAATAGAAGTATGTAGTATATTATAAAAACAGTTTTGAAAAAAAAGTCTGTCAGTGAGAATAGTGGTTCTGGTTTTTTGGTTCTGTCGAGAAGAGCCGAGAAGAAACTTTGCAAATGCTCTTTTAAAAAAAATGTTAAATGTGTGCCTATGTCGATAACAAAATAATCCTTTTGTGCAGCGCTATATATATTTTAAGTAATTACTGGATACCTTCGAGTATAATTATGTCTTGCTGGTAGCTATTCATTATAAATAAAAAAAAAAAATTAACAAAAAATAGAACTGGTGCCAGCCAAGGTTTCTACTTTAAGAACGTTACCTAGAACCCACAAACTGCTTTACTACGTTAAATGAATGTTCCTTAAACTTGGCTGGCACCGACTCATAGATATGCTTCAGTAAATTAAAGCAACTTAATGACAACACATTTTTTACTTTTTAATGCGTTTTTTTTTTTACTTTTTAGTGCGTTTTGAGGCGGTTCTATTTTTTGTTAAAAAATTTTATTTCTTAATTTTTTGTTGATTTATCGACACGTAACCTATGAATAAGATAAAAACTAATGGATACATGTTAATTAAAAAAAAAATAAGAGAACTTAAAAGGAACTTAAACTCATTAAATCAAAATTGCAAGTTTTTTTGCAATTACGTTAATTTTATTATTAACTTCCACAAGATAATTTCTGCCGTTACCTTCAATATTTGACGTCAATGTCGAGAATAATGTTGCTTCTTAAAGATAATAGTTATGTGCAAATTATTGATATTACTTATAAAGATAAAATTTTGCCATAAAATAATAACACGTAGTATGTTACCCCTAGTACAAATTTATAAATTTACAATTTCGATAGCTATGGACGAATAGGAAAAGGTAAAGACTTTTTTAAATTAAAACATTTTTTTAATAAAAGTTAGTGATTAGAATACTCGTTTACAATAATGTGATTCAGGTTTGGAGTTCTAAGATAGGCACACAAAAGAAATGTTATTGGGCTAATTCATATAATATAATCATAAATATTTCATTGAATAAAGATATTTTGAGTTTAAGTTTGAGTATATCCGTTAAAAAATCTCTTTTTTAATTCGCTCATTTATGGAGGACACATCAGTTTATTTATATGTTTATGTTATTACGAAAAGGTCTTAATCTCTTTTTAGTATAACTATTTTTTATAAAAAATCGGTATTGGTGGTGTGATTAACTCATTCATTTTGAACGATGTGAATCAGGATTCGAGTTCCAAGTCAATCCTAAAAAATAAATGTTGTTGAGGTTATTTATATTTCTTTAAAAAATTTTTTAACAAAAAATAGAACCGACTCAAAACGCACTAAAAAGTAAAAAATAACTGTGTCATTTAGTTGCTTTAATTTACTTAAGCATATCTATGAAGTCAGTGCCAGCCAAGTTTAAGGAACATTTATTTTACGTAGTAAGTAAAGCAGTTTGTGGGTTCTAGGTAACGTCCTTGAAAGTAGAAACCTTGGCTGGCACCGACTCCTAGATATGCTTAAGTAAATTAAAGCAACTAAATGACACAGTTATTTTTTACTTTTTAGTGCGTTTTGAGTCGGTTCTATTTTTTGTTAATAATTTTTATTTCTTACTTTTTAGTGATTTATCGCCACGTAGCGTATTCGTACTATACTGTGATAGTATATTATATAATATACTACTACTATTTTTGGCTACTAGTGCCATATGGCACTAGTAGCCAAAAAGCTACCGATACCGAGTCAAAAACCGAAATCGCTGTAAGCGTGCCTCCAAAATTTGAAGAGTTCCTTCAATTTCCCCAGGATATCATCAGCAGATCCTAACATCATGACAATGGGACCACTTTGGATGTATGTCCTTTCTAATAAAAAAAGAATTATCAAAATCGGACAACACTGTAAAAAGTTATGCGTGGTCATACATAAAAAAAAAAACAAATATACGTGTCGAATTGAGAACCTCCTCCGTTTTTTTCGTCGGTTAAAAATAATCTCTCCTTTATTTATTCACTATAAATTAGCTCTTGGTGTAACCTGATGATTGGTGGTGGAAGCGGACTTGATCGTAACCCCTCGTCTCCACTTATTGGGTGTAGGGCCAAGATTTTAATCACATGATCCTGTGGAAGAACATTTTGTATGTTCACACTTATCACAACAATTGATACAAATGAAACATTCGATAAAAATCTGGGTTCAGCAACCGTCAAGCAAGACCGGGATGTAACGGTTGTAATGAAAGCGACGTTGGTAAGCTCATTAAGATGGAGGATATATAACGGTGATAAATAAAACTAGATCTATCTCGTTGATCGAAAATCTATTAATCAAAATCTATTGGCGGTTCAAAACAAATATTTTATTAATATTATGTATTTAGATTATATTAACGAGATCCAACCAATTATAATATTCTGATAAGAGTGGTTGATCATCCAATCCAAACGTCTAAAATTAAATTATATGACCTATATACACTTCAAATCAGATAGTAAAAAAAATTTAAGACCTCGTACAAATTCACTGTATTTTTAAAATTCTTAAGCAAAAGAATATATGCCTGGCTTTCACGCTTAAACTACTGAATGGATTTTGATGAAACTTCACAATAAAATAGCTTACATATCAGAATAGCACATAGGCCACATTCTATCTCAAAATTCTAACAGGAACTTTAACTACACGTGTGTAACCGCGGGCATCCTCCCACATTGTATAATTAAAAACTAGTATAGTAATGTTTACAGCACTAGTTTTTAATTATACAATATTTATGCCAGATATTGTAAGTTTATTTCGGCCAACACATATTGCTGTTATCCAATTTCGTCAAATAGGTAAGCATATCCTCCTGTTTCAGAAAGCAAGCTTAGCTGTCAGTTCCGGTCACTTCCATCAACATCTAATAGTGATGGTTAAACGAATAGTCATAAATTATTAACTTAGGTCTGCCAACGCAGTAGGGCATTGTTTTGGGTATAAGTTACATATTCCCTTTCAAATTAGATTGGCCACCAGCATGTCCCGCTATAAAAATAAAAGTATTTATTTATTTATGCATTAATATTGTACAGCAAATTACAAAAGAACAATTACAATAGAAATATTATATGAAAAAATTGGATACAAAAAGCGGCCGTATCTAGCAATCTACGTACGCGTAACTAGCAATCTCTTCCAGACAATCTTAAAGTAAAAAATTCTCGAAAAGTAAACTCGTAATAAGTCTTGATACAAAGTAAATAATAATTGCACCAAGTAACATAAAGGTGCATTCAGCTTGGTGCTTTTTATAATAATGATATTTTAGATTAGTCATTTGTTGTTCTATAATAACATAATAATAATAATTGTGATCAATATCATCTTACGTACTCGTACCTAACAAGACGGCGAAACAATTAATAGTTATTATTATTAGAGATTTGCTTTTTGCTATCAAATGTAAGGCCCCTATTTCACCAGCGTTTTGCAAACGACAGTGTTCGTTCAACGTATGCGCAGCGTCGACGTCGGGTTAACGCAACGTCGACGTTGCGTTTATTGACATAATTTACAATCACGTACATTTTTTAACAAACTGTATGAAAAATTTAATTTTTTTTTCTTACCTCAAGGTTATAACAAGCCTCTCTTCCGTATGTAGTTTCCGACATTCGCAAATATTTATAAAATTCAGATTCGTTATTTTGAATACTATGAGAGTACAGAGCGAAATATTCACTTTCTTGTAATCGATTGGCCCAGGATTTTTCCAAAACTGACGACGACAATTTCTTTTTTTATTTACCTATTTTTGTCAAGGAGTGTTTCTTGTACGCGGAAACGCAATGTTGAGGTCGCGTTAACGCGACATCGACGCTGCGTAGTCGTTGAAGGAACGCTGACGCTCGTAAAACGCTGATGGAATAGGGGCCTCAGACGTTGAGAAATAAACTAAATAAGTAAATATTTTATCTAAATACAAAATCATTCAAATCACCTTACTTATTATAAGATCACGAAGAATAAATAAAAATTACCAGTCTGACGACGAGTGGCGCGGTGGGTAGTGATCCTACTTCTGCGACCTAGGCTGTAAGTTCGATTCCCACATCTGGACAAATGTTTGTGTAATAAGCATGGATGTTTTCCAGTGTCTGGGTGTTTATCTATATATTATAAGTATTTATGTATAGTATATATATAAATATTCATCAGTTATCATAGCACCCAGAACACAAGCTACTTACGAGTACGCTTACTTTGGGGCTATCTAGCGATGTGTGTAATTGTCCTATAATATTTATTTATTTTATTTATTTAATTCATTGTTAAATTATATTGTGATCATTTAGATATTTATCTTCACACGTTTACGGAAAGTGTTATCCTTGCTAATATATTAAAGGCGAAAGATTTTTGTATGGATGTTTGTTACTCTTTTACGCAATAAGTACTGAAAGGATTTTGACGAAACTTCACAATAATATAGCTCATATATCTGAATAACACATTGACTACATTTTATTTTGAAATTTCCATGCAATAGCTTTACCGCAGCGTCCCCGAGTATATGGAGCACTGTGCTGGATTTGGAAGTTGAAAACGATTTATTTAAATATTGTTAAATTATAATCTTTATGGATATCATTATCCTTACTAATATTATTTTTTGAAATGTATTATTGTAATGGTTGTATATGAATTTTTTGACTTTTTATGTAATAGTTCTGTTTTTAGTATTATTGTACACCAACATCACACTCTTATTTTTATATCTGATTATCACTTAGCTACGGTTTGCCTCGAAATTTCCACTAGTGATAAGGCCGCTGTTACACCAATTGTTATAATTATTTAATTTGTTCTTTTTTTTTCTTACAAATGTTATTGTGTTCTTTGGTGTAATAAAGAGTTTTTATTATTATTATTATTATTAATAACCCCATCGAGGTTTTGCTCGATTAATTTATATTGAGGAGTAGATAGCTTTATTCTATAGTAAAGCCAAACTCGATTGAGAATGCTTGTCAACAAACAAATTAAAAATGAAGGTAGAAATCACTAGTCATTTTGCATCTAATTTTTTTAGTTAACTTGTTAATGACGAATTCATGACAATAAATTAGATTAGTAAGCTTAAAACTAATTAATATATTCAATGTCTTTTAATTAAAATTCTTAAAATAACAAAACATAATTTTAAATTTATTAGGCATAAAATATGTTGCATTTCCTGCCGCCATTTTAAATTTGTTTGTTGACAAGCATTCTCAATCAAGTTTAGCTTTAGTATAGATTATTTTTTGTATTTTGTTGATACTTGTCAAAGTACAAGGTTTAAGACAGGTTAGTTTGTGCGTGAAATTGTTGTAGCAAAGCAAGAATATGTTATAAATTAACAACTGCTAGTGAGTGGCTTAAACAACTATTTGTTAATTAAGCGAAAACCTTGTATTAGAAGATCGCATATAACAATAGATCCGTAGAGCGTAGTACGTCCACAAATTGTATTGAAAAACATTTTTGTATCATCTTATTTTACAATTGTTTAGATTCAACAACCGTGTCGGAAGCATTTGGTTTCGGGCCTCTTTTTTAAACAAATTTATATATAATATGTTTACTCGTAACATGGTCAGTTTCTATTTCACAGAAAAAAACCAGCCAAGTGCGAGTCAGACTCATGCCCTAAAGGTTCCGTACAAAACTGTAGGTTAACGATTTTGATATGAGTTTCGACTTGACATCTCTACGCGTTCATGAGAAAAAACACATTATAATTATTTAAAAAAAATCACATATTTTTCTAGGATTATCATTCTCTTATTTTAAAAGTTTTAAGGGGGGCGGACATTTTACCACTTTGAAAGTGTCCCGCAAACTATTCAGCTTAGAAAAAAATATATTAAACATCCTCAATATCATTATTGAAGACCAGTTTGAAAAAATTTGAGTTTCAGTTCTAAGTATGGGACCCCCAAAATTTACTGTTTTTTTTTCTATTTATATCGTCTTATCCTTGGCGGCAAATATGTTTTTCTTCTAATGATCCGTCGAGCTGCGAGCATGCTATATCGGAGGTGATATGTCAAGCAATGGAAAACTTCATTCCATTTGCTGACGTACCACTGGATGGCAAGGTTCCGCGCTGGTATAACGCTGCTTGCGCTGAAGCTGAAGTTCTCAAAAACTCAGCATTTGCAGCTTGGGCAGAAGCCCGTTCCCACAAAGCTCCGGACATCGTCACAAAGAAGAAAGCATTCAACTTAGCCGCCAAGTCCTATAAGAGGGTTCTACAGAAGGCTCGTTTCTTTCGCACTAACCGCATCGGGGCCAAATTAGCTTCTTATCCACGTGGTAGCAAAGCTTTTTGGTCTCTGGCGAAATCGGTTGAGACGAACTTCTGCCGTCCTTCGTTACCACCTCTGCTGAAACCGGACGGGTCGCTGGCTTTCACCGCAAAGGACAAAGCAGATCTTTTGGGAAAATTCACACCTTGATGTCGGATGCGCTTCACCACCAACCCTACCATATCGCGGCTCTGCTATGCCAGAGATACATATACGCCAAACGGAAGTGTTGAAGGTGCTCCGCAACCTGGATGTGAACAAGGCCAGTGGTCCTGATGGAATACCAGCAGTATTACTGAAAACCTGTGCCCCTGATAACTCGCCTGTATCGCCTCTCTCTTAGTCTGCTCAGGTTCCGAAGGCTTGGAAGATTGCTAACGTACAACCTGTACCGAAAAAGGGAAGCCGTGCCGACCCGGCCAATTACAGACCAATTGCAATCACCTCCATACTTGGTAAAAGTATGGAACGTGTATTGAATACCAGGCTCCTGGCATACCTCGAGCAAAATGATCTCTTGTCGGACCATCAGTATGGTTTTCGTCGCAACCGTTCCGCGGGAGATCTTCTAGTGTACGCCAGTCACATATGGGGCGAAGCCATAGAGAAATACGGTGAGGCGCTCGCCGTCTCCCTGGACGTCTCGAAGGCTTTTGACCGGGTTTGGCACGAGGGCCTTTTAAGCAAACTTCCTTCCTACGGATTACCCCCTAGTCTCTGTCGCTGGATATCTGATTTCCTGAGTGAACGATCTTTTCGAGTTGTCCTAGATGGCTTCTCTTCTGATCCAATGGCGATAAATGCTGGAGTTCCTCAGGGATCTGTTCTCTCCGCTACCCTTTTCCTGCTGCACGTAAATGATCTGTTGAAGCCTGGCCTATTTGGGTATGCAGATGACAGCACTGTAACGGAGCGATACATGTCCGGTCCCCGTGCTAGCGGGGCTCAGACCCTTGAGCAAAGAGAGGCTTTAGTGGAACGCATTAATTTGACCCTCAACGCAGTGTCTGACTGGGGTGACACCACATGGTCAAATTCAATGCTACCAAAACACAGGCGTGCTTATTCACCGCAAAAAGAGTCCTTTCCATCTGACTCCTACTTTTCAGAATATTTCTGTTCCGTTCACCGACAGTATTGAGCTTCTTGGAGTCACCATATCGTCCAAGCTCAACTTCGGGCAATGCATTGAGTCCAAGGCAGAAACAGCTGGTAAGAAGCTCGGTATCCTTAATAAGGTGAAGCGGTACTTCTCACCGGAGCAGCTTCTGATTCTATATCAAGCCCAGGTTCGCTCGTGCATGGAGTACTGCTCCCATTTGTGGGATGGATCGGCTAAATATCAGCTTGCTGCGTTGGATTCGGTGGATCGCCGCGCTCGAAGAATCATTGGTAACGAGGCGTTATGTAATGCAAAACTGCAAACACTCGATCATCGCCGAAAAGTTGCCTGTCTGTCGGTTTTCTACAGAATATATTTTGGAGAGTGTGCACAGGAACTTTTTGATCTAGTTCCCCCCTCGCCCTTTTACCATAGAACTGCTAGGCATCGTAGTAGTCTGCACCCATACGTAGTCGATATTCCGTGGACGCGTACAAAACGTTTCGCTTCCTCGTTCCTGATACGAACTGCGAAAATATGGAATGCCCTTCCAGCTCACGTTTTCCCTACCACCTACAATATGGGTATCTTCAAGTCAAGAGTGAATAGGCACCTTCTAGGCAAGCGTTTCACCGTAGGCTGCATCTTCGATTACCATGCGGTTAACTCTTCTTTTGAAAAATCCTAAGTGACAACATCTGCTTACAATTTCAACAGTAGGTATAGTTCTTTTAGTTCCGGCTGGACAACGGACGGAAAAAACATGACGTCATGTGTCGTTACCTCTTGGAGGCGTTTTACATTGAATTGCAAGCAGCGCAACGAGACAAAGATGCACAGGCCTTTGCGTTCCGCATGCTTCGACATGCCCTCCCCCTCCCAAAAATACAGGGAGACCGAATTCAGATCATAAACCATCTCTACCACGTAGGGAATATTAAATATAATTTTAAATATATTAATTTTAAATTAAAAATTAATATATTTATTATAAATTTAAAATATAAATTTATAAAATCAAAATCGATTATTTTATTAATTTAAATTATTATTTATAAAAATATACTTCAATTAAAAATGCTACCATTCCATCAGTATTTTCTTAAGACATTGTGACGTTCAACTATCGTCAGTAAACCGACTTTACAGACAACCAATTTTTTTTTTCTTTTTTAAATCTAAGATGGAAGCGGGCTAACTTGTTAGGAGTGGGACGAAAATCCACACCCCTTTCTGTTTCTACACGACATCGTACCGGAACGCTAAATCGCTTGGTATATGGATACGTCTTTGTCGGTAGGGTGGTAACTAGCCACGGCGAAAGCCTCCCACCAGCCAGACGAAGACAAATTAAGAAAAATCTCAATCTGCCCCGCCGGGAATCAAACCCCGGACATCCGTCTTATAAATCCACCGGGCATTCAACTGCGCCACGGAGTCATCTTCTGCTAACAATATATTTTTGTTTCAGCTCGGGACTATTTAGAGAGATCGATTATAATAAGCAAAGGATCAGTGGAACGAGCGAAGACGAAATTGGATAAGATATGCACTTTTAGAACCATGTTTCCAGACTTCTTTGGAGTATACGATGTGAAAAACTCTCCCTTACTGGATGACTTGTGAGAATTGTTTATACCGTTATCTCAAATTAACGATTACACTAACGACTTTCTATCTATGTAGTGGTTTGCCTATGTGGCTTTTATCACAAGGTGCTGGGTTCAAATTCTGACTGGGGTTGTGCATAATTTTCAGTAAATTCTAAGCTTGTAGTGGGGAATCCCCTCATCTACGGAGGGAGTATGTAGAGAGCTGTTAAAGGGCTGCAAATGATAACTACACAGGTACAATAGTACCTACTCAAAATTAAAAGTATGAAAAATCTGAAAACCATCTTCGCATTTCTAATATAACCAAACAAAAAAGCGCTAGCTGGCGTTGCCAAAAGTTTATGTCCTCATATCATGCCTGTGCGCTGCGAAAGCTGATAACTATACTTAATTGCGATAAAAATACTTGGACCTTACTCACGAGATTACCGCCATGTGAAATGTTAAGTCAACTATTATTGTTCCGATAGTCATTTCAGTCAATGGTCTTTTTGCGAAAAGCTTCGGCTAACACCTTAAGAAGCTTTCGCTTAATTGTTCGATCAAGGGTCGGATACAGAGGGCAGTAGTCCTTGAAACGGCGCGTATTGTGCGGTTTCTCACTCTGGAGCCCTGACCACCGGTTGCTTGGCCCGCAATGGCCCCGCAAATGGAGGAGCAGATTTTTTTATACATTTTTAATAGTGTTTTTTTTATATATTTTTGAATTATATATTATCATCATCATCATTATCAGCCTGTAGATGTCCACTGTTGGACATAGGCATTTTTTAGGGATTTCCAAACACAACGATCCCGAGCCGCCTGTTGCGAGTGGCTCCCTGTGACACGTTTGATGTCGTCAGTCCACCTGGTTGGGGGTCGACCAACGCTGCGCTTTCCGATGCGGGGTCGCCAATCTACCATCTTGGGCCCCCAACGTCCATCAGCTGTTCGAATGTGCCCCGCCCATTGCCACTTCAGTTCTGCGACTCGCTGAGCTATGTCGGTTACTTTGGTTCTTCTGTGGATCTCCTCATTTCTGATTCGATCACGCAGAAATACTTCAAGCATTGCTCTTTCCATCGCCCGCTGAGTGACTCTGAGCCTTCTTATGAAGCCCGCAGTCAACGACCAAGACTCGGATCTGTAGGTCATCACTGGCAACACGCACTGTTCGAAGTATTATATATAACATTGTTAAGAATTAAAAAAAATAATATGTAAATAAAATAAATGAGAGTGTAAAGAATTTCGATAAGCAAAATATATGTGTACGCATTATACAAGACGCTAGACTTGTATTAACAAAAGCTGCTAATCCCTTTACAACCAGATTAGAATATATCAGTAATACCAAATATGGATTTTTACAGTTTAATTTTTAGTATGTGTATTCAAATACACATACTAAAAATTAAACTGTCGACAACTATTTTGATTTATGCCAGCTAAAGATTTAGCTCCAAGAAACACACTTTTGTTAAATTTAATGATATATTCTATAAGCATACCTAGGAGTCGGTGCTAGCCAAGGTTTCTACTTCAAGGACATTACCTAGAACCCACAAAGTGCTTTACTACGTTAATTAAATGTTCCTTAAACTTCGCTGGCACCGACTTCATAGATATGCTTAAGTAATTTAAAGCAACTGAATGACACAGTTAATTTTTAACTTTTAGTGCGTTTTGAGTCGGTTCTATTTTTATTTAAAATTTTTTACTATCGCAATTATTATTATCATATTCGTGGCGCACAGGAATGATATTACCACCTGTTACGAAACTTAGCTGAGGTCTTTAAGCATAATATTAATGTCTAGAAGGTTCTAGATATAACAAAGTATTCAAGTTCATGGAATTATCTTACTTATGCAAATAAGAGAAACAAATTATTTTACTTCAATTATCAGCTGATATAATAATTATATTTTCTTGATGTCTCTGATTTATTGATCAACTAATTGTTCAATAACGCCATCTCATACAATGGTTTCAATTAAGATCAATTATTGCGTGTTTTTATGGGATCACAATGGCAAATTACTTCAATGATTATAATTGTTACCTTAATTGCCTAAAGTTGTATGCACACTTATTACGTAACTGACATATCTTTACTACAAGACTTTTTATAGGTTTAATTCATTATCAGCCTATTAACGACCCAGTACAGGGCCAGGCCTCCCTCCTTATAGGGGGGGGATATGGCGTGTACATCCACCACGCCGCTCCAGTGCGGGTTGGCGGGCTTAGGGTGATAATGTTTCATTTATTAACGATCATTATCAGATGTTGATTGCAGAATTTTAAACAACAGCTGAGCGGAGTAAATCATGACCATTACACATGATTTTTGTCTTGCTCATGTTAATTTTTAGGCCCATCTGTTAAATAGGCCCAAGATAGTGCTCACTATCTTCAACGTGTGATAGTGGCCGTTAATAAAAAAAACTGCAGCGGCGTGGTGAGTCTACGCTCCATATCCCCTCTCCTGTAAGGAGGGAGGCCTGGCCTTATAGTGGGTCGTTGATAGGCTGATAATGATGATGACATTAAACCTATACAAAGTCTTATAGTAAAAATAAGTCAGTTACGTAATAAGTGTGCATCCAACTTTAGGCAATTAAGGTAAAAATTATAATCATTGAAGTAATTTGCCATTGTGATCTAATAAAAACAAGCAATAATTTATCTTAATTGAAGTCAATGTATAAGTTGGCGTTATTGAACAATTAGTTGATCAATAAATCAGAGACATCAAGACAATATAATTATTATGTTGGCTGATAATTGAAGTAAAATAATTTGTTTCTCTTATTTGCATAAGTAAGATAATTACATGAACTTGAATACTTTGTTATATCTAGAACCATCTAGACCTTAATATTATGCTTAATGACCTCAGCAAAGTTTCGTAACAGAAGGTAATATCATTCCTGTGCGCCGCGAAAGCTGATAATAATAATTGCGATAGAAAATTTTTTTTAATAAAAATAGAACCGACTCAAAACGCACTAAAAAGTAAAAAATAACTGTGTCATTTAGTTGCTTTAAATTACTTAAGCATATCTATGAAGTCGGTGCCAGCAAGTTTAAGGAACATTTAATTGACGTATGTAAAGCACTTTGTGGGTTTTAGGTAATGTCTTTAAAGTAGAAACCTTGGCTAGCACCGACTCCTAGATATGCTTAAGTAAATTAAAGTAACTAAATGACACAGTTATTTTTTACTTTTTAGTGCGTTTTGAGTCGGTTCTATTTTTTGTTAAAAATTTTTATTTCTTACTTTTTAGTGATTTATCGCCACGTAACGTACACGTACTATACTGTCATAGTATATTATACGGCACTTGTAGACAAAAAGCTAACGATACTTACACAGAAACCAAAATCGCTGCAAGTGTGCCTATAAAATTTGAAGAGTTCCTTAAATTTTCCCAGGATGTCATCGTCAGATCCTGACATGATGACAATGGGACCACCTTGAAAGTATACCCTTTCTAATGAAAAAGAATTATCAAAATCGGACATCTCTGTTAAAAGTTATGCGTGGTCATACATAAAAAAATATATATACGTGTCGAATTGAGAACCTCCTCCGTTTTTTCGTCGATTAAAAAAGAAGGCCTACAGTGCATTTAATAACCGGGTTTGATGAATATAACAGCATAACAGTTTTATGACTTACTGAGTTAAGTAATGAACTCTGACTTTTAAGTAAACACAACATACATACTCGTACGTACCGAGTATTGTCATGTCGTTATTTTATGTGATACAAGGTTATCGAGTATCCTCTTTGGGGTACAGGTTAAAGGCAAAGGTCGAACATCTCCAAATTTGGTGGCCAGTTTTTATTGCAATTGAGTGTATTTTATCCTTGTGTCCTCGTTTATGATTTCAGATTTGGAATTTTTCTTCCCAAGCTTACGAAGGATCACTACAGGGTATACTTTATAAAAAATAAAGCCAAAACATTTAAGATGGGATTTCTGGATTTCTACCGTTACTTTTTTATGGTGAGGATTTTTATGATCTTCTTAATAATGTTCTTTAGGTAAACCCAAAGTTATTATGAAAATAATTATAAGACCCACTTGGCAGATTCAAAAGAAAAGTTAGCTTTTTCTGATAATTCTTTTTCCTTTTCGTTTAACCCTAGAGAGCTAACCTTCGTCAAATTGACGAACACGAAATAGAAATATCTTTTTCTTTTTTCTTTGCGCGCGCTGATTGCTTTGCCAACTCTAGTCAACCTAGTGTCCGCCGAGTGCTCGCAGGTGACGACGGCGTTTTGCCGATAAGTTCGTGATTTACAGATATATTACAAAAATGTTCGTCATTTTGACGAATGGTTAGCTTTTGTGTATATTATTACTGCAACTAACGTATGTACTTTTTTTCGGTTTTTACCGATTACGATTCGTGCCAGATGAAATTATTGCTAGGCTTTTTTTAGAAGAGGGAGATATCGGAATAGCGGAGGTGTCCACATTGTGGACTGATACTAGGGAGAATAATGGAAGCTCTAAACAGAAGATAATTTGGAAGGGGATGAAGTAGAAAGCGATACTCAATATGAGCTTTCTGATTATGAAGAAAGTTTTCCATACCACCAAAATCGTTCTTCACCTTCGTCATCGGTGAAAAACTCAGATATTAACTCGAGTATTTTAACTTTCTCACTAAGCAATATCCGAAGTCGAAGTTGTCATGTTTGGTCGACCAGGAAGGGAGTGTTTCAAATAGAGTAGCTGCAATAAATATTGTAGATGTCACCAGAGGACCAATGCGTACTCTAAGAAATATAGCGGATGTAGAATATATTCATAAAGAAACTGCATGGCCGGCTGGAATTGGTTACTATGCCCACACGTGAAAAATAAAATAAAGATATCTTGAAAGTGGAAGGATGGAAGAGTGATGAAGGTCAAGGTGAAAGTGAGAGTCACTGGTCAACCAGCCTTATATCAACTGAAGCTACAAACAGCAGAAGAAGTAAAATTTGTGATATTAGTCCCCACAGAAAAGGATATATTGCGTATATACATTGTGTTCACCACAAAATACAACACTGCATTTTGTGGTAAACACAAAGTTGATTTTTACTACAAAAGCGCTTTAAAAATTTCGGTTTTATATTTTTTCTAATAAAATGAGACTCTTATAATTAATATTTGTCCAAGAACAGAGGGGATTTTTTGTTGTAAAATTTTTTATACTTTTTTTTCCAAGTAAGGGTTTATATTGACCTCAAAAAAGTAGTGTGTTAGATTATAAAGAAGAAAATAAATACTTTTGTTAAAATATCGAAAAAATACTATTTTATTCAATAGAATAATACATGTTTAACGTAATAAAATATTAAAATGTTCAGATATATGTATCGTTTTATAAATTTATATACTTCAAATATTGCTCGTCAATACGACGAATGGTTAGCTTTAAAGGGGTATATGGGAAGGTTAGCTCTCTAGGGTTAAAAGAAATTTCATAAAATTATAAAGATACTAAGAATATTTATATTTTACCATTTTAGTGATCTATAGGTACTTACTTAGTAGATAAATGTTTTTCTATACTAGAGCCAAACTCGATTGAAAATGCTTGTCAAAACAAACAAATTTAAAATGAAGGTATAAAATGCAACACATTTAATGCTTAATAAATTTTAAATTATGTTTTGTTATTTTAAAAATCTTATTTAAAAGATATTGAATATTTTAACTCGTTTTATGCGTACTAATCTAATTTATTGTCATGAATTCGTCATTAACTAGTTAATTAAAAAAATATAGATGTAAAATGACTAGTGATTTCTACCTTCATTTTTAATTTGTTTGTTGACAAGCATTCTCAATCGAGTTTGGCTTTAGTATAGTTTTTTAGTAATTACGATTTTATAGCATTTCATTACAGTGACTGCAATTACTCCTGATAGCGCATGATGATGCAATCTAAGATGAAAGCTGACTAATTGGTTACAAGTAGGATGAAATCCACACCCATTTCGGCTTCTCCACGACATCGTACCGGAATGCTAAATCGCCAGTATCGGAGGAAGCCTTCCAGCTTGTCCTGGACCAATTTAGAAAATCTAAATCAGCCTAGCTGGGAATCGAACCCAGGACATCTTGTAAATACGCACAGTGAATTATTGACTGTATGAAACTGAACAATTGTTTTATCGTAATAACACGCCATATTTCTATAGGGATTGGCAGAAACTACATACTTTTTTAGCTTCTTCCACTCTTCTTAATCCTTTCATAATCCTTTCATTCGTCGGTTCATAATAATTATTACTTATTTCAGCAATGTGAGTACATACAAGCGTACGACTACTGCAACGGAATAATTCTCGTGATAGATTATACTGAGGCCAACGTCATGGAAACTGTGAAATGGTTCAATTTGGTTGACCTGAGAGAAGCCATCACGATTGTTAGAGTACGTACCTATGAGTATTTTTAGAATTATTTTATACCTACACAAATAAACACAAAAATCAACGAGTAGGTTGATAAAGCCCCTATCTACACTTCAAGTTTGAATTTTGTATACTAATGAATTAATGATCAAGATTTCATAGTGCCTATAAGCCTGCTCAAAAATGTCTACTAGTCCTCTGAGTTATAAATAACACGAGGAGGAAAATAATACGTGAATTTGGACCTTCAACGTCCAGTGCAATATTAGTGCATAAAACAACACAGATAAAACCACCGTAATTTTTCATAAATGTCTATTATTTTTTTCAAATATTATATCTATACTAAAGCCAAACTCGATTGAGAACGCTTGTCAACAAACAAATTTAAAATGAAGGTAGAAAACGCAACACATTTTGTACCTAACAAATTTAAAATTATGTTTTGTTATTTTAAAAAATCTTATTTAAAAGATATTAATTAGTTTTAAGCTTACTAATTTAATTTATTGTCGTGAATTCGTCATTAACTAGTTAATTTAAAAAATAGGTGTAAAATGACTAGTGATTTCTACTTTCATATTTAATTTGCTTGTTGACAAGCATTCTCAATCGAGTTTGGCTTTAGTATAGACTACCCATACGGTGGGGTAACGCGACTTGAAGCAAACTTTGTTCACACCGCGTTAAGCACATGAACCAGCAAGCAACAAGCAAATTAAATTTTTTTTAATCATATGGAAAATACTTGCGATAGTTTTTGATAACCTCCGAGGCGCAGTGGTGGTGGATTTATAAGACGGAGGTCCTGGGTGCGATTCCCGGCGGGGCATATTGAGATTTTTCTTAATTTGTCTTGGTCTGGCTAGTGTGAGGCTTTCGCCGTGGCTAGTTACCACCCTACCGACAAAGACGTACCGCCAAGCGATTTGGCGTTGCGGTACGATGTCGTGTAGAAGCCGATAGGGGTGTGGATTTCATCCTACTCCTAACAAGTTAGTCCACTTCCATCTTAGATTGCATTATTACTTAACATTAGGTGTGATAGCAGTCAAGGGCCAACTTGTAGTCAATAAAAAAAAATATATTTTATCTAAGCAAGTTTTAGTTTTAGTAACTAACTATCCCCTCTTCTATAAGGAGGGAGGCCTGGTCCTGTAGTGGGCCGTTAACAGCTGATAATGATGATGATGAAACTAAGTATCAAATACTTTAAACAAGCAATTCTCACATAGGTACATAGTACATACAATTACGCCTCATTCCCTTAGGAGTAGGTAGGTAAGTATTTCCCGTAATCTAGAAGTTAGAAAACTAATTTCTATATATTAACTTACAGGAAGGATACGGTATGAGGATCAAAGGCATACATTTTGTATCAGGATCAAGAGCAGTGGACGCGATAGTTATGATTTTCAAGCAAGTGTTGAGTACCAAGGTGGCTGGACGAATATGTGTCCATAAAACTATAGAAGATGTCCTTGAAATTATCGATAAAGATATTATACCAGTAGAATACGGTGGAAATGAAAGACCATTGCTTGAATTACATAGTAAGTATAGTGCTGAATAAATCTATCTTTACGTTTTAACAAAAAATAGAACCGACTCAAAACGCACTAAAATGTAAAAATAACTGTGTCATTTAGTTGCTTTAATTTACTTAAGCATATCTATGAAGTCGGTGCCAGCCAAGTTTAAGGAACATTTATTTTACTAGTAAAGCACTACTAGTACTAGTTTGTGGGTTCTAGGAAACGTCCTTAGAGTAGAAACCTTGGCTGGCACCGACACCTAGATATGCTTAAGTAAATTAAAGCAAGTAATTGACACAGTTATTTTTTACTTTTTAGTGCGTTTTGAGTCGGTTCTATTTTTTGTTAAAAATTTTTATTTCTTACTTTTTAACGATTCATCGCCACGTAACGTACTCGTACTATACTGTCATAGTATATTATACGGCACTAGTAGCCAAAAAGCTACCGATATCGAGTCAAAATTGTCGAATTGAGAACCTCCTCCGTTTTTTTTCGTCGGTTAAAAATAGTTAATTAATACTTTGAAAAGTTTATGTCACTCGTGTGATTTATTAATTTTTATGTTACAAAAAAATAATCCTGAGTCCATATTTAAGTAACCGGACAGGAGCCTATTTTCAGCATACTATTAATAATTAATTTATTTAAAATTTTTAATACCTAGTGTTTTTATATGTTTTTGTTTGACATTGCTAAAAATTAAAATAAAATTGCAAATAAATAAATGATAGAAAAAATAAACAGTTATCTCTGTTATTTTTATAATTATATCACTTACAATTTTCCTTGTTCAAATGATTGTCTACTAAAAATCTGGTGTCATATTATTAATTTTTTTTTAATAATAGGAAATCTTTCCTAAAATAAGTCATACATAATTTTTCTTTGTAACGTTTTTTTTCAAAAAACTGAATTTTTACGTATCTAAATGCATTAAAATAAGATTTGTTTTACTTTTTGTATATCCCCGTATGAGTGCATTTGCTCTGTTAAATTTTAGCGGCGCTTAAATATTGCCTTAAAAAATTATTATTATGATAACAAAAAACCCGACTGCTTAGAAGCTATGAACTGAAAAGAGAAAAACAAGGATCACTATATCTTTATAAAATTCTAAATACTTTATGGTGCTACAACAGGGACAAAAAACTTTAACCAGCGGGGAATGAAAGATCTACCAAAACTACTTTTGCCCCCATCTGCAGCATCATAAAGTATTTAGAATTTTATACAGATATAGTGATCCTTGTTTTTCTCTTTTTGCCATTTTTTGTTAAAAAAGTAATATGAACATGATATGATATTTACATTTTTGAAATGGTCTTTTTACGACCTTTCAATTGGTACCCATATTGCTAAGATAAGAGAAAAAATACACACATCCCCCCTTTTTTCCACCATTTACAGCCGCCATTTTGAAAATTTATATAACCTATGTCACTACCACAATTTTGACAAATTCAACGACACCTCACATGTCAAAATCCGTTCAGCCGTTTAGGCTGTAGCGCGTGCCGAAGAAATGGACATACATACATACATACATACGCTCGAAAAACATAACCCTCCTTCTGACGCAGTCGGGTAAAAATCAGTGATAATTATTCTGTTCAAAGTATTAAAATTTTGTTTTATTTTCCAGAAAAAAACTTAGAAATATTGACTTCAGATAGTTTCACCACTCATCTAAGTGAAATAAGCAAGGCTCAAACCAATGAAAACTTAAGGATATCATCAGATGATCAAGCAAATCAATACTTAGGATTACCTGGCTCATTTAGATCACTGAGTGTAGATTAATTTTAAATGTAATAAATTAAATGTGACTAAATAATAAAAATATAAATGAAATGTGACTAAAGAATATAAATAATTATAAAACGCTTTTCATTTTAACCTGCCTAAAATATATATTAAACAACAACAACAATTTCAAGAATTATAAGATAGCATCACACGGGAGAATAATTTCTGAATCTAAGAAATATATAATGTCACAAAATTTAATTTTTTCCTACTGGATCTGCTTATTTTAGTATTTTGTTTATTTTTAAAATTTCAATTAAATGTATGTATCTAATCTTATCTTATCTTGCCTTTATTTAAGGCAAGATAAAATAAGAATGCACAAAAGATTAGCCAAGCTATCCAACGCGAAATGCAGCCAGATTATTCTTCGTGGGCACGAATTGTATAGTTATTAGGATAAGTTAGCTTAAGTTCCTTATTGTCTTTATCTAATAATTCTAATAGTGATTTTTAAAATAAAGCTCGAAAATATATAGAAAGTTGATTTTACTTCCAAGATTTAACATAAATATTTTATTTACTAAGACCATTGGGTATTAAGAAGGCAAAGATTTGACCCACACATGACCATTACTAAGAAACTTGCCATAATCAATAAGGAAAGATTGATACAAATATGTTCATTTACATATTTTATGTAAACCCTCGACCCAATATTATTATCAAGTGCTCTCTTTTGAATTGCTACTATAAATACCGGCTATAAACTTCCCCGATAACAATAAAACGGTTCCAAATGGAAACCTGATTGTATCGTAAAACTTTACACATCCTTGCCAACTGTACTTGATGACGCAGCATTTCGTATGTTTATGATTGAAAGGTCCTTAGTCTTATCAGCTTTGTGCCCATAACTTTACATGTGATATACATAATTATAAGAAAGACGAATTAAGTATTTTATGGACCAAAATCTGAGCATTAAATCGCGCGGGTGTTAGATCCGTCCTGTAGCAAAGATAAGAAACTAAGCAAATCCCAAAGCTTCACTCACGGGTTTGGATTGAAAGGGTCAATTTTGGATGCACTAACTTTTTGTGTTCGTTTTCTCCGTCATCGCCTGGTGCTCTATTGTTCTCTTCCTGTCTAAGAGCCTTTTTTGCTTATCCATTACAAGTTAGTCCTTGACTGCAATCACGCCTGATGTTAAGTGATGTGCATCATCACTTAACATCAGGCGTGATTGTAGTCAAGTCATCTAAGATGGAAGCGGGCTAACTTGTTAAAAGTGAGATGAAAAATCCATACCCCTTTCGGTTTCTGTACGAAATCGTACCGGAACGCTAAATCGCTTATACGTCTACGTCGGTAGGGTGGTAACTAGCCACGGCGAAAGCCTCTCACCAGTCAGACCAAGACAAACTAGGAAAAATCTCAATCTGTCCTGCCGGGAATCGAATCCAGGACCTACGTCTTATACAACCACCGCGCATACCACTGCGCCACAGTGGTCTTCGTCGTTTAATAATTTAAAATTAAAGCTGTTGCAGTGAGAACAAACGAAGCAGATCTCGGAGTGCCGAGTGTGAGTTTTCACCAAAACAAATCGAAATTTTCACATTCGCGTTAAGGGCATATTTATATGGAACTGAAGCAGCGCCCCTGGCGGAAGTGAGAGAAAACTCAAATGGGCGAGTGTCGCGAATGTGAAGTTTTCGATTTGTTTTGGTGAAAACTCACACTCGGCACTCGGAGCTTAACACGCGGGGTTAGATTTAAATGGACAATTTAGGATGCACTAATTTTTTGTGCTCGTTGTGTTCTCCATCATCGCTTGGTGCCCAACTGTTCTCTCAGTTTAGACTGAGGTCCGTGATATCTTAGGTACAGTATCGGGAAGTTCAGAAGAATCAGAGTTGCTCGACCCTTAGCTGAGTGTACTGATGACATCGAGCGGGTTGCGAGTAAATATTGGATGCAGTTCGCTCATCGCGGTGTAATGTCCATTCCGAGGGTCATTTGGTACGATCCTGCTAAAGCAGCTTTGAATACCCGTTCTTATATATTATATCGTACTACTAGTTCAGATTAAAATATCCATCCTATCTTATGAAATAATTTTAAATTAAAATTGGTAATTTTGTACGTGAATAAGCAATTTGACTTTTAATGGTATTAAGTTCACCAGGTCACGGTCTAACAGCTGTCATGACGTGACGTCATTTATGTCTGGCGGCTGAGGATATGATTATTTATTATTTTTAAGAAAATACAAAAATTCGGTTTATATCTAGACAATCTAGGTTTTGGGACTTTGCTGCCTCCTAAGGGCAAGATGATCTGAACTCCACTATGTTGTTTACCTTTCTTACCTATGGCAGTAGCATGAGCTGCTTCATTTTCAGGACTTATAAAATATCGAACTAATCTATGCCTCTACTGGTTACATGTTATGTTCGTTATGGTCCCAGCCGGCATATTTTTTGTAATCTGTACCAAGTGTCGTTACTTTTGACATTTAAATCTAACTCGTGAATTACTCCATTTATTAGTATGGAGTTGTTCAAAAAGAACTCTCAATAATTCTTTTGATAGCTACATGTCATAAGCTAGCATACAATTACACTGTATTAAGCTTTCAAAAGATTAAGGATTATGAGATCCAGGTTTGAGCTATAAAATATTGAGTTAGTCTGAAGTTGGATTGGTAATAGATACAAAGACGGCGTTCCAGACCGTAGGTATACCTGAATATCAAAAACGTAGTATCAAACTAGAATTTCGGTGCCGACGTCAGCGAACACCGTAGCCTAGCGGATAAGGTGTTCGTCAAGGTCCGGTTAGCCACAGAGACACGTGGGTTCGAATATCGTCGGTTCCGCAGTTTTTGATATTATATTTATTCTTAAATACCTATAAATACAAAGACAAGATATTATTAACCTACTTAACATATACCTAATAGATAGATAGTATTATGTAGCCTATCTGGCTTCGATCTCGAGGTCCTGGGTTCGAATCCTGGGTCGGGCCACGAAATAATTCTGAGTTTTTTTCATTCTTCTATGTAATGTTCAGTACATTCCAAGCCCGAAGTCTGGAAGTTGGCGATGATACACCCCCGTGCATCGGAGAGCACGTTAAGCCGTTGGTCCCGGTCACTTCCATCAACATCTGATAGTGATCGTTAATAAATGAAACATTATCACCCTAAGCCCGCCAACCCGCATTGGAGCAGCGTGGTGGGTGTACGCTCCATATCCCCTCTCCTATAAGGAAGGAGGCCTGGCCTTGTAGTGCGCCGTTAATAGGCTGATAATGATAAGCTTTCAGCTTGAAAAAACTAAATTTCCCACAAAGCGACATGAAATACGAAAAGTTCATCCCAGCAGCAAGTTGAACGTAATTAATCTCGTACACCTCATAAATTTTAATTTAATTTATGAGCGACACAACCTTAGAACATTAAAATTACGCGCGCGGCCGTTATAAAGAAAATAAACACCAACATTTGTTTGCCTGTAAATTGAGCACGAATCTACGTTGCTCGCAATAAAAGTCACTTAAACGAAATTCTTGTTCTAAATTAAGGTGAAAGGCTCCACACAGGCAAGATTGAAGAGGGTTTCATTGTGAGATGTGGCTAAGGCACCATTAATTAATTCTGCATTCCAAAGAACTAGTGCCAGTTTTGCTGGATATGACTCAAGATGCTCACGTGTAAGTTTGTCTGGTGGGAGGCTAGTTACCACTCTACCGACAATGACGTACTGCCAAGTGATTTAGGTACTAAATTAGTCTGGTACGATGTCATGTAGAAACCGAAGGGGTGTGGATTTCATACTACTTAATCCTAATAAACTACCATCAGGTGTGATTCAGTCAACTTGTAGGTAATGTATAAAAAGATAAGTATTAGGCATGTATAAATCAACATCCAAATAGGTATAAAATGCATATATTTCTTCGCTAATTCGCAGTTTTTCATTTTTTTAATGTGAGGAGAAGAAATCCCTTCGAATTTCTGGGTTTTTCGATTTCCGACTTGCACGGACTAAAACGACCTCCTCTGGATTCCATGGTTGGCACGCACTACATTTCTTCATTCCAACCATCTGCCGTATTCTCTCTTCTCCTCCTTTCAGATTTTTCCATCTCCTCCATTCTCCGCATTATTTCTCGCAACATCTTCGCAATGTTTGCTACTCTTCCTCGCCGTTTGACATTCTCGGTATCAGGTTTTCAGAGGTAACATCGCTGTTTTTACCCTGTGTCACCACTCCGTGCAACCCGGACACTCGAATATCGCATCCCTCCTCCTCTACGCAAAAGTAGCATTTCTCTGTCGGAACTTTTCCAATTGCGAAAAGATAGGTACCCCGTGGCCACTTAGCGCTTGCGTGAGCCACCGGTCCACTTCTCCGAACTTTCTGTTTATCCACAATTTTAGGTTTTTAATTAGTTCTCTCGTCCACGTTCCTTTGCCTATGCCCAACCATTATTCGTTTTCCCATTCATCTTTCCTCCCGCACTGCTATTGGCTTCAACTCTTTGTTTCTGAATAGATCTGCACGTTCTCTGACCATTTTAACTATAGAGACTAATCCTGCAATCACGGACAGTGTAAGTATTAGAAGTAGTAGAAAAGAATCTTATTCCTTACAGTTTACTTTATTACACGTTTCCTCTTCTTTTTCATCTTCATTTTATTTTTCTTGTCGCAAATCTCCTCTAATATTGTGATTAGGAGCGAAATGTTCCTGATCTTACTGATATTATAAACCCGAAAGTTTGTTAGTATGGATAGATGTTTGTTACTCTTTCACGTGAAAATTACTCAATAGATTTTAATGAAACTTTACAATAAAGTAGCTTACATATCAGAATAATACATAGGCTAAATTTAATCCAGAAATTGCAATCTCAAACTCTAAATATAGTCTACTGTTAGGAAATATGCGTAGCCTTGTAGTAGGCTGTTAATAAATGTGGTGGTAATTGTCTTGACTTGCCGGAACTCCATTAGCTGTAACCGAATAAGCTTGAATCATAAATACTACTTTTTGATCTATAATGTATAGGTATACAAGGATAATAGACATGTTTGTAAAGTACATTGTTACACGATTACAATAGTAAGAAGCAAAAACGCTATTGCTTAAGTTGCAACATAATGTATTATCTCGGAAACGGCACGCAAAGTGAACTAAATAATTATCACTTTTTCATTGACTAGAGCAAAATCTCTATCTACAAGTCAGGATCAAAGTAACTCAGTGGGAGTTCACCCGAGTTGATACTTGGAGAATGTCTGCATGATCGAGTCAGAAATAAGAAAGTCCGTCAAAAAAGCCACAGCCGATTGTCGTTCAGTCTCAATTAGCTGGGATGGCAACCCCACATAAAAAAGCACAGTACCTGTTGCTCGATCCCTCACCAAGTGGACCGAATTACATGTTTCGTCACAGGGAACTGCTGACCACAGGCGCCCCAACATCCTTGTGTTTGGAAGTACCTAAAATGGTCCACGTCCAGTGGACGTTCATGTGTGTCATGTCTTTAAATAATGACGTTGATAATGATATGGTAATTCTTTAAAACTTTAAAGTAATAATTTAGATAAAATGAATATGAACCTTCCTCTTGAACCTTCCTATTGATGAAAAATGCATTTGAATCCATTTTTTTTAAAAAGATTAAAATCCCATAGACCACGGGAAGCAACTTAAGTTATGTTAAGAAGCATTAGAAATATTGACATTAGGACGATAAAAGGGGAGTTATGGAAATACTTTAGCAGAGATAAACATGTGAGAGAATAAATGCTAAATTAAATAAAATTAAATGCATTAAATAAGCTTTAATGTTATTGAATACCATCATCAAGTATGATTTATATTATATGGATCACGCACGTTAAGGACAACCCGTTAAATTATTAAAAAATGTCGAACATCAGAAATACTCAACAAAAACGTCAGATTAGGATAATTTTGGTTCATCCTAAAATCCCCTGTTGGCTCTCCTATTAAAATGCAATTTAGGTACCTAAATGAACATACTTATTTAACTACATAATATAAAGCTTTAAGCATTTTGCTATAGTATATGTGATGCTTTTTATAGTAATGGTGATTAGTTTTTAAGCGCAGATTGGCATCAAGGTTAAAACTCTTTGGTGTTTCAATGTCATAGCATGAACATGTAGTTTTTCAATGCAATTTTCGGTCTATTTCTTATATGATGTACTTTTTGTTTACTGATAGATATACATTATGCTTACGTGTTTTTATTAATGCTTTTAATGGAACGAAGGAGGAAATAACTCTACAATATATTTACTTCTGATTTATTATTTTAATAATAATTGAATACTTGTCTGTGATTAAAAAATTACTTAATCTAATCCTAATCACCATAGATCCAGTTATCTATATTATATATGATATTCAGTTTGTTTTCAGAAGTCAAAGACATAACGTCAGGTTTGCATTTTTGCAAATTTTGATTTTATTTCACCCGGTGTCTATCAAAATCAAATCTTACAAAGACTCCTTTTTCTAGTAGAACTGAAATTTCGCAAGCATGTGACAATGAAATATGATCTGATCTGATACTGAACCTCAAAGGTGAGCATAAGAACTCTACAATAAAACAACACAAACCTGTCGAGTTTTGGCTCATTTGATTCCTGTTTTATATGTCGAAAGAGGAAACACCTTTTGGACGCAGGTACAAAGACTGGAATCAGAGACACTGAGAGAGTAACTCCGAACGTGGCTGAGAGAATAACTCCGAACAGAGCCCGAGACTTGTGACACGGGTGTAGGTTTAAAAGAGATCTCTTAGTGACGCGCGTCAACACTCACCTCCTCTGTTCAAGTTATTCTTGCCCAGCCAAATTTGTCGAAAGAGGGTAGGACATTGTAAATAAATTAGGCCTTTGTATTCCAAGTAATTATAACTCAAGCTGAGAGTAATAATTAATTCGTTTGCACAAATTAATTATCAGAGTTGTCTAGGTATAGCGATAGGCAAAGTACAACGTCTTCACCGAACCACGCCAGAGCCTAGACTGCCCACCAATTGTAGACCCGCTCCTTTTATATAACTTAGAATGACTCAAGTAGTGGGCTGTGTGGCGGTATCGAACGATGCGCAGCCGCAAGAGGGCGTAGCTGGTACACGTGCAGTTCACAGACTTCTTTTTAGTCGCGTACGATGACGCAGGCGCCGTCATATATAATATAAAAGCTTATTTAAAAAACAAATAAGATTTTATTTTAGCAACAAGTTAGCCCTGACTCAGCTTGTGCTAAGTGAAGATGCATATCAGAAGTTTGAGGGCTTGGAACGGATGAACACAAGCTTATTGAGATACAAATAATCGTCGCTAATATTATTGCAGGTTTCTACTGGAGACAACAGCATACTGGAAAGATAAATAAAAAAAAGACGTGTGGCACTCAGAGACTGCCGCGGTAAAGCTATAGCATAGAAGTTAAGCAACATCGGGCGAGGTCAGTACTTAGATGAGTGACCGCCTGGGAACACCGCGTGATGTTGGCTTCTTAAAATTTCTATTTTATTTTATTTTTATTAAAATTTCTATTTTATTTTTTTTTACTTTGTTTTATTATTTATTTTAATTTTTTTAATTTTAATTTATAAAAAATAAATAAAAAAATAAAACAAACTAAAAAAAATAAAAAATAAAAATTTAAATGCATGCGGTGTTCCCAGGCGGTCACCCATCCAAGTACTGACCTCGCCCGATGCTGCTGAACTTCGGTGGTCGGACGAGAACCGGTGATTTCAACATGGTATGGACGTTGGCGAACAAAGATGCGAATAAGACGATCTGACTAAAACCGCTGTGCCGATCGGAGTGGGGGCGTTAGATTTTTTCGTTACGGATTCGGTCTCCACGCCCGCGATAGAATCTATACAATAGCTTAAAAATAATCCTAAGCAAACAAAAACAAATCAACGCCTTATAGCATTTTATTCAAATCTTAAAAGCATACCCTACATTCTAAAGCACAAGTTCTGATTGTTACAAGGCCGTATCCAGCTTCACTATAAATCTATGATTCCATCTGTTGTTGGAAACCAAACACAAATTTCATTTAATTATTAACAAATCACCTAGGCTTATCAGAGGGCCCGAACATGGTCCTTATTAGATTGTTAATAAATTGAGAGGTGCTCCAACATCTAGGTATTTATTGTATAGATTATGGGAAGAATGTTCGACTTTGACCGTAGTAGTAAAGTACTGATAGGCAAACCGCCTGTATAGTAGGTATAAGAAACTGAAGGTGAGTCAGTATTACAGAAATCTGGACTAACAACTGTACTGTTGTACCTACCTCAATCACGCCTAAACTACTAAACCGATTAAAATGAAATTTGGTACAGATATAGCTAAGAGGCTGATTAGGGACATTTATTACTTAATTTTATTTATTTTAAGAAAAATATACATTTTAATACAACATTAAAAACTTGTTACAAACACTGCAATAAAAAATTATTAATATAGAAACAAAAAAGCCAACTGCTTAGAATTTATGAACTGGAAAGAGAAAAGCAAGGATCACTATATCTATATAAAATTCTAAATACTTTATGGTGCTGCAGGTGTGGACAAAATAGTTTACTACCTAGGAATTTTATACAGATATAGTGATCCTTGCTTTTCTCTTTCCAGTTCATAAATTCTAAGCAGTTGGGTTTTTGTTTCTATATTAATAATTTTATTTGATACTTTTTATTTTTAGTTTATGGTATAGAAATGAGACGGTACACTTAGTACACTTTTTGCCATTTTTTATTAAAAAAGTAATATGAACATGATATGATATTTATATTTTTGAAATGATCTTTTTACGACCTTTCATTTGGTACCCATATTGCTAAGATAAGAGAAAAAAATACACACATCTCCCTTTTTTTTCCCCATTTACAGCCGCCATTTTGAAAATTTATATAGCCTATGTCGCTACCACAATTTTGACAAATTCAACGACATCTCACATGTCAAAATCCGTTCAGCCGTTTAGGCTGTAGCGCGTGCCGAATAAATGGACATACATACATACATACATACATACATACATACATACGCTCGAAAAACATAACCCTCCTTCTGACGCAGTCGGGTGAAAACTGAACCGAGTTTGTCCCTCATCGTTCAGCGCTAGGAGTTCCTGTCACATCTAACTTTTAGGTAGGTATCATACTTACCTACCTAAAAGCAATATGCCGTAGTGTAGTATGTAAAACTAAATAATAACAAAGAGGAAAAAAATAATAAATAGTGAGGGCATGTAATTAAGTGCTCATAATATTAAAAAGGAGGTTACAAAATAATACAAGAATACTGGCACCGTGCTGCACTGATGTGCTGCATTAGACCAGTTAAAATAAAATATAAACAGGATGTTCCAAATAAAATTTCATTCTTGTAAGAAATATTTCTTAAGTTTCTCTTTAATGTTCTTTGGGTTTATTTCTTGCTATAACTTGTAGGGCAAGCTGTTTAGCATTTGTGTGCACAAAACAGTTTACTACCTGGGAAAAAAAGACCTACCAAAACTACGTGTGTCCCCGCCTACAGCACCATAAAGTATTTAGAATTTTATATAGATATAGTGATCCTTGTTTTTCTCTTTTCAGTTCATTACTTCTAAGCAGTTGGGTTTTTTGTTTTTAAAGTAATAATTTTATTTGAGACTTTTTAGTTTTAATTTCTGGTATGGAAATACGACGGTACACTTGGTACACTTTTTGACATTGCTTGTTAATATTAACATGATATGATATTTATATTTTTGAAATAGTCTTTTTACGAGCTTTCATTTGATACCCATATTGCTGGGATAAAAGAAAAAAATGCACACACATTTTGAAAATTCATATAGCCTATGTCACTTCCACAATTTAGCCAAATTCAACGACACCTCACATGCCAAAATTCGTTCAGCCGCTTAGGCTGTAGCGCGTGCCGAAGAAATGGGCATACATACATACATACGCTCGAAAAACATTACCCTCCTTCTGACGCAGTCGGGTAACAATGGGCTACTTTTTTCGAACTATCACAAAACGGAATTTCTCGGGGCGTCCGTCAGTATAGTAGTCTATTAATTACTATCATCTGTTTCTCAGTAAGTTAGTAAGCCACACCTATTTTTTGGTAAGCAGGTTAAGACATCACCTCCCCTAAATCGTTCTAAACAATCCCCTGTCTTGCTCTATCGGGGTGAGCTTAAGTGACAAACGCAACACGATGCTATGCGACACTAGTGGCCGCCGCCGACTGCTACATGGGACGCACGTAGGGAATGTCGTTGTTTCGATTGATTTCGTCGCGTAGGCAGCTTTGCGTCACATCGCGTTTTATTAAAACCGCTCCAGCCGTTTAGTCCTGAAGAAGGAACAAACACCCCCACACTTACAAACTCTGGCCTTTATAATAATGGTATGACATGTCAGAAATAATTTATGAAATTACTTAATAGTAGCTGTCGCCCGCGACTTCGTCTGCGTGCAAACCTCTTAGGTACTCTTCCAATTTTAAAGACAGACTTTCATATAAAGTGTGCTCATTCCCCGCTCCCCCTCTCAATTTTATTATTTTTATAGTTTCCCGTGAAGCAATATCCTCCATCCCGTCCCGTGTACTAAAGATCTACATTTTTATAAAACATTGTAGGTACGACATTACAGTACATTGACATTAACAATATATATTTATGAAAAGCTGATATGTATAGCTTGATATTAAATAGGCTTTTGAGTCTAGCTTTCATAATAAAAAAAAATAATTTTACAATCCGACACGCAGATCTAGAGATTAGCCGATGTTTAAACAAACGAACAAACTCTTCCGCTTTATATTAATAGTATAGATATGGTCTTCTATGGCAAATAAATTGAACAAATATCGAATTCTCAACTCCATTACCGTATTATTATTTCTAACATGTACTCGTAACAGCATACTTACCATAAAATTTTTTAACAAAAAATAGAACCGACTCATAACGCACTAAAAAGTAAAAAATAACTGTGTCATTTAGTTGCTTTAATTTACTAAAGCATATCTATGAAGTCGGTGCCAGCAAGTTTAAGGAACATTTATTTTACGTAGTAAAGCAGTTTGTGGGTTCTAGGTAACGTCCTTGAAAGTAGAAACCTTGGCTGGCACCGACTCCTAGATATGCTTAAGTAAATTAAAGCAACTAAATGACACAGTTATTTTTTACTTTTTAGTGCGTTATGAGTCGGTTCTATTTTTTGTTAAAAAATTTTATTTCTTACTTTTTAGTGATTTATCGCCACGTACCATACTCGTACTATACTGTCGTAGTATATTATATGGCACTAGTAGCCAAAAACCTACCGATACCGAGTCAAAAACCGAAATCGCTGTAAGCGTGCCTCTAAAATTTGAAGAGTTCCTTCAATTTCCCCAGGATATCATCAGCAGATCCTAACATTAGGACAGTGGGACCACCTTGGATGTATGCCCTTTCTAATAAAAAAAGAATTATCAAAATCGGACAACACTGTAAAAAGTTATGCGTGGTCATACATAAAGAAAAAAGAAAAAAAACAAATATACGTGTCGAATTGAGAACCTCCTCCGTTTTTTTTCGTCGGTTAAAAATGCTGACGCCTATTCTGTAGGTACTCGTACGTACGTGTCACGTGTCGCGCTTTTTAGAAATTTTGTATTGACGACCTCCGTGGCGCAGTGGTATGCGCGGTGGATTTATAAGATGGAGGTCCCGGGTTCGATTTCCGGCGGGGTAGATTGAGATTTTTCTTAATTTGTCTGTTCTGGCTGGTGGGAAGCTTTCGCCGTGGCTAGTTACCACGATAACGACAAAGACGTTAGCGTTCCGGTACGATGTCGTGCAGAAACCGAAAGGGGTGTGGATTATCGTGCCACTCCTAACAAGTTAGCCCGCTTCCATCTTAGACTGCGTCATCAATTAACATCAGGTGTGATAGCAGTCAAGGGCCAACTTGTAGTCGATAAAAAAAAATCTCTATAATATCCTTGTGATTATTAAATAATTTATATTGATAGGATTTAACTTTAGTTGTATAAATAATGACGTAAAAGTAAGCATATGAAATAAATGATCTTTTAAAACACAAGTTCTATATCCGCCAAAATATTAAAGATTTTTTGTAGAACTTTTTAAGGTACATAAAGTTCCCATACATTTCTTTCAATTATTCCAATAGTTAAGGCAGCGCACGCGCATAAAGCCGATTTAACAGATGTTGCGCGACAAAAACTGTGATAACTCGGTTAATATATACAATACTAATATAAAATATAGCCTATGACACTCACCAATAACGTAGCATTCTACTGGTGAAAGAATTTTTTAAATCGGATTAGTAGTTCCGAAGATTAGCCCCGACAGATCTTTATTTACAAACTTAAAAACTTTACCTCTTTATAATATTAGTATAGATTAATTTAATGTCAATATAATAAATTCATATTAAATTTTTATTATGTCTATAAATTAGATCAAAAATGAATATTATGTCAGTAATATAATCATGGCGATATAATATTACTTCTATGACATAAATAGCTGCAATCGATGTCTTTTGATAGATCGTGATTTTGCATAGAAGATGCTAGTTTAATGTGTGCATTAGGTACTTAGTGGTACTTTTTAGTAATGATAAATATGCTTAAGGTTTTTAAGTACAAACCATCCAAGCCAGCACTTATTAAATAGATTTATTTTTATTAATTACAATTTAGCCCTTAACTGCTATCACAATGGTAAGTGATGATGCAATCTTAGAAGGAAGCGGGTTGTCTTGTTAGGAGTAGGATGAAATCCACACCCCTTTAGCTTTTACACGACATCGTACCGGAACGCTAAATCGCTGGGCGGTACGTCTTTGTCTGTGCAGACCTGCACCAATGAAGAAAATCTTAATCGGCTCAGCCAAGAATCGTATCCAGGACTTCTGTCTTATAAATCTAATACGCCACAAAGATGGTCAAGTCAACATTATTCAGATACAGATATCCTATTCTTATCAATTTAGCCCGCTTCCATCTTAGATTGCATTATCACTTACCATTCGGTGTCATTCTAGTAATGGGCTAACTTGTAATTAATTAAAAAAAAATTAGTGACGATGTGAATAAGGTTATTCCGAATCAATAATTATAAACATACTTGTTATAGATTTTTAAGCTATTGTATAGCTTTTATCGCAGGCCTTGAGCGTGGAGACCGAATACAGAAATTCCGTAACGAAAAAACCTAACACCCCCTGAGTATCAAAAACATAATATCAAAAGCACAATTTCGGAAATGACGTCATCAGAGAACGTGGCCTAGCGGTAAGGCGCTCTAAGTGCCAGGAATTCCAGAGAGACGCGGTTTCGAATCCCGTCAGTTCTGCAATTTTTTTGTTTTAAGTGTGATATTTCAAAAAGTCATTTTTTTAAATTAATGACTTTTAGCAATATCACGCGTAAAAAACTGTGATATTTCAAAAAATCATTTTTTTTAATTAATGACTTTTTGCAATATCGCGCTTAAAAAAAAAATTGCGAAACCGACGGGATTCGAACCTGCGTCTCTCTGGCAATTAAATAAGTTGATCAAAAATGCTATGCAATAGCTTTACCACGGCAGTCTCCGAGTGCCACACGTCTTTTAAGGTTATGTACATAGGTAATTGTAATTGAATTTAGAATGTAAAATCTTATCTAAATACATAATTTTATTTAAAACGGCCCGCCAAATTTCGAGGTCTCATATTTTATAGAAATACAGGAATTCCTAATTTAAATATAGTAAATTAACACTTAAAAACAATTAAGTTTTTGTCATAGCATTCTGTATCGCTATTTTTATAACTCGACAATGACAAAACTTCGACAGCCCCCGTGGCACAGTAGTATGCGCGGTGGATTTATAAGATGGAGGTCCGGAGTTCAAGAATTCCTGAATTGGTCCGGGTCTGGTTGGTGGGAGGCTTCGGTCGTGGCCAGTTACTACCCTACTGTCAAAGACGTACCTCCAAGCGACTTAGAGTTCAGCAGTTTAGTTTGGAAGGGTACCTAGGGAAGGGAAAACTTCACGGCCGAAGTCTCCCACAGCTAAACCTGGATCAATTAAGAATCTCAATTTGTCCACTATGACCTCCGCTTGATAGATTTTCGATATAGTAACATAATGGCTTTTGAATTAATTAGAATTGTGTAAGTGAAGTTTACAAGTTTCACTGATATTTTGCTGTAGATATAAAAATAGACGATAAAAAAATATTATTATAAAAACAAAAACCCGACTGCTTAGAAGTAACTGAAAAGAGAAAAACAAGTATCACTTTGTCTATATAAAGACCTAAATACTTTATGGTGCTGCCGGAGGGAACAAATAATAATTTGCTACCTTCGGGCAAAGATAGAAGAAGACGAAGAACAAATTTAACAACATCTCATATGTCAAATTCGTCCAGCCGTTTAAGCTGTACCGCGTGCCAAAGAAATGGGCATACATACTCGTAGAATCGAAAAACATTACCCTCCTTCTGACGCAGTCGGGTAAAAAAGATTTTTATTGTCAAGAGCAAGATCGTTTGAAACAGCGCGGTGTCGCATGATTTAGTTAGATAGCAAGCTAAATTGGCCAACACAACAACACTCGGCCGGTCAATTAACCTTTATTATCAACTGACCTAAAAATATTAGACTAAGCATAGCACATACGTTGGTAATAAAATAATAATAATTACGATACTTGTCAGTAGGTACAAATAATATTATGATTTTTGTATGGCTAAACTATAAGTATAGTTTAGCTATGTGATTAAAATAATAAACTTAAAGAAAGATCCGGTATGTGAAAGCGGACGAGTGTTATTTCTTTTAAGTAAAAATTTTGTCGGATTTTCAAGAATGATTTATTTGTTTTTGCGTTTCGATGGGTCATCTATATGTATATACTGTGTAATTTAAAAAAAAAATTACACACGACTTCAAAACGCCCTAAAAAGTAAAAAATAATTGCGTCTTTAAGTTACTTTAACTTACTCAACTATATCTATAAAGACGGTGTCGTCCAAGTTTAAGAAAAGTTCATTTAACGTAGTAGCAAAGTATTTTGTGGGTTTTAGGTAACGTCCTTAAAGTAGAAAGCTATAACAGGTATCGGTATAACAATCTATTATTTTATTTTATCAAGCGTTCAAATTCAAGTAAATAGTGGACGGTTGCAACTTCCTGTTCTTACGCATGTAGTATTTTTTGTTCTAATATATATTTTTTTCAACCAAACAAGTCATAATTAAGCCCTTCGAGCTTTGCTAAGGCAATAACACTGTAAGCCGCCAGAAAAACGCGCCAATTATGAGTAATACTGGAACAAAAAATATACAAATATAAGTACCGTTCATGTCTATGAACAGGCCAAGACACACAAATACGAAAATATAAAAGATAATTTCGTTTTTGTGGCCTTTAGTGTCGAGACTTTGGGGCCACGGGGACCAGAGGCTCGTGCTCTTTTGAAGATATCTCAAAAAAAGTTATCGAGTCCACGGGCGACCAAAGAGCTGGCAGCTACCTAGGCCAACGGATTAGTTTGGCCATCCAAAGGGGAAATGCTGCCAGTATCCTGGGCACTATGCCTCATTGCAATGGAGTCGAGGAGGTTTTAGATTTGATTGAATTTAGTTTTAATTCTATTCTAATTATTTTGACATATTTCATATTGGATTTCTTTAACATTTAAATAAAATAAATATTTTTTAGTAAAAGTAGAGGCATTAATTTGGAAATAGTGGTTATAATATTTATTAATTTACTTTTTTAATTAACACTGTTTACATAATGAAGATACAGATATATAATACATAATATTGTACGCGCCTTCTTGACAATGATACGAGTTATTCAATGCTTGATTGGTTTTTATGTGGCATTGTAGCGAAACGAGACAAATTGTTGGTATGGTTCTTCCAGCAGATAACAGAGAGATGAATATCTTAGCATTCCATGGATTTACAGTGCGGGTGCCGAGTCCATCGTGTCGCAGAGAGAAAAACGCCGAACAGAGTCTGAGACTTACGACACGGATGTAGGTTTAAGAGTACCAGTTATGACTAGTCAACAATCTCTCTGTTTTAATAAGTCTTCCCCTGCACAGTACAGCCAAATTTGATAGGAACCAACCTAGAGCATATTTGGTTTTCCCCGTAAAATTCTAAATTGTCTACAATTTATTAAAAACAAATTGTATTAAAAAAAAATATTACTTAGACATTATGTTTTTTTTTAATATATATTTTTCATGGGTCGAAAGTACCCAAATTTGAGATTTTTCGAACCTTTAAAAATTCATATCTTTAAAAATATTAACTTTATCGTTAAAAGTCATAGAACCTTTTTTATTGGTATTTCAATAAAGAATATGAAAAAAATTGTCCGGTTGAAAAATAACAATTCCTTGCAATTGTTTAAACAATTTCGGTTTAAACAATATGGCACCGGGTTGCGCCATGGCAACATGCATTTATATCATTAGGAGGGCAATTTGAAGAGGATCGCATAAAAAAATTGAGGTCGAATAGTTATACTCGGTACTCATGCGCCGATTCCTCCTGGACTATTATGAATGTAAGACGTTTACATTAAGTGGTATGATCCCGCTAATATGATAAATAATATGAAAAAGCTGAAAAGTTTGTTTGTTTCTGATGACACTCATCTAGAACCGATGGCTCCGCTGGGTTTCGGAAGGTATTCTGGCTGCTTCTAAGACAGCAAGTCCCACATACCCAGACGTAGACTGAGCAGTTCTGTTTTGGCGCAGTCTTCGTCTGGGATACGTTTCCCGGCGCTAAAAAAAACAAAAAAAGTTAATAATTTTATTTACTTCAGTTTGTTTACACTAAATACGGTATTGAAAACTAGCTGACCTAAATATTACCTATTTTCAATAAACATTGCAAATTCAGTAAATGCATAGTTAGACTGTAGCCTTGTTTTACAAAAATATATAAATAACAATTAGCGTCTAATTTCTGATAAAACACATTAGCTCGGCTTTTCTTTTTTCTGCCAAACAACGATAACTATGATTGTAAATTATAAAATACAAATTGTAAGTTTTTAGCTGGACTTGGGCCGTGGCCCATGATTACCCTGCCCACAGAGACGTGCCGCCAAACGATTTAGCGTTCCGGTAAGATATCGTGAAGAAACCGAAAGGGCTGTGGATTTCACCCTACTCCTAACAAGTTAGCCTGCTTCCATCTTAGACTACATCACCACTTACCATCATGTGTGATCGCAGTTAAGGGCTAATAATTCTAATTAATAAAAAAAGAGAGCACCACCTTAGTTTTTGTCGACAAAATCTGTCTTTTGAACCACTGGTGGTCACTTTGCACTGACATAGTTTTCAAAAGTGTTTGTATAACAATCCATTTGAAATAAATTAATTGGTATATAAATTTGAGCCATCAGCAGATTCTCACGACGCGTGCTCCTAACCCACGCTTTGATGAGCACATTAGTCTTTTTTTTTCATTGCTATCGAACATACATTCTTTTTATGGTCACAACCAGTTTTGATAGTGGTTCGCCTTAGTAATATTATAGTTAATTTATAAAGCTTCATTGCGCGTTGCTAGTGAGTTCGTCACTCCTGTGTAAACATTGCATTGCTACGGTTATGGAGGTGATACCGAAAAATTCGATTTTTGAATTTAATCCGGACACGCTAGTGTATCTGAGGAAGCAATATGAGTTGGATAAGCCAGGGAGGATTGAGGAGGCCATAGACATTCTGGAGGAATGGATTAAAAAGCAGAATCACTTTTTAGTTAAAAGTTTTCGTAAGTAAACCGTGTGCCATAAATTATTTAGTGTCATGAGTACGATATTATTTTGTTAATTTTGATTCAATAATTTATAATTAAATAAATATTATATTAGTTAATTAACTAAACAGATGAAACTTTTTTTCGTTTAAGTCCCTGAAAGTAAACAATACATTTTATATTATTTATACTTAAACAATTTGCTTCATAAAATATTTGTATTATTTATAAATATTTGTTAATGATAGATACTTATTATTTTATTAAAGACTTATTAGAATGTAGTGATATTGGTAACACATAATATGTTTCAATTATATTCGTAGTGCGACTATTATCATCTTCCTGCGAACTGATTTGTAGAAGCTGTTATCTCATGATAAATTGGTGATGTTAATACCCAAATACTAACTAAAATTGGACCAAATTATTTTAATAAATTAAATTTTAGATTGGTTCTTCTATTTTTTATGGTTGAATATTGCATATATACTTCGTGTAATTTAATAATTTTTAATAAATTGCTAACAATTTATTTATTATTCCATTTTCCGTGAAGATCCAGTCGAAGTATATTTCTCTATGAAACCGGAGTATCCACAGATTTTGACTCTACAATTTACCTACAGTTGCGAAAATTCTCTTTTAGCTTAACCCAAAAAATAGCTAAATGTTTAACTTTTCCGAAAAAATACAATTATAATAAATAAATACAAGGATTAATCGTTGTAATAACAATTATTATACAGATTACATAAACATTTTCTCTTAATTAATTTTTGTTGATACGGTTATTAAAAAAATAAAGAAGGCAAAAATTGTACAAAATGTCTACGACAATGTTTTCTTGTCACTATTACATAAGATTTTAAATCAAAGGGTCGAGATCGGCATTAGACTATCTTTCGATAGCGTGCTATAAAGTACGTACATCAGTTTGATCAAGGTAATCAAGTAACTACAAGTTACTTGATTATATTGATATTGATATAAGAAGTGTATTTTTACCTTACACCATTAAGTATACTCATTATAAATGTAATAATAATACTAATTTTAGGTAGGTACGTAAAGTATTATAATTATTGAGCTAATGTAAATTCGTGCTATTTTTAGATACTTCTACTAAAGCAGATCTCAAGATATCAATAATTATTTCACGCCTTTAAAAGACGGCACTTTTTTATTTTGTGATATTTAATGCGAAGAAACTTTAGAAGAGAGCTTAGATTGATTAAGTCTATTATATTAATTATATTGTATTCAGTAGATATATTATATTAAACTGAAGAAGAAACGTTTTTCAAATTCAGAGTGGTACGATTAAGGGGACTGCTTTATTACATTTAGAATATATTTTTGAAAAATATATTAAAAAATTAGTTTCTAAAGTACAGAGTTATGTACCGATATATATTTCAATGAATTTTAATTTATTTTCAACGGGAAAATAGAAAATGTTCATATGTATCATAATTTGGAAAGTTACTTTAGAATAGATAACTGACGTGAGAAAATTAAAGAATGTTAGAAAATGAAATGACTTTTGATTAAATCAAATAATTTACAAGATGTTAAAGTAAAACCGCGAAAATGGTGAAACTCGCAGTGCGCTCGCGGCGCCTGCCAAAATATATGGGAATTAAAGTTCAAGGTCTTTAACCTTAATAACAGCCCAGCTGCGTACGTCATCGATGGTCATGAGATGTCTTTGCACCTAGCTACTCCTTGCAACTCGATTGACGTCATCCCACCTAGTTGGGGGTCGACAACAACACTGCTTTTCGGTGCAGGGTCACCATTCCAACGCCTTGACATCCCAACTTCCCTTTGAATTATGTGGTCTGCGCATTGACACTTACGCCTTACGAAAGCGATAATAAATTTAGATTTTTACGGATCTTTTAATTTCTAATTCGATCACGTAGGTACGTAAAGAAACTCAAAGCAAACTTTTCCTTATCACCCGTTGCATGACGCTGAGTTTTTCTGGTCCATATTTACTGACAATGTATCTAATAAGTTACAATATATCTATTCAAAGATTTCCATCATCAGTAAAACAAATTTTGGATTTTAAGTTGTCCCTAACTTTCGTTCAATTGCTGCTCGGCTTTCTGATTTTCTTTCTTTGATAACCCTCTCTCTCTTTCATATATTGTTATAATCATTTACAGCTTTGAGTGCAGAGTTTACATTTACTAGATGTTGCAATACAGTATATTATAAGGTATACATTATTATCCTTGTCCTGCTCACGCAACATTAAAGCCCACCTGCTCAGTAACTTTACTGAGGTCATTATGTAGGTACGTTTAATAGTTTTATGTGGTTTCGTGATTTTTGTTGAAGTCGTAGAAAACTGGCACTTCTGGGTCGAAGTAGGTCAGTCCGGTTGAACACATTAATTTCGTGGAATGAATCTCATTCTTGGTTTTAATTTTACATTTACATAATATATGTGCTTTATTTGACCTTTTCTTATTTTAATGGCGCTCGTTTTTAGACACAAATGTACAAAATCAGTTTCTAGTGTTTAAAATATTATAATTTTATTTTTAGAATTGTAAGCTAATCTTGATGAATTATGGTTTGAACCACAAAGGCTTCTTCTTTTATTCCACTTTTTTTATAGAAACGGTATCAAGCCTATTGAAATGCAAAAATGTTGGTACTACTCTGGTTTTTAACCTTTTTTATATATGTACAGCACGGGATTACTTGGAACGGGCAATCATTATAAGCAAAGGATCTGTAGAACGAGCTAAGACGAAATTGGATAAAATATGCACTTTTAGAACTGTCTTGCCCCATTTTTTTGCTGAAATTGATTTGAAAAAACCTGATTTATTGGAGGATATGTGAGTAATTTAAAAATACATTCTTAGTCCTCATTATTTGTGTAAAAGACTTATTCCTTTCGAATATGTGTTGGTGAATTTTCTGTTTAATTCGCCAAATGCCCAATGTACGTTTAATGTTGAATATGTACTCGTATGAGTATTCTGTACGCTTACTTCTTATAAGTAAGTATTACTCGTAATTTTCTAAGAATGAGTGGATATTTAAATACACGTAATAATTAAGTATGTAGACATTTTTTGTATTTGGCAAATGTCGAACTATTTCCTCAGCTTGGAAGACCTTGTTTTTGACGTTTTCTAAATGTTTAGTTATATTTATTGATTGTTCGTCCATTGTACTGTGATTTACAACGAACATTAGGCATTTGACGAATGGCGTCAAGTGAACTGTTTGCTTGTTACATTACCTAGCATTTAAGTATTGAAAGTCACTTATTACAACTACAACAACAAAAATAACTTTTGTTTAATCATTTAAGGTATGGTTGTTTCCTTCCCAAACTTACAAAGGATCACTATAGAGTGTACTTATATAAAAGCAAGGCACAAAAAATAAAAGATGGTCTCCTTAACTACTATCGTTATTTTTTCATGGTAACGTATTTTTTTTATTGGTATCCGTTAATATTAATAGTAGCGATCTGCTTAGTTACATTTTTATCATATTATTAAATTATTAGGTTCTTTATTTGTTTTCTAATTAATTTATATAAATACCTAGTAAAATAACAGTTTGTGAACATAAGGCGTGTGGTAAATAAAGAGTTAAATAAAAAAAATATTTTTTATAGATGGATTTTCTACTGCTGGATATAGATCTATTGTAAAGATTCCTCCCTCTGAAATAGTACTTCTCTCTCCCTATAAAATCCAAACATAAAATATTTTACATACACCGTAAATATGTTCACTTGTTTTTACAGCAATGTGAATACATTCAAGCTCATGACTACTGTAATGGCATAGTGGCAGTAGTAGATTACACTGAAGCTAATATGATGGAAGTCGTCAAATGGTTCAATGCAGCTGATCTGCGAGAATCGATCATGATTTTGCGGGTAGGTAAATTTGTATTAGTAATTTATAATGTGTGGAGGTGAGAAGAAACGTATAAAAAACTAGTTGAAAATGTGTCCTTATGTAAAGGTGCGAATACACATGCGGTGCACGAAGTGCTGGGTACCTACCATCAACTATAATAGCGACTCAACTGTAGACCAAAACCGACCAGTGTGGCTAGTGTAAGATTTTACCGCGTCGATATCGAGAACGGTAAAAGCAAATTTTATATGACACTGACACTCACCCATTTGAGTTTTCTCTTGATACTGCCAGGGGCGCTGCTTCAATTCCATATAAAATTTGCATTTACGCGAATGTGAAGTTTTCGATTTGTTTTGGTGAAAGCTCACACTAGGCACTCAGCTGATGTTATTACGTAATAATCACCTAAACTGCAATTCAGTTTTGATCTACAGTTGAGTCGCTATTATAGTTGATGGTAGGTATGCAGATTGTTTATTGTTTCACGAAATACAGAAAATATATGAAATAAAGTTTTGTGATCCCCCATTAAGATATCCTGTCTTGTGGTGATTGCTTCCTTCCACGGTAAAGTACAATTAAGTAAAACAAAAGCAGAAAGTATGTGACAAATTAAAGCATGAGAAATAATCGTAGCTTTTAATGTTTGGAATGATTTGTGAGTTTTTAACATCCTATTCACGCTGACGCGATTTTGGAATACTAGGTTTTTGAATATTGTAATGCTTTTGAACACAAAATACAATAGATGATATTGTAATTATGAACAAAGTATATTTTAACAAAACATTTCAAACTTTATCACTATTTAGTAGGCAAATGAATAAAAATAAACTAACCGGTATTGAATCTTATCTTTATGTAGCGACAGTGACTCGATGATTTGTTTCTAAACTCTTACTTATTACCTCGATGTTTGAAATATATCTTACTTTAATTTGAAATGTAATGATAGATTACCGAATGTTATTTGATCCATTTTCTTCTAGATTCAAAACATAAATTATTATAATCATTGTAAATGTTGAATGTTTAAAAATCATCCGCTTTCGACGTTTGTTGATGTTGCCTCCGTAATTATTGGTAGTCTCTCAAAATCAAAATACTTGTTTTTTTTTTAATACTTGCTAGTCGAAACGATTCACAAATCTAACGAAAAGATGCAATCAACTGAATTCAAACAAATTAATTCTTTTACTCATTTTCAGGAAGGTTACGGCATGAGGATAAAAGGTATTCATCTTATATCAGGGTCTAAAGCAATTGATGCAGTTGTGGCCGTTTTCAAACAAGTACTAAGTCCCAAAGTAGCTGGACGTTTATTTACTTATAGAAGTATTGATGAAGTAGCGAATATTTTAGACAAAGACATCGTTCCTGTAGAATATGGTGGCAAAGAGAAACCTCTACTTGAATTACACAGTAAGTACAAAGAAGCAGTTTATGTAAAAATTGTATACCGGTGAATGCAGTTTTAATAGGTCTTTAATTTAGACCAAACGCGAATTGAATGGTTTGTTGCATTTAGTCCATATATTGACAAAATTGAACTTAGATTTCAAATATTATATTTATTTTTAAAAATATTTACATTAATGAATGTAAGCATAAAGATTCTGAATAATATCGGTTAAACAATATGAAATATTTTTTCAGAACAAAACTTAGAGGTATTATCTTCAGATGGATTCACTGCTCATCTTAATGAAATGAGATCGGCTAAAACTAATGAAAAATTAAGACTATCAGCTACTCAAGCCGATCAGTATTTGGGAATGCCAGGATCCTTTAGAACTCTAAGCGTTGATTAAAATAAAAGTTTTTAACTTAAGTAAATGTTTGCAGAGCCTAGAACAACGTATACGATTCATAAAAATAAGATTTTATAACTTTGGTATGTAGGTAACTGTTTACTAGAAAATGAGAAAAATAATACAAAAAGAAGTAAAACTTATTGTACATATACAATAACCATCAATGGTTAATAAAAATAGGTACACCAAACTTAATTAATTACCTAAACTTCATAGACTTAAATGTAAATAAAGGTTTTGTACAATTTAATTTAATGACATATAGCTTACAATATAAAACATAATTACGCTCTCACATGGCGTGCTGTTTGCAAATGTAGGCCAGAGCACCAAAATGCCAACTCCTTTAATATGACTGGTTATAAAAACGGGCAGTTCGTAATAATTGATAATTCCAAGTTAAACTTCAGATTGGAGTCGTTAGAGAACCAAAGGAACATTAGTCTCTTTTGTGTATTCTATAGATTTTATACTATAAAGAGGGTTCTGAAGAGCTGTTTTAGCTCTTCCCACTGTCCTCATTCTCGGCTTTCACGTCACGACGTAGAAACATATTTTATTCTCACCATCTGGATACCTGGTATTGCCCCACCATTTACCTTAGGTCATTTGTGCCGCGCACCCACAATGTGTGAAACCAACTTCGACATAGACTGTTTCCACAAAATTACAATCCGGAGTTACACAAGGAGCGGATAAACAAACTCCTTAAAAGCCGGCAGCGCGTAGGTTACACCTTTGGTGTTGCAAATGTTGTTGCGGCGATAATCACTTCAGATCAGGTGACCCGCTAGCTGGTTTGCAAAATTTATATAAAAAAGTATAAAAGTTAGCCCCTTTCTTTAGGTAGTTAGTTAATGTAATCACTGAGTAGTACCCGATTTGAAAAATGCTGCATTATCTAAGATTGTTACTTCCAATCGATCGTTTACTTTGTTAGTAGCTTCTAGTAGCATAATAATTTCTTCTAGCATAATAGTTTCTAGTAGTAAGTGAACACTGTTATAATAATGGTAATTAAGTAGGTATATCATTATAAATTAAATCTTCAACTAGATGTAAGAAACAATGAATGTGTAATTTATCAAGTCACTTGTTACAAAATAAACGTTTTTATGATCAATGTTTTTTTTACATTCCACAAACCAGCTATTATGTTGCTTAAGTTAGCTACGTAAAAAGAGCACTTTATTTTTTACATACCTTACATTTAATCGTATTATAACTTCCTTTAGATGCTCATTGTAAATTATATGCCTTATTTAACTTATATTCAAGTTTGTCTTAGAAAGCTAACTAATATTAATTGTTAAGTCTATTATTGTTCCGATAGTCATTTCAGTCAATGCTCTTTTTGCAAAAGCTTTGACTAACATCATAAGAAGCTTTAGCTTAGTTGTTGGACCAAGATTCAGATACAAAAGACAGTAGTCGTTGAAACGGTGCGTATTGTGAGGACATTCGTCACTCTGGAATCTTGACCGCCGCTTGTTTGAGAACACAAAAGCTCGGAAGCGGGGGAGCAGTTATTTTTATATATTTTAACCCTAAAGAGATAACGTTATTTTTTTGTACTGAAAAGATAAACTTACGCCTCAGAGGCGCCGCACAGTAATATAGACTATTTATTTACAAACTGCAAGTGAATTCTTTTCATTATAATTTCAATGAGTTCTTAGATTAATAATAAGTTAATAAAACACAAATTTTTATTATTATTTTTAGTATTAAGAAAATTATACAGTGTTTTATAAATGCTTAAGAAAAAGTAACAAAAATTAGAAGTGTTTATACTAAAGTACAATTTAAAAAAAAATAAGTAACATTTGTGGTTTTTTTTCTTACAAACTAATAATTAACTATATATTCAGTCTCAAATTACAAATACTAATGAAAAAAAAATTAATTATAGACAGTAGGTGCAAACATCTTTTTTATGTTCACCACACACAGTTTTTTTGCATTTTGTACATGTCATCTTAGACATTCTTTTCTTTTTGGTTGTACATAGGCTACAGTAACGGCGAACTTTAGCAGGAGGTTCCTCTTCAGCTTCTTGAGAAGCTTCTTTGTTTGTTGGTGGCAAGATATTCACAAAATTTCCTCTCAAAGCCTTGACAAAGTGGGGATTTCCAATTTCGATGCTATCCATGGTGTAGACAGTTCAGTTCTTAGTTATTTCATATATTTTCTTCGGTTTAGTTGGTTTTCTTGCTTTGACAAAACATTGCATGTGTGAGTTATGTATAAGTTGGCCATCTGTTAGTCTTTCCAGAACAAGACATCAAAGAACACATATGGTCAAAGGTGTCAACGCCGCCTTATGTTTTTGTCTAAAAGAACGTAATGATTTCAGGTTTACCAGTCGTAGGATTACGGCATAACAGCGCCTTAATTGTATGAGGACAACATACACACCATCTTCGACGGCTTCGGCTTATATAATAGTAGAGTCAAAGGTCCATCAAAACAGAACATAGATGTTAGGTCATAAAGGAATTTATTTCTCTTTTGACCAAAGTTTTGGACAGTAAAGGTGTTTCTAAAAACAATAAAACGAATTAATAACAATAACCTGATTGTACATATACTTTATATATGTGTATATAAAGAAAAAGTAACAAAAACTAAATCACACAGAAAAACATAAAAGTTACACAGAAGATAAACATGCGCCTCTCGAGCGCAACGCGTTGTCATAGAAACGAAACTAAGGTACTTACCGAACAGTAGCGGTTGTCCCTCGGCAGTGTTGACCGACGGCTGAGTTGGCTTGAAAGCACAAGCGTGTACACGCGTTGGATGAAAAGATACAGCGATATATTTGTTTCGCGGGCGCCTTTGAGGCGCACGTTATCTTTCTAGGGTTAAATTGTGTTTTTGTATGTGAAAAGTCTTACAAGCAATGAATTAGTGATTTTTTTTACAACTGACGAAAGCTTTTATTAAAAGCCAGCTAAAACATATAACGTTTATTAATGAAATCACATAGTACATCTATATCATTTATTTACACCCATCCTATTCATTAAATCTGCTTTATTGATTACACAAACATGACAACATATTTAGACATTATACAATTATACGATACCAATTCCAATACTTATAATCCCTTCACTCCTTAACTTTGTTTCGTAGATTATGATCGCTTGCTCTCTCACTGTTGACTGTGTTAAATGTATTTTTACAATCACTTTTATGAAGTCGGTTAAGTGGGAGATAATGGTGCAATGCAGCATTTTCTGCAGTTCTGCCAACCAATCGCGTAGTGGGGCGTCATCAGTTCAATGTAGCCAACTGTGCGCCCACAGATAACGCACATTTTCCATAGAGGATTTCACAGACGACAACATCCGGCCCTCCTGTTGACGCGTTCGTCCCGAATCGCGTGCTAGTCTGGTGTAATTGCTGAGAACAAAAGAATTAGTTAAACGCGATTCAAATGTCAAGATGTTATTCTGAATGTATACATTCGGATTCAGAACAACAATTTTACATTGACTCTATCAGAACACAAGATATTACAATGCGTACACGTTTAAACTGACAACTTGAGCGTGTATAAACCACTATCTAAGGTTGTGTATGACTCGTTTAACAGACGAGTGTGTATGAACCTGTTATGTAGGGTCGTGTATGGCTCACGTCATCATTGTATACAGCGTTCACATCGGATGCCTGATACAATGTTGTACTGCATTGTAAATCTTTTGTTTGAAGCAAATATATCAGACATTATTCAGACACATTAATCAGTTATGACTCAACAAATATTTTAATACTCACATAATAAAGTGCCAGCACCGACAACAGCCGGCTTATCAAATGTTCTAACAGTTTAATAGCTGTTCTTCGTTATTGCCATAAATGTCGATGCTCATTCGTAATTAGAGTAACTAAAAAAAATAGTTATATATATAAATACTCTCTTAGTACTGCCGTTATGGTTCTATTGATCGCACTGTTAATACCTAGTTGAATTTGATCGATATATTGGTCCCATTTATTAAAATCTGTATCTGCTCCCATGTTACGAAGAGCCTCTACATTTATTTTCTTATACCGTTCCACTTAGCCAGTACAACAGTGGACTCGCGGTTGCTGTTACATGACTGCATTGCACTATTATTGCAGTATTTAGAAAACAATTTTAAGTTATTGACCTAATAAAAGAGATTTAAACAATGTTATATATTCATTTACTGTGGTTTTAAACGCAGATGTAACCGTGAGAAATTTTTGTCCATTGCAAAATGTTTGACATCATCAGGACTTAATTTAATAATCTCTCAAGTGAACTTTCATGATAAAAATCATCGTTGGCCATGTCTAGTGCGTAACTTTGTTACCAAGACGTTAACGAATTATCAAATATTTGTTTGTTGTTCGGCTTCTCCTGATTCTAATATAATTATAATGAATACTACAAATGCTTTGATTTTGAAAATTCACGGAGAGTAACCAACAATAATATTATTTACACAAAAGGAGTTACCATGATTATCTAATTTCTACATAATGCATTGACATGTTAAATTTGCGTATCTGCCCTATTAACTACCTCAATTGAAAATTTTGGTAACCTGGCTACTTATACGAGTAATCTATATTAATATATATTCAATGGCATTACAATTTAATTATATTAAAATTAGATCTCAGTAAATAAAATCTGGATTTGTCTTAGCCCACCCCAACAGCTAGTAACTCTAATTCAAATGACTGATACGCTTTTTCTTCAAATGAAGTGTAACAACTTTAAAGACTTATGCTTACAACTTTACTTTCTTTCAACACTTACTAGATTTTGTACTTAATAGAATTTTTTTTTTACCAATTTCTCGACCAATTTGCGTCCGTATATAATTTTATGAGTAACTTGGATCAAATATGTTAATTGTATTGTTAGAGTTTTTTTTTTTAGCTGCATGTGTTTTTTTTGTATTCCAATAAAAGCGCCTCTCTTTATCAAATGAAAAGGTTTAGTTAGAAATACACAATCTTCAATCCATTTTCTAAATAACTAATAAGACCTAAAAACTGGCCTACCTACTGGTATTGGATAACTGTTAACTCTATTAATCTTTATTGAAATGGCCCTAATTAAAAATTTAATACCCTAATAAACCATAACCTATATTATTTAATAATAAAACACGTGCACTTCCGGAAATTCAGCTAGTATTCTTGACTCCCTTCTACGTGGGCACGATTTTTACAGTTATCAGAATAAGTCAGCTTACGTTACTTATTGTCTTCATGCTAATGTTAATATCACTAACTTTTAAGATAAACATTACATTTTCAGGGATTTTTTTTTAATGACAAAATCTAAATGCCACATTATGTTGATTGATTTATATGTATTTTATTGTTACTATTATTTGTCAATGTTACATTGAATTTAATTTTTAATTATTTGACATATACAATTAAAGAGTAGAGTAATGAAATATAATTTCTATGTACCTTACAAATAATATTAATTTGTCGTAAAACAATAAGTTGCAATGTAAAAGGTAGGTTTACAAATATACGCCCAAATGGCAAAATATGCATATTGTTAAGATGAAATATGTAACTATCAGTATATTTATAAGCCCATATTTGAGCCAAATAAAATAAATCGTATCTTAAAAACTCAAGCTCAGAAAAATAAAATTGAGCACTTCTTCTAGGCACGAAATATTTTTTTACTGCTAAATTATCTAATGCAATAAGTATCATATTTACCAAAACGGTGGTTTTCTAAAACTGTATCAATCGCTGAAACATTGCTGGTTTATAAGCAAAATCAAAAAGCCTGTCGTAATAGAATTTTATGGTATGGGTTAGAATGTTATGGTGAAAGGAACTAAAATCGCGAAAACTGTCGGTAAGATCGTTAGTTGTGTTTTGATTTTTTTTTTACCGTAATTTTATTTAACATTTATTTTTTAATACATTTTTCACTACAGCTTCCGAACATGCAATACTTTTCAAATCATTAATGTTTGTAATGTGACAAAATCAAAAAAAAAGAGTATCACTGATATAACTATACATATTCGTTTTATTTTCAGTAAAATTCCTACCAGTTCGCAACTTGACAAGGCGTTGATTATATGTTGTATTTCTTAGTTCAACTGTATCTATCTTAAGTGTGTAATTTTAGAATTTGTACATCCTGTTGAACAAATTGGTTTATCAGAATCACGTATTAACAAACCAAGTTTATCAACTTAACTGGATACAATGAAAGATCTGGTTAAAAGCAATTAGATCAAGGGAATATTTGAAACTACCCGCTTCTACCCTATTACATAATTGTGTTTCTTGTTCATGTTCACTATATGTAATTTTGCTTTATTTTTTTTTTTTAAGTAAAAACTCGTATGCTCTGTCACTTGGTTTAGAATCTAAATCTCTTTTTAAGGAAAAATATTTCGTTTGATCTGGAAGGTGTCGGATAGTTCATTCCGCCAATTTTTCCATTTCAGGTATTTGTTTGTATTTCTTAATTTTTGTAAAGCCTGATATTCAATCACATCACGTAACTAACCAAAAGCTATGTGCGTCCATCACATTGGCACATTTTACATGTCAACGTCATCAAAGTCACATATCAATCGGATCAAATTCAGGTATAACAGATGATAATAAAACATTCTGACTCACTCTGAACGGCGGCGAGGTTGAATACTTTCGATGTTACGATGGTAAGCACTGTTGTTACTCCAAGTAAAAGATGTTACCATGTCAGGAATGACCGTCTGTGAGTTGGCCTACGCTTTCGTTTTTCTTTTCCAGGCACTCTCGAACGTCGGCGTCGTGGTTTCTTAAACACTTCTGATATTAAAAGCCAGCTAAAACATATAACGTTTATTAATGAAATCACATAGTACATCTATATCATTTATTTACACCCATCCTATTCATTAAATCTGCTTTATTGATTACACAAACATGACAACATATTTAGACATTATACAATTATACGATACCAATTCCAATACTTATAATCCCTTCACTCCTTAACTTTGTTTCGTAGATTATGATCGCTTGCTCTCTCACTGTTGACTGTGTTAAATGTATTTTTACAATCACTTTTATGAAGTCGGTTAAGTGGGAGATAATGGTGCAATGCAGCATTTTCTGCAGTTCTGCCAACCAATCGCGTAGTGGGGCGTCATCAGTTCAATGTAGCCAACTGTGCGCCCACAGATAACGCACATTTTCCATAGAGGATTTCACAGACGACAACACTTTAACTAATAGTTACGAAAAATCATTAACATGGAGTACCTACATTCAAAAAAAAAATGATTTCTTTAGGTTAGATGCTGACTCTACAATGTTTAACTTTAAAAGCTACTTGACCATTCCTTAAAAATTTTAGACTCGTCAAACCTGCCAACAATGTCAAGTTTAAGTCGATATTTTTGTGTTGATTTGTGAGGTCTGGATGGCGTTTTTCGATTTCATCAAAATCACAAAATAATAAACCTATTTAGTTTATGTTGTTCGCAGTTGATCTTTTGATGATGGTGTATTTCGTATCCTAGGAGGATTAGAGCGTTTGAGGTTAAACTCAGCCTGAAAACGAAGCGATTCGTCAAGTTCATAAACTACAAATTATAATATTAATCTCTATTCTTAATTAAGGTACAAAGAAGGCATTGGAATACGGAATAACACTTGGTCAAATTTTTGAGTAATACAACTTTGTACTTTAGTGTTAAGAGAACAGAGACGAATTTGCTATCAGCTAGAAACAAGACGTGACGCGTCACTTTGCCTCTGCGCAAGTCTGAGCAAAGCCCTTTTCTTGATGCGTACCCTGCACATGTACATTACGAAAGTTTAACGACATATTTTATTAATGTAAAATATTTTAAATTATACTAGTGTAAACTAATTTGGAAATAAAAAAAGCGTTTTGATTAATTTTCTGTTTGTTTTCATTGTTTTCAAATTATAAAACTACGTTTTTATACTTATACTTTAATGAACAATGTGGGTGTAGTGAAGTGAAGAATTTTTATTTAATTATTTATCATTCATAACTTACAATAATATTCTAATAATTGTAGCATGCAACTTAACATATTATTGTGACATGGTCGATTTGGAAATTTCTATTTTCCAAATGGCTCAGTTCTCAGTTATCAAATGCTATTATACTTTTTTCTACAAAATAGTGCAACAAAGTATTCTTTGAATAAATAAGATAAAATTAAAACGCAATAATTTTTATGAATAATTTGAATATTTTTGATTATTATTAATAAGCGTCGAGTCCGTTTACAATAATAGAGTAATTAACGTATCTTAATTATAATCTTATACTAATTATCTTGCATAGGTCATTTTAAAATATAGATTTTAATTACTAACTTCCAGAATAAGTAGGTAATTATTTAGAAAATGTGTATTCTGTTTTATAAAGTTACGCTATCTGCATATTATGCATTATAATATATTTATTTATCTCAGAATTGGTAAAAATTTTTGTCCGGACTCTTTTAAGAACATCCAAAATGACTCGAGATCATAATTACGCAGTTCCCACTGTCTTGGCTTGTCTATTTTGACAGTGTATGTCATTGTCAAAATAGTCAATCTTATACTGACATTAACGTTCCGTAATACTTAGAGTAAATAACGCAAATTTGGTTAGAAAGATTCCTTATTATATATTATATGTGTTATAATAGTGAAAATAAGTATTTGTTTGGATAAGGACATCACAATCTTTTAGTATAGACTAAATAATAATATGATGTATATATTTTTAAAATTACATTTTTAATATTAGGGAATTATCTCTATATCTATATCTTAGATAAATAACAAAAGATAAAAAAAAATATTGATTTCGAGTCGATAACTTATTATTTCCGTAACATTCTGATTAAGGAGAATTTTGTTAAATTCCAATGATAATGTCAAACAAACCGTAGTTGCCAAACAAACTGCAGTCGCCATTTTAGATACGCCTCGCCAATTAACAGATTAAACATCATGTGTCAAACGAAACGTCTTGCCGGAAACATTGAGTGAATTCAGTGTTGTCAGAAGCAGACATAGAGAAAGCAATAGGTAAGAAAATTTGTATGAAAGTCTGTCTTAGAAAAATAAAAGGGCAAGTGGTTTTCACGCGGACGAAGCCGCGGGCCGCTAGGAAAATTTTAATAACAAAAATTACCTATATCTAATAAACAAATTATTTTAAATAACTAACTAAAATAAATAAACGTAACTCTAAGCTTTTGTTAGATTAGATTTTTTGATAAATTATTTTTGCATCCTTGTGAGGTCTATTTTTATAAATTCGTTATTATAAGCTATTAAAATCTTTATAAATTCTCTTTAGACCTTTAGAGCGTTGCTTGAATAAACAAAAAGGTTTATTAAGGACCTTCATTTTACAAAATGTTATTACTACTAATAGTATCAAATATTAATTATGACTACTGATCTACAACCCATCGGTTTCTACACGACATCGTACCGGAACGCTAAATCGATTGGTGGTACGTCGAAGCTGGCAGGGTGATACCTAGCTACAGATAAAGCGTCCTCCAACCAGCTAGACCAGGACCAATTAAAAATTTCAATCGGCTCCGTCAGTCCCATAAATCGACTGCACGTACCACTGTGTCGGAGGTCGTCAATGTTGTATTACTTACATTAAAGTTGAATTTATTTTTGAATAATCTCCAGAATTATCTGCTGGATTTCAAAAAGTTTTCCTAGGACATATTCAATTGACTTTCAATTTAACATAATTATATATGTCGAAAGAATCGTATTTAGTGTAATAATAACTAAACCACAAATAGATAACTGAAAGAATAATTACCAGCAATTTAATTAACAGTGAATTACTACTGGCAATTTATGGTATTACAATGATGCGTAACGTCTCGTGTTAATTAATGCAACCCCAAGACACCGCGACTCAAACTGAGAGTAATAATCAATTCGTTTGCACAAATTAATTATCAGAGCTGTCTAGGTTAAGCGATAAGCAAAGTACAACGTCTGCACCGCGCTACGCCAGAGCCAAGACTGCAGTTGTAGACCCGCTCCTTTTATACAAGTTAGAATAACTCAAGTAGTGGGGGGAGTGGGGGTATCGAACGATGCGTCGCCGCAAGAGGGCGTAGCTGGTGCACGTGCAGTTCACAGACTTCTTTCTAGTCGCGTACGATGACGCAGGCGTCGTCATATACATAGGTAGGCAGAGACCACATCCTTCCACTTACCACGATCCTTGCTTATCTTTCTTGCTTCTTCCAATTACATTAATAATTTCATACAAGTTGCTGGTTTAGGGTATTTTTGACCTGGCTTTTAATCAGAATGGCCTTCAATTTAATACCTATCTAAATAAATATTTTGAGGCAAGTACACCTGCGGTTATTTCTAGTATCAAAATACATAAATATAATGGGTTTCATCTACTTGTTATTATATTTTGACTAAACTCGTTTAGAGTGCTTTTATAATTAATTAACCATAATGAGTTAAGATTAACTTGATGACCATGTTAAGTAACGGCGGTCATACTTGAACGACGACAAAATTTAACCGTTATAAAACGACGTCATGGACGTCTTCATCACTTTTGTAACTTAGATTACGGTTAAGTATAGGATGGGCGTATATGGGCGTCCACCGAAAGCCTTCTTGAGATAACATTTTTGTAGTAATAAGACAATTTTTTTTTATCGACAACAAGTTGGCCCTTGACTGCTGTCACACCTGATGTTAAGTGATGATGCAGTCTAAGATGGAAGCGGGCTAACTTGTTAGGAGTGGGACGAAAATCCACACCCCTTTCGGTTTCTACACGACACTTTGTCGGTAGGGTGGTAACTAGCCACGGCGAAAGCCTCCCACCAGCCAGACCAAGACAAATTAAGAAAAATCTCAATCTGCCCCGCCGGGATTCGAACCCAGGACCTCCGTCTTATAAATCCACCGTGCATACCACTGCGCCACGGATATCGTCAAACAAACAAAAAATATCATTGTGCCTAGTGTGAGATTACACCAAAACAAATCGAAAACTTCACATTCGCGTTAAGGGCATATTTATATGGAACTGAAGCAGCGCCCCTGGCGGAAGTGAGGGAAAACTCAAATGGGCGAGTGTCAGTGTTGAGTTTTCTCTCACTTCCGCCAGGGGCGCTGCCTGCATAATTATGCCCTTAACGCGAATGTAAAGTTTTCGATTTGTTTTGGTGAAATCTCACACTAGGCACACATATTCACCAATATCCTGTGACAAGCGGTCCCCTGCATGATGTCGTCAGTCCATCTAGTGGGTGATCGGTCGTCGTTGATCTCATTTCATCATCATCATCATCATTATCAGCCAATGGACGTCCACTGCTGGACATAGGCCTTTTTTAGGGACTTGTTTTGTGTTTGGATCTCATTTACCTACTTTTTATTACATCACAACCCACAGCAAGATACAGCAATGCCCCTTGGCAGCAGAAATAAGCATTGCGGTAGTATTCTCAGGAGGTAGGCAGGAAGTCTGAATAGTCAATTCCCGTCATTCGTACCTACGTTACGATTTTTACCCTACCTACGCAAAGGATTTAAATGCGGTGTCGATTTATAGATGAGATGATTCACTAGCAATACCATTTGCTATTCTGGTAGGCATCTGGATGCGCACGATTCAATTTCCTGTCATCCAGCATTCTACTCTGCTTCCGCGAGCTACTTTTGTCGTGAGGATTACAAATTAAACCCCCCCCCCCCGCCCGCACCTTGCTATGTCCATAGGCAATGTAAATTAATTTATTTTTTAGCATAAATAGGCACTTTTCTTCGTTTATCGCATCCATTCTACAACTTGCAAAAGTGTAGTTTTGCGTTTTTTACATAGTAAATGTGCTATAAAGACTAATACGTATTGAAAATAAGCAGGAGTTGCTTTAAAAACACAGTCTTTTGAGAAAAACATTTTTATTTTATTTTATTTTTTTATCGACTAGAAGTTGGCCCTTGACTACTATCACACCTGATGTTAAGTGATGATGCCGTCTAAGATGGAAGCAGGCTAATTTGTTAGGAGTTGGACGAAAATCCAAAACCCTTTCGGTTTCTACACGACATTGTACCGGAACGCTAAATTGCTTGGAGATACGTCTTTGTCGCTAAGGTTGTAACTAGCCACGGCGAAAGCCTCACACCAGCCAGACTAAGACAAATTAAGAAAAATCTTAATCTGCCCCGACGGGAATCGAACCCAGGACCTCCGACTTATAATCCACCGTGTTCACCACTGCGCCACGTAAGTCGTCAAAACACTTTGGCGAAAATATTTTATTAAGACGAAATATCTACTAACACATTTAAACTGTAATCACAGCATTTTCTAAAGTACAGCATTTATTCATTGAAAATTTAAAATAACTAACTTTTGTAAGTAAAGGAAAGTAAATAAATTTTGAAGTCCCAAAAACCCAGTAGGCCTGAATTTCTATTAAAGTCAAACCCACAGGTTCTTTTAGCCCTCAGGCTACTTCGGGTCTCAACTATGACCTAACTGCATACAAGTACACCAAAAACTACATCATCGTCAGTACAATGCACTTAGGCCTGTGTGCACCAAGATTTCAGTTATAATAACCAACGGTTAACATAACTTTACTATAAATTTACAGTTCTCGACAACCCGTACGCCGGTTAAGGACGTAAACCGGGCGGTTATTTTAACCGAGCTTATGTCCCTAACCGGCGTACGGGTTGTCGTGAACAGTAAATTTTACGTTTCGCTTATGTTACCCGTCGGTTATGATAACCGAAATCTTGTTGCACACAAGCCTAACAGTTCACGACAACCCGTACGCCGGTTAAGGACGTAAACCGGGCGGTTATTTTAACGGAGCTTATGTCCTTAACCGGCGTACGGGTTGTCGTGAACAGTAAATTTTACGTTTAGCTTATGTTAACCGTCGGTTATGATAACCGAAATCTTGGTGCACACAGGCCTTACACTTGCACCCGTATTACTTATCTAAAAGCGTTGTACTTCAGAAACGATGTAAACGAATTTATCTTTGTAAGTAAGTATGTATTATTGATATTCCGAGACCCTCAAAACTCGATATATTCAGATATATCTCAGGGCTTTTCGGTCAAGGCGAAGGGTGCTTAAAGATAACTCAAAGGATGATAAGTCTGTATACTTATTTAAAAGTTCTTTATGTTGACAGTAGGGCCAATGGATTGAAAAGTAGATCAGAAATGTCGTAGATTGGTATTTGTTCAGTATATTTCAAACCTACTAGTTAATTTGTGAAAATCCCTTGGGTAGCCTTCTCATTTTTAGGTCGACGTTTCACATTCCGGCCTCCCCCTTTGACGTATTTTTTTTTATAATTATGTAGTTTCTCATCAAGTAATATATTGGCCTGTCCGCGTCATTTTGCTTGCATATTTTTTTTTTTTTTTTTATTGACTACAAGTTGGCCCTTAACTGCTATCACACCTGATGTTAAGTGATGATGCAATCTAAGATGGAAGCGGGCTAACTTGTTAGGAGTAGGATGAAACCCACACACCTTTCGGTTTCTACACGACACCGTACCGGAACGCTAAATCGCTTGGCGGTACGACTTTGTCGGTAGGGTGGTAACTAGCCACGGCGAAAGCCTCCCACCAGCCAGACCAAGACAAATTAAGAAAAGTCTCAATCTGCCCCGCCGGGAATCGAACCCAGGACCTCCGTCTTATAAATCCATTGCGCATACCACTGCGCCACGGAGGTCGTCAAAATCTCTGAAACTACCAGTCGGATTGTAAAAATATTTTTGTATATGTTTAGCCAATTTGATAAACTTGTAGTATGTACTTTGTATTTGATAGTCAATATAAATAACTTGTAGTACTAGAAATAGCCATTCAAAAACATTGGTTTGCATAGAAACGATACCAGGACCTTTCGGATCGACCTCTTAACTGCGGAGCTATTAGATTTTATACAACGTGTTATGTAAATATCCGATCAATCCGTCAACCAGGAGTTGGGGAGAGAGAACAAATGCCTAAGAAATGAGCTTACTAAGCAAAATCCTGAGGGAGATATGTGATCAAGACTTTACTTCAATATTCAAGGTATTTAGGTGTAAGGTGCCCTTTTTGTTGTTTGTTTGTTTGGATTTTTTATCAAAAATAATTATTTTATACACAGAATTGTGTTGACAAGATTGAAATATTTTTGACGATCTCCGTGGTGCAGTGGTATGCGCGGTGGATTTATAAGACGGAGGTCCTGGGTTCGATTCCTGGCGGATCAGATTGAGATTTTTCTTAATTTGTCTTGGTCTGGCTGGTAGGAGGCTTTCGCCGTGGCTAGTTACTACCCTACCGACAAAGACGTACCGCCAAGCGAATTAGCGTTCCGGTACAATATCGTAACCTAACCTAACCTAACAAGTTAGCCCGCTTCCATCTTAGATTGCATCATCACTTGACAGCAGGTGTGATAACAGTCAAGGGCCAACTTGTAGTCGTTAAAAAAAAGACCGTTACGTTTCGGGTGTTAGGTATACCATGTCCTAACACATGCCTTTTTTTGCATTTTTAAATTGCCTCTCATGATCGCATAGAATCATCATTAATGGACAAACACAGGACAAAAAAGAAATTACTACAATACAATAAAACAAAGAAATTGCTAGTTTATGTCCACTGCGCTGATAACTACTTAATACTTAAGGTTATTAGTACAGTAATATATGTATATAATATCTTATGCATAATACCATTGTGCAAGAGTATAAACTCCATTATACTAAGCCCCCTGTGAAAGAAGAAAGAACGAAAATTATTTTTTATTTGGTCAGAATAAAAAAAAATAATAAAACTGACCAAATAAAGGTCTCCCAGTCAGTATATACAGCCAGCTGGTAGCGCTGATTTTCAGTGGCACCCTTTAAATGGGTAAGATCACGGACGTGATCTACATTACATTACTAGATATGTATTAACTACTTACAATAACTTGTTACAAATAAAAAATTTTAACAAAAAATAGAACCGACTCAATACGCACTAAAAAGTAAAAAATAACTGTGTCATTTAGTTGCTTTAATTTACTTAAGCATATTTAGGAGTCGGTGCCAGCAAGTTTAAGGAACATTTATTTAAAGTAGTAAAGTAGTTTGTGGGTTCTAGGTAATGTTCTTAAAGTAGAAACCTTGCTGGCACCGACTTCTAGATATGCTTAAATAAATTAAAGCAACTAAATGACACAGTTATTTTTTACTTTTTAGTGCGTTTTGAGTCGGTTCTATTTTTTGTTAAAAATTTTATTTCTTACTTTTCAGTGATTTATCGCGACGCAACATACTCGTACTATACTGTCATAGTATATAATACGGCACTAGTAGCCAAAAAGCTACCGAGACAAAGACCGAAATCGCTGTAAGCGTCCAATATTAGACGAGTCCCTTCAATTTCCCCAGGATATCATCATCAGATCGTAACATGATGACAATGAGACCACATTGAAAGTATGCACTTTCTAATAAAAAAAGAATTATCAAAATCGGACAACTCTGTAAAAAGTTATGCGTGGTCATACATAAAAAAAAATGTACGTGTCGAATTGAGAACCTCCTCCGTTTTTTTTTCGTCGGTTAAAAATAGAAAGTACTATAACTACAACTTTATAACATTAAGCATAGAAGTGAAGTTTTATAGAGTGCTATTAATAAACTCTAATGTAATGATATTTTTGCGAAAAGCTTCGACCAACATCTTAAGAAGCTCCTTGAAATGGCGGTCATTGTAAGGAGGTTGCTAACTTTGGAGCCTTGACCACCGGCTGCTTGCCTACTCATAAACCCCACAAGTGAAGGAGTAGATTTTTTTAACAGTCTAGTTATACATTTTCGTAGAATATAACATTGTTAAGAATTTTAAAAAGAAATGTAAATAAAAATAAATGAGGAGCTTAAATAATAATTTGTTTTTACTGTTCCGCATGACGATAATCTATAGACAGCTGAGAAGGAAAGGTACTAAAATATTTGGTATAGTAAAATATAATATATTACTCAAGAAATTACAGCCACATGGAATTTTGAATCAGCTGTTATAGTTCCAACAGTTCCTTAACTCAATGGTCTTATTATTTCCACACCAGCAAGAAGCTTTCGAATGGCTATTGAATCAAAGGGGGGTGGTTTACAAAAGGCAATAATCATTAGAACGGCTCCACGACTGAAGTAGTGAATTTTTGGAACGATGTATCTTGTCGGGCATTAACGTTCTAGACTGCTGGGTTTTTTAAAAATTTAAAAACCCCACTAAATGTCATTCGCCATTGTTTCTTAGTGGAATTGGTAACTTTTCATAGTATTCTACTAGTCGAGCCCTTCCATTTGATACCAATATTAAGATTGTTGCGAAAAATCCACAAGTTTGTTGGACTGATTTTCAACAAATATACCTACTAACTACAATCCCTACTTATTCACCTTTCAAAAAAAAACAAAATCAAAATCGCTTCATCCGTTCGGGAGCTGCGGTGCCACAAATAGAAACCAATATACAAATACGTCAAATTGATAACAAATCGTCGTTTTTGAAAAAGTACTGATATTCTTACACTGCTAGACCAATATTAATCAAACATTGAAATCGGTCCATCAGTTTGACCGCTATGATGCTACACACATACAAAAAAAAGAAAACTTAATTTATGTAGAAATTAAGATTAGGTATTAGATGTATGATGTCATAGAGAAACCGAAAGAGGGGTAGATTTCATCCTGCTCACAACAATTAAGCCCGCTTCCATCTTAGATTGCATCTTCACTTAACATCAGGTGTGATAGTAGTAACTTGTAGTAGACAAAAAAAAAATATTATGGAATTTTTATACAAGCACTTCAGACGAAGTAGGTACTGGTGACTCTACAACCGGTTCGGAGAGCTGATTCTACCTATAATTAGATTAATTATCTCTATGATACTTTGCGCCACGTTGCTGCTCACATTTTTTATCGAAACGTTGCTATAAAACACAAAAGATTTTTTACAATGCCACTAAGATTTCAGAGATTAGCCGGAACAAACAGACAAAAATTGTAAAAAATGTTGGTGTGTGTACCGTATCTATACTAATATTATAAAGAGGTAAAGTTTGTAAGTTTGTAAGTTTGTAAGTGTGTAAGTTTGTAAATAAAGTTCTGTCGGGGCTAATCTTCGGAACTACTGATCCGATTTAAAAAATTCTTTCACCAGTAGAATGCTACGTAATCGGTGAGTGTCATAGGCTATATTTTATATTTGTATTGTGTATATTACCCGAGTTATCACAATTTCGTCGCGCGAGTCATTTATGAAATCGGCGTAAATCGCGTGCGCTACCTTAGCTATTGGATTTAATTGAAAATATTGTATGATAACTTTATTCATCTTAAAAAGTTCTACAAATTATTATAAAACCAAAAACCCTGCTTTATTATAAAAAAAAAAGTCTCAAATAAAATTATCATTATAAAAACTAAAACCGGACTGCTTAGAAGTTAAGAACTGAAAAAAGAAAAACAAGGATTACACTATATCTATATACAATTCTAAATACTTTATGGTGCTGCAGGCGTAGACAAAATACTTTACTACCTAGGAAAGAAAGATCTACTAAAACTACGTTTGTCCCCGCCTGCAACACCATAAAGTATTTAGAATTTTATATAGATATAGTGTAATCCTTGTTTTTCTTTATTCAGTTCTTAACTTCTAAGCAGTCCGGTTTTAGTTTTTATAATGATAATTTTATTTGAGACTTTTTTAGTTTTAATTTGTGGTATAGAAATGAGACTTGGTACACTTTTTGACATTTATTGTTAAAACAGTAATATAAACATGATATAATATTTATGTTTTTGAAATAGTATTTTTACGACCTTTCATTTGATACCCATATTGTTAAGATAAAAGAAAAAATATACACCCTTCCCCTTTTTTCCCCCATTTACAGCCGCCATTTTGAAAATTTATGTAGCCTATGTCACTTCCACAATTTTGCCAAAGTTAACGATACCTATAGGCTAGGCTAGGCTATAGTGCGTGCCGAAGAAATGGGCATACATACATACATACATACATACGCTCGAAAAACATTACCGTCCTTCTGACGCAGTCGGGTAAAATGTCCGCGATAGCAAATATCTATCTTTTATATTTTGGCAGATATATAACTTTTTGTGTTTTAAAAAATCATTTAATTCATATGCTTACGTAAACGTCATTATTTATAAAACTAAACTTAAATCCATATCAAAATAAGGCGACTGCTAGATACTTATATGCATGTAGTAAAAAACGGTTAGTTCAATATTACAAACAGACACTCCAATTTTATTTATATGTATAGAAAGATTAATCAGGAATTGGATCGTATGTTTTTAAGTTGAAGGTTTTATATCTTTTCTGTAGATAATAAACTTGCTCATTTTGTACTTTATACTAGTATGTGATTGTCGTCAGCTATGGCAATGGAATCAATTAACACCGATCAGATATTTGAGTATAACCCGGACTCGTTGCAGTATATCAAAAAGCAATACGATTTGGACACACCTGAAAGGTTAGATGAGGCCTTCGTAATTTTGCAGGATTGGCTTAATAAACAAGCCCATATTGTGAGGAAAAATTATTGTAAGTATAAGTGTTTTTTTTAATAATAATATTAAGAAATAACTATTCTAATTGCAAGTGTCATTGCTTATTCTAACTAAGCAAAGTAAATTAATTGAACTTTTATTCGTTTATTAATAATAGAAGTCAATCCCATTTCTCTATGATTGTACTCTATAATCATTGTTGATTGTCTAGTATTTATGAAAGTTTATTTAGTTACGTTTTAGGTATCTACTAACTACATCATATTTGCTAGTTTATTGTTAGTTTGTGTTTGCTTTTTGTTTGTCTTTTCTACTGTAGTATTTTTAAGTTAGCATGTTGTGTTTACTAATAAGTAGGTTTACAATTAAACATTTAGTTTTTAAGATCTTAATATTGTTACACTTATGAGAATTGTAACCTGTTGGTAACCTTAATAAATAAATAAATAAATAAATTTCTTAACCAAACTCGCTTCGCCATATAAATTCAAAAATATTCAAAGCGACGTGAATACGAAAATTATAAAAAAAAATCAAGAAAATATACTAAATTATGCTAACTTGACGAATTATTAATTGTTTATGAGACTTTTCTTATATTTATGATGAACATGGTGATAATAATAAAATAAAACATAGTTCTAATAAAACATTATTATATAATCACACCTATACTAAAGCCAAACTCGATTCAGAATGCTTGTCAACAAACAAATTTAAAATGAAGGTAGAAAATGCAACACATTTTATGCCTAATAAATTTAAAATTATGTTTTGTTAATTTTAAAAATCTTATTTAAATGATATTGAATATATTAATTAGTTTTAAGCTTACTGGTCTAATTTATTGTAATGAATTCTTCATTAACTAGTTTATTTAAAAAATTAGTTGTAAAATGACTAGTGAATTCTACCTTCATTTTTAATGTGTTTGTTGACAAGCATTCTCAATCGAATTTGGGTTTAGTATAGTGGTAAGTGATGATGCAATCTAAGATGGAGGCGGGCTAACTTGGTAGGATAATATCCACACCCCTTCGGCTTCTAAACTGGTAAATAACCACGACCAAAGCCTCCCACCAGTCAATTCAGAAAAACTCAAATACAGAGTTTTCCAAAACGTTCCAATCCTTTTCCGTGATTACTTAGAATAATTTTTTATTATTATTTGTAGCAAAGGACTATTTAGAAAAGATCATCATTTGCAGTAAAGGTTCCGTAGAAAGAGCGAAGATGAAATTGGATAAAATCGCTACATATCGTACTTTGTTGCCACAATTTTTCGAACCAGTGCTTGATCCTGAAAACCTAGCTATATTAGAGAATTTGTAAGTAAAAACCCAGTAAGGCTTTGATGCAACCGAAGACGTATCGAGATAACGGCAAACGCGTCCCATTGATTTAAGAAAGGTCGAGAGGTCAAGGCGTCGTCCAATGAGCGACAATCAAAAATATTGCTCACTCTTTTATTGCGTTGGGGTGAAAGAGAGCTATATTGCCGGTTTTGCGATTGCTCGACGTTCTTGTTATCTTTACGCGACATATACCTTCCGAACGCATCTTAGGCTTACTGAAGATAATAAGTATACTTTAGCCTAGAGTAAAATGTCAGCCAGTCTATAGTGTTTATTTTTTTTTAAATAATAAGAACCGATTATAATAAGACTCGCCCACGAAGAGGTCCGTGCCAATTGAGCAATAGACGCCAAAAAAATTACGTTTTATGAGAAATCCTATTTAATGAATACTTAAAGATTTGATTTTTTCAGTTTTTAGTATTTGTTGATATAGAAGCAACAGAAATGCATTATGTGAAAATTTAATCTAGCTCACACTTTCGGCTGATTTTGCGCTTTGGCTAACCCTTTGAGGAACCCTAAAAATGAGCTGCAGTTTTAAAAAGTTTAATTTAATTGTTTAATTTAATTTTTTTCACTTTTTCATCGGATATTACATAAATATAAACTTCAATTAGTGCAGTTGAGAGTTAAACTCGAGTATACTGCCTAATTTGTGTGATAAACGTATGGGTGACTTCTAAGGTCTAAGTAGTGTCAATAAGTAATGAATAAGTAGATATATTATTATAATTTGTCAGTTGACTTAGGACCCAAAATTAAAGTACATTTAGGGCCAATTTATTTATTATAATTTGGCCTATTTATTTATTTTTACCCGACTGCGTCAGAAGGAGGGTTATGTTTTTCGAGCGTTTGTATGTATGTATGTGTGTATGTCCATTTCTTCGGCACGCGCTACAGCCTAAATGGCTGTACGGATACTTATTTTGACATGTGAGGTATCGGTGAATTTGTCAAAATTGTGGTAGTGACATAGGCTATATAAATTTGAAAAGAAAAGGGGGGGTGTGTGTATTTTTTTCTCTTATCTTAACAATATGGGTACCAATTGAAAGGTCGTAAAAAGACCATTATAAAAATATAAATATCATATCATGTTTATATAGCCGTTTTAACAAAAAATGGCAAAAAGTGTACTAAGTGTACCATCTCATTTCTATACCATAAACTAAAACTAAAAAGTCTCAAATAAAATTATTATTATAAAAACAAAAAACCCGACTGCTTACAAGCTGCAAACAGGGACAAAATACTTTATCCTGCGGGGAAAGAAAGATCTACCAAAACTACGTTTGTCCCCGCCTGCAGCACCATAAAGTATTTAGAATTTTATACAGATATAGTACTCTTTTCAGTTCATAGCTTCTAAGCAGTCGGGTTTTTTGTTTTTATAATAATAATTTTATTTATATACATAATAAGTAACAAAATACTTAATTCACAGATATGTAAGTTTCTTGCCAAAGTTGACTAAAGACCACGAAAGAGTTTTTTGGTTTAAAAATATTGCAAAACATTACGACGGTGTAACATTCATGGATTTCTACAGATACTTTGTTATGGTAAATTTTTTTTATATTAGACTTAAGGTCACAGGCTATACAGTATAATATTTAACTGATGATTTAAGTATTTTATACCATAGTTATTATACGGCCCACTACAGGTCTCCCTTGTATGAGAGAGGATATGGAGCACAGACCCACCACGCTGCTCTAATGCGGGTTGGTGGGCTTAGCTTGACAATGTTTCATTAATTAACGATCACTATCAGATGTTGATGATAGTGATCGACGACTTAACGTGCTCTACGAGGTACGTAGGCGTAACACTACCAACTTCCGAATTCGAGTTCAGTTACTAAAAAATTTTTTCTTAAAAGGAATAACTCAGAATTATTCCACCCAGGATTCTAACCCGGGACTTCTCGAATGAAGCGTAAGCACATAAACTCAGTTTAACTACAGTTTTCATTAATTTACAACCGTGCCGTACAAAGTACGTACGGTGATAATCCAAAATGATAGTTTTCTAATAACCAAATAGGCTTATATTTAATTTTTTTTTATCGACTTTAAGTTAGCCCTTGACTGCTATCACACCTGATGTTAAGTGATGATGCAATCTAAGATGGAAGCGGGCTAATTTGTTAGGAGTGGGATAAAATCCACACCTCTTTCGTTTTCTACACGACATCGTAACGCAACGCTAAATCGCTTGGCGGTACGTCTTTGTCGGTAGGGTGGTAACTAGCCACGGCGAAAGCCTCCCACCAGCGAGACCAAGACAAATTAAGAAAAATCTCAATCTGCCCCGCCGGGAATCGAACCCAGGACCTACGTCTTATAAATCCACCGCGCATACCACTGCGCCACGAAAGTGGTCAAAATTTATTTATACTTACCATCTAATTTTTCAGCTCTGCGAATATCTTCTACGGTACGACCACTGCAGTGGCTACATCTGTGTGTTAGACTACAGAGAAACTAATATTTTTGAACTGTTAAAAGCTATAAACGTAACGGAAATGCATCAAATGTTCAAAATCGCTATGGTAAGTAAGTTTATCTTTAACCGACGAAAAAAAACGGAGGAGGTTCTCAATGCGACACGTATATTTTTTTATGTATGACCACGCATAACTTTTTACAGAGTGGTCCGATTTCGATAGCTCTTTTTTTATTAGTAAGGACACACTTCCAAGAAGGTCCCTGGTCCCAAGATGGATCCTAACATGATGGATGTCATGTTAGAATCTGATGATGATATCCTGAGAAAATTATAGGAACTCTTCAATTTTTATAGGCACACTTGCAGCGATTTCGGTTTTTGTGTAAGTATCGGTAGCTTTTTGGCTAGTAGTGCCGTGACAGTATAGTGCGCGTACGTTACGTGACAATAAATCACTAAAATGTAAGAAATAAAATTTTTTAACAAAAAATAGAACCGACTCAAAACGCACTAAAAAGTAAAAAATAACTGTGTCTTTTACTTAGTTGTTTTAATTTACTTAAGCACCGACTCCTAGACATAGGAGTCGGTGCCAGCCAAGGTTTTTACTTTAAGGACATTACCTAGAACTCACAAACTGCTTTACTACGTTATATAAATGTTCCTTAAACTTGCTGGCACCGACTTCATAGATATGCTTAAGTAAATTAAAGCAACTTATTTTTTATTTTTATTTATTTTTTAATTTTTTCCTTTTTATTTTTTTTACTTGTTATTTTTTATTTTTTAGTGCGTTTTGAGTCGGTTCTATTTTTTGTCAAAAATTTTGTGTATATGAACAATGCTTTATAGATCCTTTGGTGTTGATATAGATAATTAGCGGAAGCCTGCGAAAGTCTGTTTTGTGATAATTCGATGCCCATGTCCTTTCTTAAGCTATAAAATATTCCTGTAAAAAATTTCATTCAATTCGGTTCAATAGTTCTGACGTGAAGGTGTAACAAACATACAGAGTTACTTTCGCAGTAATAATATTAAGTATAGATTTTAATTACAATCATAATCTTCAAGTTTCGAGCCCCTGGTTGAAAACATAACTGTAGAACTCTACCTTGGTGAAGTAACGCCGAAATTGCTTTTGTCTTTATGGCAAGTTTTAGATCGCTTAACCAAATACCAATTTCCTTCTACTGCTGGACATAGGACTTTATAGGGCCTTTCAAACTACGACATTACTAAGCTTTTAAGTACCATTCTAACATTTCGGCCTTCAACGTCCATCAAATCTCGAACCACGTACCACCAATTGCTGGATTTTTCATTGAGTCATTGAGCTATATTTCTTACTTTGGTTCTTTTGCGGATATCTTCTTTCGGATTCGACCACGCAGATATATTCCGAGCATAGCAATGTCCATTGCCCACTGAATGACTCTAGAGTTTCCTTATGAGGCCCATAATAAGCGACCCTGAAATAATAGTAGACTTAACTCTTCCAGGACGGTTTTCCAATGAGGATAAAAAGCATTCACTTTGTAACGACGTCCAAAGCAATAGATACTTTAATTGCTCTGTTTAAACAAGTATTGAGTGCGAAGGTTGCCGAGCGAATCCATGTCCATAAAACCATTGATAGCATATACAAATTTATTCCACGAGAAATTGTGCCAGGAGAATATGGTGGTCCAGGAAAAACGACATACCAACTGAGTTGTAAGTTAATATTGAGTACTGGTAACCGAGCTTTGTAAGATATTTTTAACCGACGAACATTGACATATTAATACTATGGACTTCGGGTCTAATGCAAAATTTACGTCAAAAGTGTCCCAAGATATTTTATACATACTAGGATGTATTTATGTTTTTATACACAAAATTACATTGTAATGTATGTCTTATCGTATTGTTATACAGTCTAATTTGCAACGGTCTAATTGCATGCAATAAGTAATCAGCTTCGATTGACCGTTACCATGGCAGCCTTTTTTTGACATGACAGCTTCCCGTGAAAATAGGACAACATAAATGGTGTGGAGTCGGTAGCTTTCAAATTTTTTTGGCATCTTATATTTATATATTATATTTACAGCAAATTTTAATTTATATTTACATATCCCTGACCTCTATATGCTGGGATAAATCTTGTACCAAATAATAATTGTTGTAATTATCTTGTATAAAATAATAATTAGTTATAATAATAATTAATTACAAACCAAATCCACTAATGTACAAAATGATATGCCACTCGACATAGTTCTTTACTTTGAAATTTTAAGTTCTCGATATTTTCCTCTTTTTCATTAAACTGAAAATATATTTTTTACTTCAATGACGTTAGATCACTTTTTTAAATAACTGTTCCTAATTTCATGTAGATAATTCTTATAGTTATCAAATTAATTTACCATTATGGTAAAAGTCATTTGATTAATATTCATGACATAAAAAATAAAAGTTGACATAAAAAATAAAAATTTTTGAATTAAAAATAATTAAAATATTTTCATTCAAAAATTAAGTAATTAAATAATTCAAATGTTAAACAACAAAATAACTCTATGCAGTCGTTGTTCTAAATCATTCTATTGCTCACGGCAGATCCGAACTAAATGTGGTTAATTAGATAAACATATTGCACTCCTTCTATCCTATACGCGGGTAGCGTATGGGAAAAGGACAGATAGATACTTTTGTTCATTTTGGTTGGTTATGCAATTCGTTTCTATAGTTTATTAAAATTTTAATAAAATAGCTTGTTTCTAAGCAAAATAATACTTTAAAATCATCAGTAAATATTGACTTACTGAAAATATGATACACCGTGTTCTTTTCTCACTTTACTCGGGTAGTTCTTACAAGTTTTTTATAACACATTACGGCATTATTGACGTGTATTCTGTCAGTCAGCTAATATGAGACTGAATTGCGATTGGAACTCATTTCGCGTTTTGGCTTACTTTTGGTTCGGACACTTTTTATCGCTGACCCGAAGTCCATAGTATTAATATGTCAATGCCGACGAATAAAAAACGGAGGAGGTTCTCAATTCGACCACGCGTAACTTTTTACAGAGTTATCCGATTTTGATAATTCTTTTTTTATTTGAAAGGGCATACTTTTAATATGGTCCCATAATCATTTTATAATCTGATAATAATATCCTGAAAAAATTGGAGGAACTCTTCAAATTTTATAAGCACACTTGCAGCGATTTTGGTTTTTGTGTAAGTATTGGTAGCTTTTTCGCTACTAGTCCCGTACTATGAGAGTAGGGTACGAGTAGGTTACATGTCGATAAATCACTAAAAAGTAAGAAATAAATATTTTTAACAAAAAATAGAACCGACTCAAAACACACTAAAAAGTAAACAATAACTTTGACGTTTAGTTGCTTTAATTTAATTTACTTAAGCAAATCTAGGAGTCGGTGCCAGCCAAGGTTTCTACTTTAAGGATTTTACCCACAAACAGCTTTACTACGTCAAATAAATGTTAAACTTGCTGGCACCGACTTGAATCGGTTTTGAGTCGGTTCTATTTTTTGTTAAAAATTTTTTGTTTCAGAAATTATATTTAGATACTAATTACATAACAACGCCACCTATTGTTTAAAAGATTTAATGTTGCTGTGTCCGTAAAGTTTTTTATTACCTGAAATCAGTAATAAATTAATATTTTCTAATAAATCCCAAAAATTTCATGAAAATCGTTACCGTTTTCGAAATTCAAATTATACAATGCGTTAGGTACCTGGTACCTAAAACATCATCAAACCTACCGATATAGTATATTATTTCGATCTTGTTAACAAAAAAAAAAATTCATGCTAACATAAACCAAACCCTGAAGACTTAAGCTCAACTCGTTATTGCCGTAAACAAAAGTGAGAGCAAGTTTTAGCACCTACTGATAAATGTCAAATAGGAATTGGCGAGTTTGGTCTTTTTCATTGATACCAATTAAGAAATCGAGAAAACTCATGCTAATGCTGTCTGAAACTTATCAGTAGATAGTAAAACTGGCCTTAAATATTTTGTTATATGTTCCTTTACAACTAATATGTATTATTTACTCGAAATTTTTATTATAATACTTTGAAAATTATACAGGTGCTTTAAAATCATCAATTGGATTGGAAAAAAATTGGAAATACTTCAAGGAAATGCAAAATGCTTGCACTAACGAAAAATACAGGCGTGCGGATCAATTCAACGATCAACATTTGGGAATGCCTGGCTCATTCAGAACATTAACTGTAGATTAAATAAATTATAGGAAGTGTCTTTGGCACACCCGGGTTGTTAACGAAGAATCTACTATATAAATGTATAAATATATACCTATACTCGCATAAATATATATATAAGGTGAGTTTGAATTAATCTGCCAGCGTCGAAACTGGGGCAAGTCTTATGCATATAGATTACAAAAGAAAAAAGAAATGTTCCCAGAACCAATAAAACAAGAAATAAAAACATTACAAAATTCACTTACGACAGTACGCATAACACCATCAAATACATCCATAAATTAACCCCAAAGTCAGCCAGCCATTGCCCCAAGGCAGTTAGGTACCTACGTACACAATAGAATTGATCAAAATAACAAACGTAACAGCTGATCGACTACCAAGGTCAATGAACTTTCGTTTAATAAGTTGAAACTTTCTTTGAAATGCCGGCGGCGATCATACAAACAAGCGCAGTGCGATTGTCGGCCTTTTAAAAAACTGACAACGGCACCGCTTTTTCTGATCGCTACCGCGGACGCCGATAAACACGCGCATTTAAACACTTGCCGCCCCCTTTTTACATCAGGTAATTTAACTGGAAAGTTTATTTCGTTCTACATTTATTTTTTTCCAGTTCTAAAGTGTGCATATGGGGACATATCTACTACTTAGTCCTTGGAAGGTTCCGTGTTCGATTTCTGAGAGCCGATTGTTATTTTTTTTTTTATTAGTTCAGGTTCGGTCTGGTGGGAGATTTTGGTCATTTGGCTTTTCTTTCCGTATTTTATTTGGTAGCAATCGAATGTTTAAGATATACCTTCGTTCGGCACCTCGGGTGACTGCGGTTAATTTATAAATGCAATGGACGGTGTTATGCAAAATGTCCTAAATGAGTAGATATTTTGTAAGTGATTTTTAAGTTTTTTGTTACTGGTTCTAGAAATATTATTATTCCGCTGTTGTAATCAGTATGCATTACACTTACTCTAGTTTTAACGCTGGCAGATAATTATAACTCACCTTATATATCATTTATATAAATTTTTCAAGCACTGCAACTAGCTGTAACACTATGCTGAGTGGAAAACCGTTATTTAGTTGGTTTGATTGTTTTATAAGTTGATGAAATAAAACATATTTTTTAATTTAATAAACTTTTACATTTTTCACCCGTAGTTTTAATCTAACTTTTTCATCAACTAAAACACAGTCTGTATATTTCTCAATACCATGTCTAAAATGTGGCAAGGCAGTACGGAAGTTAATACCTACAAAGGATCGATGTGTATTGTGTACAATGGGATTATTTTACCTTTAGCATTGAATCAAAAATCAAATAAAAAACGCAGTTCCCGCTTTTCAGAATATATTTGCATTATGACTTATCGAACTGATTATTCTGTAGGTACATGTTGGGCCCGGACCCCCTATTATATCATCATCATTAACAGCCAGTGGACGTCTACTACTGGACATAGGCCTTTTTTAGGGACTTTCAAACACAACGATCCTGAATCGCCTGTGGTTACGATTTTACCATTTTATAATCTCATCCAAAAGAAAGTACTGGACTTGCCGGCTTTTTACAAAAGTTTAAAAAATGTGTTAAAAGCCATTTACTAAGTAAAGTTTACGATAAAATTGATGATTTTATTAACGACAAAGATACTTTAAAGCAATCACCTGTTCTTGCTACACACAAGACGGGATAATCAAAATTGTGATTTTTAGAATATAAATTGTAACATTGATTTTTAATAAAATTGTTGTTATAAAAACAAAAACCCGACTGCATAGTAATTATGAACTGAAAAGAGAAAAACAAGGATCACTATATCTATATATAATTTTGGTGAAGCAAGCGGGGACAAAATATTATCTGCGGGGAAAGAAAGATATACCAAAACTACGTTTGGCCCCGCCTGCAGCACCATAAAGTATTTAAAATTTTATATAGATATAGTGATCCTTGTTTTTCTCTTTTCAGTTCATAATTTCTATGCAGTCGGGTTTTTTGTTTTTATAATAACAATTTTATTTGAGACTTTTTTGTTTTAGTTTATGGTATAGAAATGATACGGTACACTTTTTCCCATTTTTTGTTAAAACGGCAATATAAACATGATATGATATTTATATTTTTGAAATGTTCTTTTTACGACCTTTTATTTGATACCCATATTGCTATGATAAAAGAAAGAAATACACACATCCCCCCCTTTTTCCTCCATTTACAGCCACCATTTTGAAAATTTATATAGCCTATGTCACTAGCACAATTTTAACAAATTCAACGACACTTCACCCGTCAAATTCCCTTCAGCCGTTAAGGCTGTAGCGCGTGCCGAAGAAATGGACATACATACATACATACATACATACATACATACATACATACATACATACATACATACATACGCTCGAAAAACATAACCCTCCTTCTGACGCAGTCGGGTAAAAAGAGCTACTGTTGAGTTTCTTGCCGGCTCTTCTCCGCAGGATCTGCCTTCCGAGCCGGTGGTAGAGTCAATACGTACTGACAGACTTGACGTTTCACAAGTGCTTGTAAAACAGCTTACTTAAATTATTTTGAATTTGAATTATATATATTGTTTGACTTTTATACAGCTTTTACGGATAGATATAGCTTATCCCGGAGCAGACTTATTGAAATCGGACCTAAAGAAAAAAATTTCACAATAATAGATTCGCGTCAGAGGCAGTTGTGTTTTAGTAAATGTTGTTATTGGATGTCGTAGTTTAACGTTATTATGCGAACGAAGTCGCGAGCGTCCATCAGTATTAAAACAATATAATTATTAATTTAAATACAATTAAGTTGTATTTAAAAATACTCAACGATAAATTCTTATCTCGTCCAAGGCCTACGAGGCGGCAACAAGATTTTATGCACAAACCATGCGTGAAATAAAGGTAAGCTCACATCAAATTGCAATGTTGTAAAATTGTTAATATTTCAACACCTTTATTTCTAGGTATGTTTACGCCAATTAATGTTATGCCGACAATTTTTGACGGCCTCCGTGGCGCAGTGGTGTGCGCCGTGGTATTATAAGACAGAGGTCCTGGGTTCGATTCCCGGCGGAGCAGATTGAGATTTTTCTTAACTTGTCTTGGCTGGTGTGAGGCTTTTGTCGTAGCTAGTTACCACCCTACTGACAAAGATGTACCGCCGCCATACGTATAATGTCGAGTAGAAACCGAAAGGGGTGTGGATTTTATCCTACTCCTAACAAGCTAGGTTGCTTCTATCTTCGATTGCATAATCCCTTAACATCAATTGTGATAGCAAAAAAGGGCCAACAAGTCTATGATAATCAGAATTTTTACACGCCGACTAGTATTTTTAGGCCTGCGTGCACCAAGATTTTGGTTATCATAACCAACGGTTAACATAAGCTAAACGTAAAATTTACTGTTCATGACAACCCGTACACCGGTTAAGGACCTAAGATCGGTTAAGATAACCGCCCGGTTTACGTCCTTAACCGCGGTACGGGTTTATTATAAATTGTAAATTTATAGTAAAGTTATATTAACCGTTGGTTATGATAACCGAAATCTTCGTGCACACAGGCCTTAGAGATACACCGAAGCAAATAGGCAGATAAACATACAAAAATAAAAAAATAATGACTGATAATGACATGTCATGTCATGTCATTATCAGTCTATTAACGGCCCACTTCAAGGCCAGATCTCCCTCCTTATAGGAGAGGGGATATGAAGCGTACACCCACCACGCTGCTCCAATGCGGGTTGGTGGGCTTAGGGTGATAATGTGTCATTTATTATCAATCACTCAGATGTTGAGGATAGTCATCAGGATCGATGGTTTAACGTGCTCTCCGAGGCATGGGGGTGTAACACCACCAACTTCCCTACTTCGGGCCTGGAATTAACTGAAAATTTCACAGAAGAATAAAAAACTCAGAATTATTCCCGACTCAGGATTCGAACCCAGGACCTCGTGGTCGAAGCCATAAGGCTAACCACACGTGCGTTTATTTAAAGCTATTAACTTAAAATTACAAAGAGACACTTGAATTTAATTCATTTGCATATATTTAAAAGGAATTGGGTCGCAAGCATATAACTTGAAGGTTTACTTTATTTTTATATTCTCACTGATTTTGTCTCATTTAATACTGAGTAATACAGTGCGATTGTCGTGTCGAGTGCAATGCAGTCAATTGACACGGATATGTTTGAGTGTAACCCGGACACGTTACGGTGCCTCAAAAAACAATACGATTTGGACACGCCTGAGAGGATGGATGAGGCTGTTTTAATTTTGCAGGATTGGCTTAGTAAACAAGCTCACATTGTAAAAAAAAGTTATTGTAAGTACAAGTTATTTATTATATCATCATTATCAGCCTATTATCGGCCTACTTCAGGGCCAAGCCTCCCTCATTATAGGAGAGGGGATATGGAGCGTACACCCACCACGCTGCTCCAATACGGGTTGGCGGGCTAGGGGTGATAATGTTTCATTTAATAACAATCACTATTAGATGCTGTTAATAGTGACCGGGACCGACGGCTTAACGTGCTCTCCGAGGCACGGGGGTGTAACACCACCAACTTCCAAACTCCGGGCTTGGAATGTACTTACTGAACATTTCATAGAAGAATGAAAAAGCTCAGAATTATTCCATGACCCGACTCAGGAATCGAACCCAGGACCTTGTGATCGAAGCCAGATAGGCTAATCACGAGACCAACGAGGCAGTTTTTTATATGTAGTGACAAAATTCAGATAAATTTCTTCTGATGGTGACGTCATAATTTATTTAAGGAAGAAGAATTCTTATGACTTGTCATCGCTCGCTGTTTTACCCGCGTAGTCCCTGTTGCTTTCGTAATATCTGGATACAGATTAATTAATTAATTAAATTGGATATTAATTTACTGGACTTAAAAGACCGCAGGCCCCGGGTACGACTCCCGGCAAGGCCGGTTGAGATTTTCTAAATTGGTTGAAGGTCTCGGTCGTGGCTAGTTACCAGCCTACCGACAAAGACGTACCGCAAAGCGATTTATCGTTCCAGTACGATGTCGTGAAGAAAACGAAGGGGTGTTGATATTATCATACTCGTAACATGTTTACTCGCTTCCATCTTAGATTGCATCATCACTTACCATCAAGTGCTAACTTGTTGTAAATGAATTAAAAAGAAACGCATCTAATAAAACGGTCCAGTAAAATGCAAACATGTGTAAATTGGCTGTAACTCCAAGCTAGAAACACGTCCTACAATGTCCTTGCGTCCGTCAATCTGAGATTTCGGCAAACTTCATGTACCTGTCATTTTGTTGGCAGCAAAAACACACCGAAGCTTATTTCTTTTTAATGCTATAGGCCAGCGCTTGACTGCAATCATGCTTGATGGTAGGTAAGCGATGATGCAGCCTACGGTAGTACGCGTTTGTATAGAAAATGCTTATTCACTCTTGACTTAAATACCTATGTTGTAGGTAGTAGGAAAAACGGAAGCTGGAAGGGAATTTCAAATTTTAGCAGTGTGTATGACGAATGAAGAACCAAACCGTTTAGTGCGCGTCCAAGAGATATTGAATAAGAATTTATCACCAAGACGAGCTTTGTTTAATAGACCCAATATAAAGCCCTCGTCTATGGTCTCCATGCAAATGTTGTTAGCATTTTGTATGATTTCCATTATGGTAACTGATGTTAAAGGTTTTTATTTATTTTCAGCGAAGGACTACCTACAAAGGTTGATTATTCTCAGTAAAGGATCAGTAGAAAAGGCGAAGATGAAATTGGACAAAATTGCTACATATCGTACTTTGTTACCACAATTTTTTGAACCGTTGCCTGATCCCGCAAATCTTTCTATTTTAGAGAATTTGTAAGTTACCATACCTTTGTCTCTCAGTGACGTGTTGTTTTTTTTATGGTCTATATGACGGTAAGTGAAAATGCATAGCCTGTACAGATCAATACTTGGCAGGGCTTTCAATTAAGAGTTTACTAAGTGCTGCTCCGTATCGATCAATATGGAGCATAGGTGCTATACTAAAGCCAAACTCGATTGAGAATGCTTGTCAACAAACAAATTAAAAATGAAGGTAGAAATCACTAGTCATTTCACACCTATGTTTTTAAATTAACTAGTTAATGATGAAATCATGAGAATAAATTAGATTAGTAAGCTTAAAACTAATTAATATATTCAATATCTTTTAAATAAGATTTTTTTAAATAACAACACATAATTTTAAATTTATTAGGTATAAAACGTGTTGCATTTTATACCTTCATTTTAAATTTGTTTGTTGACAAGCATTCTTAATCGAGTTTGGCTTTAGTAAAGGTGGATACATTTTTTTTATTTATTAGAAGTTAGCCCTCGATTACAATCACACCTGATGCTAAGTGATGATCCCGCGCGGCATGTTGTTTTGTGTGCAGTGTATTATTTCAACTCACGTCACGCTAGCATCACCGTGCCGCCCGTCCGCTGTGTTTGAACTTTCAAATTAAATTACTAAGCATGTAATATTTTTTTACAGTAATGTCTGTTTCTTACCGAAAATTACTAAGGATCATTACAGAGTACTTTTGATTAAAAATTTTACGAATAATTACGATGGATTGATATTTACAGATTTCTACAGATTCTTTGTTATGGTGAGTAAGATTTTTCTCAGATTTATCAATGTTCAATCGCGTTAAATTTATTAGGAGGTACGTAATTGTGTACAAAATAAAGTCGTACCCCCTGAGACAAATATCTTAGCAATCCATAGATTCACAGTGCGGGTGCCGGGTCCATCGTGTGGCAGGGAGAAAAACGCCGAACAGAGTCTGAGAACTGCGGCACGGGTGTAGGCTTAAGAGTACTATTTCTGAATAGTTATCGCATGCCTTCTCTGCTCGTATTATGCTCCCTGCACCTAAACGTCATTGCCCTGCCAAATCTGCTAGGATTCTGCTAGAGCAGCTTAGGACATACTTTCTAGAATAGAACTTACTGCAGTTCTCATCAGGCCAAGGTCATTGGGCAGGTTGTAGAAAGATTTTGCTGGTATTCCTCTCGCACCTACTTCTACTGCATATAAACTAACCAAATAGCAATTTTTAGTTAATTCAATTGTAAGGTAAAAAATACTGTAACTTTACCGAAGTACGACATTTTTAAATTATTAATTTATAAAGGTATTGACCATCACTGCACATTCCTATGTAAGGTCGACATTCCAGCGTCTTGGAACTACAACTTTCATCGGATCTTCGAACTCTTTTAAAGCGTCGAAAAACAACGTAGTTTATTTTATAGTACGAACCATGTAAAGTGACAATAAAGAGCGTCCATCCATCTCTCTCTTACCTATGTATTTGCAATCCACTACATTGGTCTCACTCCCACATAAAAATGCTATTTTATATAAATGAAGTTTAAGATCTTTATTTCTCAAAAGAATAACAATAGATTCACTTATATGAGAAAAACTATACTAATTACAATTAATATAAATTAGGCTTACATAATACTTATAATCCATTATTTAATTGTTAAAGTACCCGCACTTTCAAAGTTACATACCTATTACGAGGAATACAGAACTATACTAAAGCCAAACTCGATTGAGAATGCTTGTCAACAAACAAATTAAAAATGAAGGTAGAAATCACTAGTCATTTTACACCTAATTTTTGTAGTTAAGTTTGTGTTAATGACGAATTCATGACAATAAATTAGATTAGTAAGCTTAAAACTAATTAAGATATTCAATATCTTTTAAATAAGATTTTATTAAAAAACAAAACATAATTTTAAATTTACTAGGCATAAAATGTGTTGCAGTTTCTACCTTCACTTTAAATTTGTTTGTTGACAAGCATTCTCAATCGAGTTTGGCTTTAGTATAGTTTTAACAGAACAAAGATCAATGCACACTAGATACGACTTACAGTGATGTGTTATTAAGGAAATAATTATAATACAAATATTAAAATTTAAATTAAATCGCAATTTTCAAAGACGAAATTTTTTTGTTAAAAATTATAGATTAAGTTTCAGTTAAATTCGATTTATTTTACTTATTTTTCAGGTTTGTGAATTACTAGTGCGCTATGACTACTGCAATGGGTATATAGCTATTTTAGACTACAGAGATATAAATATGTTTGAACTCCTAAAACACTTAAACGTAACCGAAATGCATCAAATACTCAAAATCACTATGGTTAGTACCTATGTTTGTTACCTACAAATTCGTCAAACATGACTAGTTACAATTTTTAAAAAGTGAAATTAATTAAACTAACTACCTTTTTTAAAAAGTAATATTAATTGAACTACTTAAGTACTTAATTATTAAACTATTGTATAGCTTTTATCGCGGGCCTTGAGCGTGGAGACCGAATACAGAAATTCCGTAACGAAAAATCTAACACCCCCTGAGTATCAAAAACATAATATCAAAAGCACAATTTCGGCAACGACGTCATCGGGGAACGTGGCTTAGCGGTAAGGCGCTCTCAGTGCCTGGATTGCCAGAGAGACACGGGTTTGAATCCCGTCGGTTCCGCATTTTTTTTAAGCGAAAATTTGAAGTCATTTTTTTTAATTAATGACTTTTTGCAATATCACGCTTAAAAATAAAAAAATATGGGGAACCGACGGGATTCGAACCCGCGTCTCCTTGGCAATCGGAGCACTTAGAGCGCCTTACCGCTAGGCCACGGTCCCGATGACGTCGGTAGGTAAACATAGTTGATAAAAAATGCTATGCAATAGCTTTACCGCGGTAGTCTCCGAGTGCCACACGTCTTTTTAGTAAGTATGACTTGTTGGTGGTAGAGTCACTAAAAACAGATGTAGTTAACGTTTGAAAATTGTTAGCAACGTAAGCCTACTTAAAATAACGAATTTCAATTTTTTTTCAAGTTTCTAAGTTGTAAGTAAAGTTTTCCAAATTAAAAATGAAAGGCGCATAATATGATGACAGGCTTCTGAATTAAACAAGTGCTTATCTAATAGCTACATTTAGCTTGTTTCTCATCGATAGAATGGACAAATATACACATCGCTATATAGCCCCAAAATAAGCGTAGGTAGTCTGTGTTATGGGTACTATGATAACGGATGAATGTTATAAGCATGCAGATTTAGGTCTCAGACTTTACATTCAAGACACTTTGATACCACTTTGTTATATATTAGAGAAGATTTCTTTTTTTAATTAGTAAGCAATGGCTGTTTAACTAATTTATGGACAACTGCTTGACAGATTTGAAAGAAAGTGTATTTGGTTTAAGAATGAAGTAGATACTCATCAAATGTCTTCTCTATGCCGACGATCAAGTATTACTTGCGTGTGCGTAAGTGATAACTGTTATGAATGTAGCTTTGGAAAGGAAAGGAATGAAAGTGAATGTTAGCAAAACGAAAGTAATGATTTTTGAAAGAGATGAATATGTGACAGATCATAACATTGTGATAGATGGAGAAAAAGTGGAAGAAGTAAAAGAGTTTGTATACCTGGGTAGTAAATTTACGAAAGATGGAACGTGTGAGAGTGATATTGAAAGAAGAGTAAATGCTGGGAACGTGGTGAATGGTGCTCTGCATGCATTTATGAATAGCCAGCAAGTGTCCCAAAAAGCAAGTCTGGCTGTGCATAGAGGTGTGTTGGTGCCCACACTTATGTATGGTAGTGAAAGTCGGGTATGGCAGAAGAAGCACAAAAGAAATAAATGCGGTAGAGATGAGAGCATTGAGGAGTATGTGCGGGTTAAAACTGTGTGACAGAGTTAAAAATAGTATGATACGAGAAAAGTGTGATGTAAAAGAAGATGTAGTGACCAAAATTGAGAAAGGGATGCTTAGGTGGTTTGGACATGTAGAGAGAATGGAGGATAGAAGGTTAACAAAAGAGATTTACAAGGCGAGGGTGAATGGAAGTGTTTGAATTCCCCTTCCAACACTTCCATTCCATGTGCTAGGCGAATGTTCCTGGACCAAATTCAGGACATTTTAAATAATGACCAGGTCCAGAGTACCCTAAACTGACGAACTTGTATTAAAGAATTAATGAAAGTGGAAGAAGCTAAGGAAGTATGCAAGGACCGTGGCAAATGGAGGCATGTGGTCTCTGCCTATTCCTACGGGAAAATGGCGTGATGGTATGTATGTATGTATATATGTAATTAGTAAGCAAAGATACACCTAATACAGAAAATATGCACATTTTTATTTTGTTTCAATTCTCTTATTATCTTGCAGGACGGCTATGGAATGAGGATAAAAGGCATTCACTACGTGACTACGTCCAAAGCCATAGATACTTTGCTTGTGCTGTTTAAACAAGTATTGAGTGCGAAGGTCGCCGAGCGGGTCCATGTGCATACTAACATTGAAGATATATACAACTTTATTCCAAAAGAAATAATGCCAAGCGATTATGGTGGTATGGAAAAAACGACATACGAACTCTGTTGTAAGTTATGTACTTCAACGTAAAACAATTTAATAACCCCTGAGAAAAATGTAATTCACTTTTTTTGTGACCGCCATCTTGGATTTTCGATGTTGTACGGAGGCTGTTGTAGGAGTTGTAAAAACTGCGCCCACGGCTCGTCGCAATGCCATCCCGTCCGCTGAGTGCCAAAACCATTACTTATTACAAAAAACTTATCATTATTATCACCCTATTAACGCCACGGCTACAGTCATTTTATAGACGAGGTATGTAGAGCGTAAACCCACTACGCTGCTCCAGTTGGCGGGCCTATAATGTATAATTCATTAACGATCTCTATCAGATGTTTGTGATAGTGACCGGTCCTAGGCTAGACGTGCTCTTCAAACCACGGGGGTGTAACATTATCATTGAGTGGATATTTTTTATAAGAAATCAAAAATACTTAGAATTATGTTTTTTTTTTCATCGACTACAAGTTGGCCCTTGACTGCTATCACACCTGATGTTAAGTGACGATGCAATTATTTCACAAACCAACCAAAGATTTAAAACCAGGACCTTGTAGGTTATCAACGCCGTATAGGCCAACCACTACTACACTACACGGGGCAGTCGACGACGTTATAATAGTAAGAGTCTATAAATACACAAATTAATGACAAAAGTCATTATTTGGTCAGATTATGGCGGTCCGTGAAAATCAACAAACTCGTATCGACTCAATTCTAAGTTAAAACAAAAAGTAAAAGATGTATAGGCGCAGGAGGGCCTTCATCAGAAAACATTATAATTTTATAAAAGGATTTTTAATAAAAGATCGATGAAATAAAAGAAAGCGATTCGTCGAAGGGCGTGGTGCGCTGGCGGCCGTTCCGTCAACAACCCAGAATCATTTCAAGATGGCCACCCCGCTCCCACAGCTACGACGCTCCGCTAGTGACAACCGTCAGTGTTGCCACTTTTAAATCGCGCCGACACGGCCAGACTGACTAGCGACCGTCCTCGGGCGTTAATTATTTCTTGAAACAAATGATATCCCATCAATAGGGCATCCGCTCGTTCATCCTGATAACACACTTAAAGAAAAGCTACATAAATGTCTGGACCGGTAACACTGTTCTGCCAATTAATCAATCGAAACAATACATCTGGTCTGGACAAACGCATCCTCTTAACCAAGCATCGTAGGTACGACCAGGCTAAACTCCATCTGAACCGAACAAGTGCATCCCTTCAACCAACGCTTACGGGTATGGACCGGATGACACTGTTGATCAGGATCGACTACACATCTGTGTCAGACAGGTGCATCCCTTCAACCAACCCTTGCGGGTGTGGCCCAGACGACACCGTCGACCAGGATCGACTACACATCTGGATCGACCAAGTGCATCCCTTCAACCAACCTTAGCAGGTGTGGCCCGGACGACACCGTCGACCAGGATCGACTACACATCTGGACCGACCAAGTGCATCTCTTCAACCAACCTTTGCAGGTGTGGCCCGGACGACACCGTCGACCAGGATCGACTACACATCTGGACCGACCAAGTGCATCCCTTCAACCAACCTTTGCAGGTGTGGCCCGGACGACACCGTCGACCAGGATCGACTACACATCTGGACCGACCAAGTGCATCCCTTCAACCAACCTTTGCAGGTGTGGCCCGGACGACACCGTCGACCAGGATCGACTTAAGGCAACCAAGATCTTAACTGGCTATGGTCATTATACGACGACATATAAAAACACAATTACGACATGAGATGTTACTACATACCTATTATTGCGAAACACCATGATAATCTAATTTTTCAATCGAATTTCACTCGTACCATATCTCAGAGCCGAAGTGTGCACTGAGGGTGCCTGAACTAGCGGTAATTGTACTAGAACAGACAGACATAGTATCCGAGCACACGGTCAAGGTGTCACTGCCATCAACTGGTTCGTCATCATCTCTATAAATTATACTTTCTTCTTCTTCTGGCGCCGACATGGCCTCATCGTAATTCAAAAGATTAGCAGTATTCTCAAGCAAATCTTCGTGTCCTTTGGTTACTGGGCGTAAATTCTCGTGGGCATACTTATACACTCTATGAGAGCTATCAAACCTCTTTAATTCGTACCGATTATTATCTAACACCGACATTATAACAAAGGGACCTTTGAACTTCCTATCTAATTTAGTTTGGTTTCGTTCACTATTTTTAAGGAAAATTAAATCGCTTTTTTGCGTATGGTTTTATCTTTGTCCTACCTTGTGCCCGCATTACCCTCCCGATTTGTCCATTAGCTCTACTGGAACCTGTCGCGATAAAGTGAAGTTCTATTTTGTACTCCGCACAAAAATTCTTGAAATCGAAACTTATATCAGACCCCGATCAGATATAATCCGTTTAGGTGCTCCAAAGAGGAAAACTGCATTTTGTACTGCGCGGATTGCACTCCTAGCATCTAGGGAAGTGGTATGTTCTAACATAATAACATACATAACATATTTAGTAAGACCATCGATAATTACCGATAGTCTTTTGTATCACTCTTTCCGCTCTGTTTTCCCGTATACAGTGTGCCACGGCACTGCTACCTTTGGGATAGAATGAAGCTGGAGGGGTTGAGCTCCTGAAGGACCTTTTCATGCTTTGCAAATAATGCAAGAATCAAAGAACTTACGCACCCATTTTAACATTTCAGGGAACCAGTATTGCTCATAAAGCTTGTCTAAGGTTTTTTTTCCTTTCCTAAGTGTTGTATTTCATTATGAACGTGGTTAATTAATGTCCAAATTGGCAACCAAGAAATTGTTTTATTCCGAGCAATTTTTCTGAATAGGATACCGTCTCTAACATCATATGTTTTGCCTAAGGACTCAGGAAAACCATTACTATTGTGCTTTACGATAAGATCTTGTATTTCGTCATCGCGTTTTTGTTTAACCGAAAGCCAATCCTGATGAAGTTCAACAAATTTAACTTTCTTAGGCACTGAATCTTTACAAGACGTATTTGTGTTACTATTGGCAGAAAGTGGATTTCGCGAAAAGTAATCTGCGTGTTCCATTCGACGACCATCACGATAAATGATGTCGAAGGGTTAGGTCTTTTTTTCATTTAGATGCCTTTTGGGAATTAACGACTATAGATGTAGTGCCGGAAGTGTTCCACCGCTCGTACGACTGCTAAGGTCTCCAATTCTTACGAGTTGTAGCGTGACTCGACTTCCGATGTTCGACAACTATAACATTTCACGACATGAGGCGCGCCATTTATTTTTTTTTTATAAGGATCGCCTCATATCCATCAGAGCTTGCATCTGTGTGTAACTTTACTGGTAGAGTCGGGTCAAAAATGGTGAGAATCGGTTAAGACGTAAGAATGCATATTGTGTCGTTTCATATTGCCTCGTGTTTTTAAGTCCACTCAATAGGTTCTTTTACTTTTATGAGAGGATATTTGAATAGGAGTAATATTAATATAATATAAAGGTAATAAAGAAGTAGGAGACAAGACCAAGAAATTGCCGAACCTGAGCAGCTGTTTTCGGTTGCGGGGAATCTACTAATGTCTGTATTTTTCGTAAATTCGGTCTTATCAAATTCAAAATCGTTTATTTCAAGTAGGCTTATAAGAAGCACTTTTGAAACGTCAAATTGGACTATTTGTAGTGACTCCACCACCGGCTCGGAAGGCAGGCCCCGTTGAGAAGAGCCGGCAAGAAACTCAACAGTTGCTCTTTTTATAATATTATCAATTTTACAATATAAAGCGCGTTATTACATAAAGTTATTTATTTCACTTCCTGTGCGAAGTTGAAAGCCGATCCAATTGCCTTTGAACATCTTTGTCATTTAAAAATTCATCGATAGTATAATAACCCTGACTCAGTAAGTGAGTTTTAATACATTGTTTAAACTTATGCAATGGCAGATCTAAAACTAAATTAGGCATCTTGTGGTCGATACTCTATTCTATCTCTTCCGATACTCTATTTTCTGCGTCATGAATTTACATTTTTGTAAATTTAACGTAAATCTGGCCTTCGTTAAGGCGCCTAACATGCTGTTTAAACGCAGCAATCCATCAGCAACCTTAGACGAACAGCATAAAACATCGTCCATATAAATCAGTGGTTTACCTTTTAGATAACTCAGAGCCTTAGTAATGCACCTTTGATAACCCGAAGGATCGTTCCGCAATCCAAAAAGGCATAGCATGCATGCATAGAATGCATTAAAATTTGTTGGAACCCAGATGCCATATCTAATGACGAGAAATAATTAGAGCCAAAAAGCTGTTCTTCAATGCGTGGCAGAGGGTAATGTTCGAGTTGTGCATTTGTGTTCAACTCACGGTAGTTCACACACATCCTATACCACTTATCCTTCTTCTCGACTAATAGAATCGGACTTGCAAAAGGGGAATAACTCTCACGAAACACACCAGCATCAAGCAGTTCCTGAACCTGTTCCCTAACTACATGCTTTTCTGCAGGCGCTAATGTATATGGGCACCTATGCACTAATTTTTTTTTTTAGGTTGGATAAATTAATTTGACGGAATACCCTCGGTAAAGTAATCAGAATATTTATTCAAAATGGATATTAACTTTTCCCTATCTTGACCTTGTAAGTTCGCTTCAACTTTGGTCAAGTCCTGTTCATTTGATGCCAAATCGCAAAAAATAACTTTTTTTCTTAAGAATAAAATTTAAGATTGTCATTGTAAATTTTAACACACAGTCCTTGATCTAAAGATGATCTACCAACTATTATAGGATCTGATAAAAACTTATCGGGGACCACGTGAAAGATTAATTTTGCTGGAAGCTCATCAATGACTACCTCGCTCTCAATTTGAGTTGTACACTGTATATCTTCACCGCTTATGACACTTAAATGAACGAGACTTTTACGCACAGTACCCGCAAGTTTCTCAAAAAAAAAAAAACTTTCTTTTATCAAATAGCAAGATGATCCACTATCAAACAAAAAGATGACTAACTCACCAGACGATGTCTGCAAGGTACCCCTGGAAAGGCGGTGCTCGCACTGGTGAAGCTCTGGCCCCGCTCTTCTTGTCCGGACAAGCAGGCGTCACGTGCCCAGGCTGACCCCATATGTACATTGCAGGTCACATTGGTCGTTTTTTCCGTAGTACGCGATGAATTCGGGGCGTCTAGTAATTTTGTTCCAACTTCATCTCTTCGTTTCCTACATTCGGTAATACGATGTCCAAAAAGCCCACAATAATGACATTTGCCAGTAAATTTTTCCATTGTACGAGCTCGTTTGGTCTTGGGTTCCTGTGACTCAGCATCTAGTCATCGATTGTGTGATATTCCACCGAGAATTCGAAAAAGCTGGCCACAACTTGTAACAGTTTGTGTGTTTAATTCGCGGCGAATGAAACTGACACATGAAAATTTTTCTGACACAGCATGGAAACTACAAATCCGGCTATTACTTCTTCAGCCATCGTACACTTAGGTACCTGTTCAATGAGGGTCCACTGCCGTAGCGCAGATTCCGTTGCTGACTCCTTAGTTCCGAATTCCATGTTATTTGGTCCAAGTTCAGCTTAGTGAGACACGCGGCCGCAAGACCTCTCAATGCTCCCGTTAATGCCACGAATAAATTCACTCCTTCAAGCTGTTTATTTTGTATGAAAATTTCGGTCACTTTACACCAACCGTCAATATCTGCATCTGGTCCATCCGTTTGCTGCCACCAGCAAACACGCACCAAAGTGGTGTTTGCTGGTTTGCCGCCACAGGTGGTGCTTGCTGGGCTGCTAGCACTCGAGTTAGTAATGCTTCCATATTACCCAAGAGCTTTTCAGCGGTCGTCAGCTCAGCTTGCTTCGCAGCATTTTGAGTTTCTTTGGATCCCACTTCTGATATAGGCGCAGGAGGGCCTTCATCAGAAAACATTATAATTTTATAAAAGGATTTTTAATAAAAGATCGATGAAATAAAAGAAAGCGATTCGTCGAAGGGCGTGGTGCGCTGGCGGCCGTTCCGTCAACAACCCAGAATCATTTCAAGATGGCCACCCCGCTCCCACAGCTACGACGCTCCGCTAGTGACAACCGTCAGTGTTGCCACTTTTAAATCGCGCCGACAGATGTTTATCAGTGTATCTAGTAAATAAATATAGTAGAAGGGTTTGATTTGAATTTCAAATTTAAAGCGTATATATTCATTTCAATAAAAATAAATTGTAGAATACAGAAGGGATAAAAAAAAACAAATTTTTATAATTTTTGTCTGTCTGTCCGTCCGGATGTTTGTTTCAGCTTATCTTTGAAACTACCAAGCAGGTTGTAAAAAATATTTTTATATTATAATATGATAGATAGACGGAGTCTAACTAAACGGGTGATTTGGCAGGTATCCGCTAGTTTCAATTTAAACTTAGCCCGGGATTCTCCTAGCACATTGTAAGATTTCCATTTATTGATGAATCAGCAAATTAACTTAGTTAAGTTACGAATTTTACTATTAATTATAACATTAAGGCCTGCCGCATATTGTATTGTATTTTTCTGTTAGAAAATTTCTCACGCTCGTCAATACTACGCCGTGGTTTACCTATCAGAAACTTACTATCGGCGAGTCTGAGTTTCGTTCGCGGCTGGCCGGTGAAAGTGGACGACGATCAGTTACTTTCATTAGTGTTAATGTTCTACTTAGTTAAGAAAATTCAGAACCAAAAAAATTCTACTGTCCGGTCGTTTGAAGCGGACGTCAGACACGTCAGGATTCTAATAGTATGCGGGGTCCACAACAAAATTTAATATGAATAGATTACCACCGGCGGGTGTCAGAAAGGAGAATGGCGAGAATGTATGTACTTTTGGACCCGAAGAAAACGGTAGCGTTCAAAGTAGAAACTTATTAGCAGTTGTAGAACATAACGTAACTAAGAAAAAAGCAAATGGTAAGTAAGTTTGAAAAGTTGGGAGAAAAGAGACATGAAAGCTTTTATCTTATAAACTAATTATGATTATTTTTTCTTGTGATCCCCATCTTTAACAAATCTATCATAAATCTATCATAAATTAGGTATCTGAACGATGCTTTAAAATTATAAGGCCACTCTCGCCAATCTCCTTTCTAACAGAAAAAATCTTTTAATATGCAGCCGGTCACACGACCGTTTATTAATTTAACGTATATTTATATATTGACTTATAATATTACAGGTGATTTAAAATCAACAATTGGATTGGAAAAAAATATGAACTACTTCAAGGAAATGCAAAACGCTTGCACCAATGAAAACTACAGGAGCTCAGATCAATTTAACGATCAATATTTAGGAATGCCCGGTTCATTCAGAAAACTAATTGTAGATTAAATAAATTAATATAAAAATATAATATTGGTATAAAAATTCGTGAGGTAACTTTGGGATAATGGTTTATTTCGCTATTTTACATTAAAATTATTTAATTTTTTTTTATCGATTACAAGTTGGCCCTTGACTGATATCACACCTGATGTTAAGTAATGTGACACCCCTTTCGGTTTCTACACGACATCGTACCGGAACTTTAAATCGCTTAGCGGTACGTCTTTGTCGGTAGGTTGGTAACTAGCCACGGCGAAAGCCTCCCGCCACCCAGACCAAGACAAATTAAGAAAAATCTCAATCTGCCCCGCCGGGAATCAAATTCAGGACTTCCATCAAAATTATAGAAAAAGGTTTATAAACACCTGCGCTGCATGGCAGGTACTAGGTGCGTATGCTATACGGTTGATTTTTGTTAAAACGCGCAAAATATCCCATCGCGGCAACTATAATAGTTAAATAGTTAATAATATTGACAATAGTATTAAGTGAGAGCATCAGCACATGAGTAGATAAAAGAAACAGAGACAAAGCTTCATACTACCACGCGAATCGTTTGCACTAATACAAGCACGCGGGGCACGTGTGAGTGACCACCAGCCGCTTGTCGCGTACTCGGCGAGACTGGAAAAAACCGGTTTATGGTAGCACAGTTAGTTGACAATCATGTTAGTGCTAGTTATGTTAGTGCGACACGTTGGTTGTTTGTTTTTTTTTGTCTTAACCTATTGTGACAACCCTACCCTAATTTTGCATATTCTTAAGAAGATTTGCCTCTGTACCGTTTATCTACACATGATTGCGGCATCAGCGTTTTAAAGCGATATCGCGTGATTATCTGATTATTATCCTATTAATAACTGACACGGTATGTCAATTTGCACAATCTATACATAATGATGATGATGATGTCCTCCTTGACGTGTCCGCCAACGGCGACTCTTTGGCTCTAATGTTTGGAGTCCGGATGTGACTGGCGAATCCAAACTTAGTTTTGATAATCCGGTTGCACGACTCGCAGAACAACTGGCCACTATTGTTGTACTGATAGGCCTAGTCTTTCGAAGGTGCCGTTTTGTGTCAAGATCTTTTAAACGTTTGGTTTCGAAATGCTTACAGTTTTGTGAAAAATGGGATGTACTATACATAATACAGATCTCAAACAACTATTTTTAAATTTTTTGTGTGTTTGTCTGTACGCACATCACTTTAAAACTACTGGACCGATTTTCAAACGGTTTTCACAAATTTATTAGTCTTAGCTATAGGCTTTGTTTCATGGAGATCCAACGTAAGAAATAAAAAAAGTTGAGAGGTGTCAAGGGACACCCGGATGGAACGAAGTTCCTTTCGATTAATTAGTGAAGGAATTGTAATAAATTTTTTTTTTTTAAGTAATAATAATATTTTTTTTATTATTAACAAATATAATGTTATATAAACTTAATCAGTAGGCTCAATTACACCGAAACACCAGAGGTCGTCACGAGAGCGCGAGACAGCATACAGCGCGGGCGCCCCGCCGCTCATGCGCACACACATCAAAGGCGGCGGCAAGATCCTTTGATCAAAAAGTGTCGTGACAACTTTTCGTACGAATTTTTTCCGTCTAGCCCCCTTTCACAACGCGCGATAAGGAACTTCGTTCCAATATTCCAAAGAAACTGAATTTAACTAAGGACGTAGCCGCGACGAAAATGCTGAATGAATCCAAATGAAACTTGGCTCGATTAGATTATATATACTGTGTATCCCGATATAAGATACTGTGTATCCCAAAAATCAGTACCGTTCCCTCAAGAAAAGGGTTGAAAGTCCAGGCGGACGAAGTCGCAGACGTCCACTAGATATTAAATAATAAAACGATGTTTTGTATTTATTTAAGTTTTATTTCATTATTTAATTCTGCTAAATAAAATAAATAATAAATTACTTATTTTGTTTTTTGACTTGTTGAATTTGATTGATTAGTAAATATTTGACCAGATACAAAAGGGCCAAAGGAAAAGTTGTCGCCCTGGCAATGAAACACTTTATTTTTTTGTTGTTCTACCCTTACTTTAGTCTAGCTTTTCTCCAAAGTCAGTATTTTGTCCAGGGTTGAGAGTTTAGCAGGTTCTGAAAATATTTATTTATAGCGCTCTCTAATATTTCATGCGATGTAAATTGCTCTCCAGAAAGAAATTTTTTGAAAATCGGGAACAGGTAGAAGTCCCAAACCATGAAAATAAGCTACGACCAAAATCTTACAAAGCTTTTGCTTGGCTATTGGATCAACGACGGCGCTTTTTTTAAAGTGGCTTCTCAATCCCCCTGATCGCCAGTTGCTTAAGCCCTGAAGCCCCACAGCAGAAGGACTAGAATTTTTAAAATATAGAATTACGTTCTTTAAAGACAGATCTTTAAAAAAATCTTATTTTTTTCTTTATCTTAGAACATATGAATACGATAGCTACAGAATATTAGTTTTTTTTATTTGGTTTATACGTGTAACCTAAAAATGTTTTATACAAAAGTTAATACAATTTTAATTTATCTAATATAAGCAAAAAATATACCTACAATCAAAATTATATTCAAGGTGGAATAAACAAGCAAACACAGTATGCAAGATTTCATTTAAATCAGTTGGCTAAAATAATAATAGAGACGAATATCTTATTCATTAAAAATATTATGCATTCCGTAGATACAACGTGCAGGTGCTGGGTCCATCGCGTGGCTGAGAGAAAAACTCCGAACAGAGCCCGAGACTAGTGACACGGGTGTAGGTTTAAAAAAGATCTCTTAGTGATGGCCGTCAACACTCACTTCCTCTGTTCAAGTTATTCTCTCTGACCAGCCAAATTCGGAAGGACCCTAGCTTTGGATACTCGTTCCTATATGGAGCTTACTGCACTTCTAGTAGTCTTTTAGCAGGTTATAGAGAGATTTCGCTGGTATACCTCTCGCACCCACCTTCTACCGCGTATAAACTAACCACATAGCCATTTTAGTCAGTTCATTGGTAAGGTCATAATATTTATTTACTTTGAATTCATGGTCTTTAGGGATGTTTGTTTCCCACGGAACTGTAAGCTCAACAAGTACTATACGTTTGATTTTTTTGGAAAAAAGAAATATGTCCAGTCTAGATGCCGAAATAGCTAAGTCTTCCGGGATTTTATAGTGCTTTTCATAGATGTCCATTAATATAGTCTAATCAGGTGCAGAGCCCAGAATTGAATAAGGCTTGCTGGTGGAATTTGCACTTGAGCCTGCTTTAACGAAGTTAGTTTATCTTTTATTCGTCGTCAACCCTTTTTGAGCTCTAGCTACTGAAAGGCTTATAGCTTCACGTATGATTTCTAGTACTCTATCGTGGCGGCGTAAGTAGAGACCCCTGTCCAGGAGCACCTTGCATCCTACCAATAAGTGCCTTGCATTGCCCACTGCCTCACCACAGATATGGCAAGATTTTTCCGAGGCTTTTCCCCATCTTACTAAGTTGACGCGCCACTCGGCCGCCAAATGTGGCCTCGATCACGAGGTCCTGGATTCGAATCCCTGGTCGGGTCATGATTGATTGAATCTCTTGATAGATACGTTTTTACTACGGTTGCTTCTTCACGACGAAACAGACGGAGCGATTTTATTAAAATTTGGTACGGAACCCCTGGATTAACACATGGACTACATTTTATCCTGGAATTCCACATTTAATCTCACGGACACGAGAACTACGAGTACATGTGCGAAACCGCGGGCGTCTGCTAGTTCTATTGATATTTGTTAAACTAAGTGGTTACAGGTGAGCGTATCGGAATGAAATATGGCACAGATATGGATTATCGTCCGGTATAAAACTGCCTAGTGGTTAGCCTATATAGCTACGATCCCGAGGGCCTGGGTTCGATCCCTGGGTCGGGTCATGGAATAATTCTGAGCTTTTTCATTCTTCTATGAAATGATCAGTACATTCCAAGTGCGGAGTCTGGACGTTGGTGGTGTTACACCCCCTTGCCTCGGAGAGCACGTTAAGCCGCCGTCTCGGTCACAATCATCAACATCTGATAGTGATCGTTAATAAATGAAACATTATCACCCTAAGCCCGCTAACCCGCATTGTAGTGGGCTGTTAATAGGCTGATAATGATGATGATGATGATAGAACATATTATGCTATTTTTATCCGAATACTCTTACATAAACGGGAACTATGCGGGTGACACCGCGAGGCACCGCCAGTCACTTTACGGAACCCTCTTATTGCGACTTTAACTGACAATCGAACAATCGAGCTAAAAAACTTCCGTAAAAACTGAAACCTGACTACGTTCGTGGGTTAGAAAAACTCAGTGTATAAAGAAGAAAAATCATGTAATAAATTATGTGAGCTATAATTAACACATGAAATGTACTTGCAGATAACTTTTTGCTCGATCGCTGATTATTCTAAAACTGACGCAAGTAAGTAATTGTTTTGCTGAATGAGCATCTGTTTACCTACATTGAAACTAACAATAATTATTACATAGTACTTATAAAACAAAGTCACTTTCATTTGTCTGTCCCTATGTATGCTTAAATCTTTAAAACTAAGTAACCGATTTTGATGCGGTTTTTTTTAATACATAGAGTGATTCTTAAGGAAGGTTTATATGTATAATACATGCATAATGTAGTGAGAAACACTGATAAATTGAAAGGTTTCTAATGTGATGTCGTAAATAAGCACGTTTTATTGCGCTTATATTGCAAACGCTGGCTGTACCCTACGAGATAGACCAAAATAATGTACTACAGTATTGTTCACCTTAAAAATTTCAATAAAAAAGTCCGCAATAGCATATATCTATCTTTTATATTTTGGCAGATATATAACTTTTTGTGTTTTAAAAAAATTATTTAATTCATATGCTTACGTTTACGTCATTACTTATACAAATAAACTTAAATCCTTATCAAAATAAATTATTTAATAATCACAAGGATATTATAGAGATAAGATTTGCCTTTTACAGTATATTAATTAGTTATATGGTTTCGGAGATATTACAAAATTTCTAAAAAACAATTCTGCCGCTATATCGTCCAATATATTAAGTTGGCCTCTTCCGTGTTATGTTATACGTACCGAATAGGGTTGATCTTTTCTTTCAGCTTATTTGGCATGGCAGACCATATTTATATAATATACGAAAAAGTTTGTTCGTTTGTTTAAACGGGCTAATCTCGAGATCTGCATGTCGGATTGTAAATTATTTTGTTTATATGAAAGCTAGACTCAAAAGTGAAATAGACTATTTAATACAAACTATACACATCAGCTTGCCATAAATATATATTGTTAATGTTAAGGTACTGTAATATCGTACAATGTTTAACAAAAATGTAGTGCACGGGACGGGACGGAGGATATTGTCTCACGGGAAACTATAAAAAAATTAAATTGAGAGGGGTAGCGGGGAAAGAGCACACTTTATATGAAAGTCTGTCTTAAAAATTAAAAGGGTACCTAAGAGGTTTTCACGCGGACGAAGTCGCGGGCGTCCGCTAGTAATAAATAAATCATTGAAATATATTTAAATGCGACTGTATGGTTGTTGGTTCAGGCTTGCTCGATTTTGATGAAAGACGCATATGGATTGCTACCTGCTGACAAATATTAGGTACCTATTTTCATATTATCAGCCCATTAACGGCCCACTACAGGGCCTGGCCTCGCTCTTTAAGGAAAGGGAACCGTTGACCCACCACGCTGCTCCAATGCGGGTTGGCGGGTTTACAGTGATTATATTTCATTTATTAACGAGTACTATCAAATGTTGATGATAGTGACCGGGACCGATGGCTTAACGAGCTCTCCGAGGGATATAACACCACCAACTTCCCGAATCCAGGCTTGGAATGTACTGTAAATTTCATAGAAGAATTAAAAGTCAGAATTATTCCGTGACCGACCCAAGATTCGAACCCAGGAGTTTGTGATCGAAGCCACATAGGGTAACCACTACACTAACGAGACAGTTTAATTCTATAATTATTAAAGTGAAATGCATATCAACAAATAAATCAAGAATTAAGGTACAAAATTCATGTCATTTCATGCCCAACTAATTTAATAGATATTATGTTCTTTTTTTCTATATAATGGAAAAATAATTTAATTGTTTTAAGTAATTTGTTTGTTGAAAAGTACTCACATTGGCTTTGGCTTTAGTAACGACTAGCAGTCGCCCGCGACTTCGTCCGCGTGAAAGCCTCTTAGGTACCCTTTTAATTTCAAAGACAGACTTTCATATAAAGTGTGCTCTTTCCCCGCTACCTCTCTCAATTTAATTTTTTTATATATTATAAGTTTCCCGTGAAGCAATAACCTCCATCCCGTCCTGTGTACTAAAGATCTACATTTTTGTTAAACATTGTACGATATTACAGTACATTAACATTAACAATATATTATATTTATGGCAAGCTGATGTGTATAGATTGTATTAAATAGTCTATTTCACTTTTGAGTCTAGCTTTCATAATAAACAAAATAATTTACAATCCGACATGCAGATCTAGAGATTAGCCCGTTTAAACTAACGAACAAACTTTTTCGCATATTATATAAATATGGTCTGCCATGCCCATGCCAAATAAATTGCAATAAAAGATCAAAGATCGAATTCTCAAAGATTATCAGTACCAAAATGTTGACCCCTATTCAGTACGTATAACATAACACATACTGTAAAGAGCAAATCTTATTTCTATAATATCCTTGTTATTATTAAATAATTTATTTTGATAAGGATTTAAGTTAAGTTGTATAAATAATAATTTAGTTGTAAAAAAAATAAAGATCGAATTCTCAAAGAATATCAGTATCAAAATGTTGACCCCTATTCAGTACGTATAACACGGAGGAGGTCAACTTAATTTGGACAATATAGCGGCAATATTATGGTTTTTAGAAATTTTGTAATATCTCCGAAACTATATAACTGATAAACATTCTGTAAAAGGCAAATCTTATCTCTATAATATCCTTGTAATTATTAAATAATTTATTTTTTAAAAGATATTGAATATATAAATTAGTTTTAAACTTACTTATCTTATTTGCTGTCATGACTTCGTCATTACAAGTTAATTAAAAAAAAATGGTGTAAAATGACTAGTGATTTCTATCTTCATTTTGAATTTGTTTGTTGATGAGCATTCTACATCCAGTTTGGCTTAAGTATAGTTACCTCATTTGATTCGGAATGACCTACAATAAAATGAATGAAGGACTTTACAGCACAAAAATACTTATGACCTAAAAGCAAAGACATAAAACGAGACTTAAGTTGTTTGTTAATAATTCAAAAAGTAATTATTATTAAAATAAAGTGCTTCCTTTACGCAGATAAAGTCATATTCACCGGGTAGTCATATTGCATTTTTGTAATAAGGGCAACGCACATCAGGGTATGACATTATTTATTTTTAGAGCCGTCCAAAGAAGGGATGCAGGCGGCCCAGGAATGAAATATTTGGAAGACCTTAAAAAGCCTATGCCCAAAAGTGGAGTGAAACGATTAAAATAGGTACCAGTAACAACACAAGGAACTAATTTAAGTTTACCATGTTCTTTCGTCAGTATTGGAGACTATAATTGCTAAAGTGTGTAATTTTCATTTTAAAAAGTCCAAATACTAAATGTATTGGACAGAATCTACCTTAGGGTATAAGGATCTCTTAGAAATTCTAATTTGTGAGATAAAATGTATGTAAAGTCTGTTTTGCAAAAAAAAAAGCAAAGTCACTTCCTACCATTCTCCTGTGAGCCTGGATTTTTTAAATATACTCGTATACAACGGATGAAGATGTTTAAAAAAAATGTCGTAATACAGGATTTAAAGACCGTTAGATTACAGTAAAAAAAATATTATATGGTACGGTGTACTGCGTGTACTGTTTTTTCCATAATTCTTATATATTCCATAATTTTTATACTGATGGCCGAGTGGCACAGTGGGTAGTGAACCTGCTTCTGCGTCCTAGGCTGTGGGTTCGATTCCCACCTCTGGAAAATATTTGTGCGATGCGCATAGATGTTTTCCAGTGTCTGTGTGTTTATATATATATTATAAGTATTTATGTATAATATATATAAAATATTCATCAGTTATCATAGTACCCATAACACAAGCTAAATACCTACTTACGCTTACTTTGGGTTTAGGTTTGCTTATATAGCGATCTGTGTAATTGTCCGATAATATTTATGTATTTATTATTTCTCAGTATAAACGTCCATTATGAATCATTTTAAGTTTTGGCCGTGTGCGTCGGCCCTAATTGTTGCCTACAACGTATAGCTTGGTCAATCCACGATGGCTCGTAGTGTTTTGTTTTTCAAACGCTTACAGTGCAAGTGTGCAATAAAAACTGCAAGAATGTGAGTTCTATTACTACGTGACGAGTAGCAATGTGTGCACACTCACATAAAGTGTCAAGTTAGTTATGTCATTAAGAATGTCAGGTTTGACTAGCAGTATGCTCTACTTCATTTTAACTCATTTTTTAAAAATGAATATGTCGTGTTGGTCCTGCACAGCAAAATTATATTGTGATATAGGTTAATATATATATCGGAGTATAACAATTCTCCTTGACATCATCTTTAGTGGTTCTTAATCTCTTGGGCGTTTTCTAGGGTTACAAAGACTTTGTCTTCACGAACAGATATATTGCAAGTTCACAATGTTTTGATACATGAAATAGATTTTTATAATTCCTGACGTATTATAAAGATTCAGAACAGTAGTCTATTTACACCCATCTTACTTTACTCCCTAATTTAATTTACTTCTTAAGAACACTTTTACACTGGTCCAACTCGACCAAATATCCTCACCGCACTCCAGACACAAACTAACTACCCAACTCCTTTATTCCCCTCAAGATGGTGTAAATACTCTACTAGGACTTTGGCGCCCGACTCTTTTATTGGTTGGAGTATTAAAACAAATCAATCATTCATTCATTTATCAAATCAAATTGAATATAACTTTGTGTTAAAGTTTTAAGTAAGCACCTATCTCATATCTCTCATTAAATGATTAACAATTAGTTCTATTTCGATTACTTTCATAAAAAAACTCGTGACATACCAAAAATAATTACATCCACAGACAGTAACATTTCCATAAACAATGACGTCTATTACAATATTACAACAATCTATTCTAAGTCTCTAGTCTAATTCCTTCGACATATATATTAACCCATTTAAAAATACCTTAAAAACACACATACCCACAATCATCTCAGATAGGTACCTAGTATATCTATTTTCTTTTGTTTAAACAGTTTAATGATTGAGCTCAACTCCACGCTGTCTTGTCTACCATACTCCTAGCGTTTTTGTAAAGCGTGAACCCATGATATCTATTATTATTTTGATTCATTACAAGTTAGTTTATGTAAACTAAGATGGAAGCGGCCTAACTTGTTAGGAGTAGCATGAAATCTACATTCCTTTAGTTTCTACACGATACCGTACCGGAACGCTAAATCGCTTGACGGTACGTCTTTTTAGTAGGATAGTACCAATGTATATATAGTACAAATACCAAAGCTATTATGCTAAGCTAATTTGGAAAATCTATATTGGCAGTAACAAACCAATCAAGTGACCTTTGTAGAAAAATTAAAGTCGAGTCGGTCAACCTGAAGGAATGGGCAATGGAACGATTCTTCTGGCTAAGTCACATTTAAATGTGTAGTTTATCATCATAAGATACGTTTTTTTGACATTATAAATATAATATTGCTAAAAAAATTAAGTAGAGCATCATTCCGTTGGGTCATGACACGCAGCGATACAACCTACAATAGCCCGTGTACACCGAGCCGTGGTCGACTCGAGACTGATGTTCGAACTGTACTCCCCGCACCCTTCGGTTTCCCCTTGCGAGAAATAGAGGGGCGCGTCTTAATGAATTGAACTATCAGTAAAATATATACGTACTTAGTGCATACAAGTCTGTCACTTTCCGCTCGGCCGCTGCAGCGATGGAGTCGATTCCTTTCAACCCGATATTAGAGTACAATTCCGATACGTTGTTGTTCTTAAGGAAGCAGTATGAGTTGAACAAACTTGAGAGGTTGGAGGAGGCTATCACGCTTTTGAGGGAATGGCTCAAGAAACAGGATCATATTGTCAGGAAAAATTACCGTAAGTAAATATTTTGCATTTTTTTTACTTTGACAGTAACTGATTCTTTGTTCTTGTTTAGCGTATGTACCGTCCGATCAAGTTTTAGGTTTAAGAAGGAAGCTTTGAGATATTGAGCTTTCCCTTTTACTAGAAATTAACATCTGGTAGTAGTCGTCAGAAGCTGAAAACTGGCAATGACGTGCTGCTGAGTGATTTAGGTACGAAGTTATTCCGGTACGATGTCGTATAGAAACCGAAAGGGGTGTGGATTTCATCGTACCGACAAGTCAGCCCGCTTTCATCTTACATTTCGTCATCACTTAACATCAGGTGTAATTGCAGTCAAGGGCTAAAGGGTGAATAAGCAAACTCGTTTCGACAATAATCGCTACAATTTACCATATAATGTGCAAGTTAACCATAACTCTAGTAATTAGTATAATTAGCGTAATTTTAACCGCAAACCTAAACTTTAGAAAAGATCACGCTGACGGTATTTAGCATGATCAACCTATGAACAGCCTATACGGTCAGGTCACCTTCCATATCTGGGAATCTGGAGCTTATAGCCACCCCTATAAGGTGTACGCTCCATCCTATAAGGAGGGAAGCCTGGCTTTAATAGGCTGATAATGATGATGATGATGAATAGCTTAACATCAGGCGACCCGCATGTTCGTTTGGCCACTATTAATCGATAAAAAAAATATAAGCAGAAGTTCATCTCCGGACGAGATATTCTAAAACGCATTTGCTCTTGTCTAGTTACCCACAGTTTCATTCGCTCAGATCGCGCAGGCTCGTTAGTCCAGTTGTTAGACCATCTGGCTTTGTATCACAAGTCTTCAGTTCGAGTTCTCGGTCAGCTGCGACACGTCGTCTGCTATCTGCTAGCAACACACACCCTTAGGTTACATTTCCGGATACGATTGAATAGCATAAAATCACGTTAATCTTAATGTGTGTTAATTAATTTTACAATCAAAGTGCAGGCAATTAAGGTCATTATCACACGGACGGGAAAACGAAACGATTATTTTTATTGTCCAGTTGCATAGGTTTGGCTGGTGGGAGGTTTTCGCCGTGGCTAGTTACCACCCTACAGACAGAGACGTACCGCTAAGCGACTTAGCGTTCCGGTACGACGTCGTGTAGAAACCGATAGGAGTGCGGATTTCATCGTACTCCTAACAAGTTAGCCCGCTTCCATCGTAGATTGCATCATCACTTAACATCAGGTGTGATAGCAGTCAAGGGCCAACTTGTAGTCGATAAAAAAAAAATACAAAATTTTGAACTTTCTTAAATCGTTGTGAAATATCGATAAAATAAAATATTGGTCCACAGGTTGGTAGTTTAAGTTTTGTCGTTTTGTCTCATACTTATTATCAGAGTCATATAGAGCTTAAGCCCATCACGCTGCTGTTAATGGAGTTGCCGGGTTATTATGCTTAACGTGCCAGGTACAAGGGTGTTACACCACCAATTTCACAACTCCTTACTGATAATTTCTTGGACGAAAGGAAACCTTATATCGGCAAAATTTTTTACAAAAAAATAGAACCGACTCAAAACGCACTAAAAAGTAAAAAATAACTGTGTCATTTAGTTGCTTTAATTTACTATCTTATTTTAACATTTATTTAAGGTAGTAAAGTAGTTTATGGGTTCAAGGTAATGTCCTTAAAGTAGAAACCTTGGCTGGCACCGACTCATAGATATGCTTAAATAAATTAAAGCAACTAAATGACACAGTTATCTTTTACTTTTTAGTGCGTTTTGAGTCGGTTCTTTTTTTTGTTAAAAATTTTTATTTCTTACTCTTTAGTGATTTATCGCCACGTAACGTACTCGTACTATACTGTCATAGTATATTATATGGCACTAGTAACCTAAAAACTACCGATACCGAGACAAAGACCGAAATCACTGTAAGCGTGCCTCTAAAATTTGAAGAGTTTCTTCAATTTCCCCAGGATATCATCATCAGATCCTAACATGTTGACAATGGGATCACTTTGGAAGTATGCCTTTTTTAATAAAAAAAAGAATTATCAAAATCGGACAACTTTGTAAAAATATATGCGTGGTCATACATAAAAAAAAATATACGTTTTGTTTTCGTCGGTTAAAAATAGAACTGACGTTAAGTGATAATACAATCTAAGATGGAAGCGGGCTAACTTGTTAGGAGTAGGATGAAAATTCACACCCCTTCCGATTTCTACACGACATCGTACCGGAACGCTCAGTCGCTTGGCGGTACGTCTTTGTCGGTAAATAGCGCCAGTGTATTGGGAACCTTAAAATAATAAAAATCTTCTAAAATTTTTATTTATTCTCCACGATATTTGATATCTTATAAACTTTTTGTGTAATGTTAATTAATTGTAATAAAGAAACAAAAAGTACAATGAATAAGTTGAAGTTATGGGATATTCTTGTTATCTTTTATTTACATCAATAAATTTGATAAAAATCATTGCAATTAAAAATTCATTTACTCAATAATATTAGGTATAAGAAGCGTGGAAAAAGCCAAATAATGATCAACTGTATTTTAAAGCGAATATTCGTAGATTCTCTGGCAACAGGCGGCTCGGGATCGTTGTGTTTGGAAGTCCCTAATAAGGTCTATGTCCAACAGTGGACGTCTACAGGCTGGTAATGATGATGATAATGATGATTCGTAGATAACGGAATAAACTTCGTTTGCGATGATTTTTTGTAGAAACCTATTTATAACATGAGTTATAGAACATTGTACTAGAAATATTTTGTGTTTAAATACACCTAGAAAATCCAGATTAGAAATTAACTATGCACAAACCAATATTTCATCACCATCATTATTAACAGACGATGAACGCCTACTGCTGGATATAAGCATTTTTAAGGACTTCCAAACACAGCATGTGGGTCGACCCCCCACTAGTTAGACTGACGACATCAAACCAGTATTTACGTAGTATCATATTAGAGCCAAAGCAAATTTGAGCCAAATTGATATAAACCATGTGCCTATATTGAATTTTAAAATAAGATAGATCATAATTGAGAATACTATTGACAGTCACTACCGTGTTAGTCCAGTGGTTAACTTACGCGGCAAAATATCGTGAGGTTGTGGGTTGAGAGTGTTAGGTCTTCTATAAAATATCGAGATTCTTCTTCCGGGAAATTCTCAGTAGCAATTTGGCAGTTTCTGTCGAATAGGCGCTTTTTAATTACGCATAAAATAACGTAGCCTATATTTGAGACATCGAAAACAAATGAATCATTTTTTAAAAAGTGACTACATTTATTCACACAACGGTCCTTTGTTTACTCTACGTCGTCTATTTTGTTGATGCCTACGCCGCACTTTATTTTAAAATACTTGGTAATATATTAGCAATAAGAAACTAATTAATTTAGTTTTTCCGAAGAATTATAAGATTAGTATGGAAAAGATTATGAAAGCGTTGAAATGTATGAAATCAGGTAAGGCTCCTGGGTATGACAGAGTGTCAGTCGAAATGCTGAAGGCTGGACGCGGTATTGTTGTAAGTCAGTTGTACTGCCTTTTCAACTTATGTTGGGCGAAAGGGCAAGTTCCAGAAGACTGGACTAAAGCCGTAATTGTTCCAATATATAAGGGAAAAGGGTCACAGCAAGATTGCAAAAATTACCGCGGGATCAGCCTTTTTAGTTTTGTCGGCAAACTGTATGCAAAGGTGTTGACTGAGAGGTTGATTAATGAAACTGACGGAAAAATGTGGGATGTGCAAGCAGGATTTAGGAAAGGAATGGGGTGTACAGATCAGGTCTTTTCCTTACGGTGTATTGCTGAAAAATTCTTAGCTAAACACCAAAAAGTCTATTGCGCTTTCATTGACTTGGAAAAGGCCTATGACCGTGTGGTGAGGAATGAACTATGATCAACGTTGTCCACGTATGGGGTGAGCAGCAGTTTGATCCGAGCACTGAAATCTCTTTATGAAAATTCTAGTGCTTGTGTCAGAATAAATGGGGCATACACTGATTCGTTCCCAGTGGAGCGAGGGGTACGACAGGGATGTGTAGCGTCGCCATGGCTGTTTTACTTATTCATGGACAACTGTTTGACAGATCTGAAAGAAAGTGTATTTGGTTTAAGAATGAAAGAGTTACTCATAAAATGTCTGACGACCAAGTATTACTTGCATCGTCTGCTAATGAGTTACAGAAAATGGTAACTATTATGAATGTAGCTCTGAAAAGGAAAGGAATGAAAGTGAATGTTAGCAAAACGAAAGTAATGGTTTTTGAAAGAGATGAATATGTCACAGATTGTAATATTGTGATAGATGGAGAAAAAGTGGAAGAAGTAAAAGAGTTTGTATACCTGGGTAGTAAATTTACGAAAGATGGAACGTGTGAGAGTGATATTGAAAGAAGAGTAAAGGCTGGGAACTTGGTGAATGGTGCTCTGTATGCATATATGAACAGCCAGAAAGTGTCCCGAAAGGCAAGACTGGCTGTGCATAGAGGTGGGTTAGTGCACACACTTATGTATGGTAGTGAAAGTTGGGTATGGCAGAAGAAGCACAAAAGTAAAATAAATGCGGTAGAGATGAGAGCATTGAGGAGTATGTGCGGGTTAAAACTGTGTGACAGAGTTAAAAATAGTGTGATAAGAGGTAAGTGTGGTGTAAAAGAAGATGTAGTGACTAAAATTGAGAAAGGGATGCTTAGATGGTTTGGACATATAGAGAGAATAGATGAAAGAAGATTAACAAAAGAGATTTACAAGGCGAGGGTGAATGGAAATGTTGGAAGGGGAAGGCCTAGGTGAATGTTCCTGGACCAAATTCAGGACATTTTAAATAATGGCTAGGTCAAGAGTACCCTAAACCGACGAACTTGAATAAAAAGGATTAATGAGAGTGGAAGAAGCTAAGGAGGTATGCAAGGACCGTGGCAAATGGAGGGATGTGGTCTCTGCCTATCCCTATTGGAACAAGGCGTAATGTTTATGTTTGTATGTATGTGGAATGGCAGCAAAAGTATTCGACAGGTGCCAGAAGGGCTGGTTCATTTTTTGCACAAAGGATCTGTCTGGCTATTCAACGAAAAAAAAGCAGCCAGTATCTATTCTTGCCACCATTCCGTGTCGGCAGCAGGGGCGTAGCTACCGCCGCATCTGCCGTATCAATTATACGAGGCCCCTGGGCCACGGGCCCCCAAAGTGTGAAAGGAAAAAAATAAAAACTTTCTAATTTATTTTATTTTACAAATGACAAAATTCTATAAAGCAATTACTTTTTTTCCCGCTTTAAGCGTGCGTTCAAAAGTTGGCAACACTACATCGTTATGGCGGGCTGCGGGACTTCCCCGTTTTACTTACTTCATCTTCAACTCATTGTCCATAGAGGCAGAAACTTTAGAAAAACTAAAATCATCATCAGCCATAAATGATTTGATAAATCAGTTTGCCGAATAAAAATTTTTAACAAAAAAAAGAACAGACTCAAAACGCACTAAACACTCGGTTCTATTTTTTGTTAAAAAATTTTATTTCTTACTTTTTAGTGACTTATCGCCACGTAACGTACTCGTACTATACTGTCATAGTATATTATACGGCACTAGTAGCCGAAAAGCTACCGATACCAATACAAAAACCGAAATCGCTGTAAGCGTGCCTCCAAAATTTGAAGAGTTCCTCCAATTTCCCCAGGATATCATCATTAGATCCTAACATGAGGACAGTGGAACCACCTTGAATGTATGGCCCTTTCTAATAAAACAAGAATTATCAAAATCGGTATTATTATTATTAGTATTATTAAATCAACACTGTAAAAAGTTATGCGTGGTCATACATAAAAAAAAAAATAAAAATAAAAAAAAATACGTGTCGAATTGAGAACCTCCTCCGTTTTTTTTTTCGTCGGTTAAAAAAGGCAAGGAGAGTGAATGGTTAAATGGTTAAATTATGTTATGATAAATAAATATTTGGTTTCACAATATTTTTTTCTTTTGTGAAAAATTTTTACCCCCATATAAGGGCCTCCAAACAAATTTTTTATACGGGGCCCTGACAAGGCACGCTACGCCACTGGTCGGCAGGTTATATATTTATAAGAATAAGTAAGCTTAAGTTTTTTATTTCATACTTTTTAAATTTTGCAGCATCAGATTATTTAGAGAGGGTCATCATAGTAAGCAAAGGCTCAGTGGAAAGAGCGAAGATGAAATTAGATAAAATAGCTACTTTTCGGACTTTGCTGCCTCAGTACTTTGAACCTTTACAAGACTTGCATAATTCGTCCAATTTGAATGATTTGTAAGTATATTTGTTTTATGTTTTTCTGTTATATTATAATTGACTTAAGCACTTGAAGAAGCAGATCGAAACCTACTTTTCTCGATTTTGGCTTAGAAAATGCCTCCCGCTGCTCTATTGCTCGATCGAGATAAAATTCGAACTTAGTAGATTATTTTTTAAAAATGTTACTTTTATAAGGTTAAATTATTATTAAATGTGATGAATTTGTTAGTTTTAAATGGACTTTTGGTAATTATTAATAACGATCGATGATCGATGATTTTTTTCAATTATTTAGACAATTATTAGTAGGTATAACTAGACCAAAAAAGACTGCCACCGTTCCCGTAAATTTTCGGAATTGAAAGAAACCTATGTGTTAGTAAAGTTTCATCAAAATCCATACCGTAGTTTCTGCGTGCGTGCGTGTGTGTGTGTGTGTGTGTGTGTGTGTGTGTGTGTGTGTGTGGCTGTGGGTGTGGGAGTGTTTGTGGGTGGCTGTGTGTGTGTGTGTGTGTGTGTGTGTGTGTTTGGCTGTGGGTGTGGGTGTGTTTGTGGGTGGCTGTGTGTGAGTGTGTGTGTGTGTGTGTGTCTGTGTGTGTGTGTGTGTGTGTGTGTGTGTGTGAGTGTGAGTGTGTGTGAGTATGTGCGAGTGTATATGTTTGTGTGTTTGTGTCCCAAACGCATAAACCGGTTTTAATTTTTGTTTTTCATTTTTGAAAATTAGTACGGAGTGTTCTTAAATATTATAGATGAAAATCAAATCATGATCAAATAAAATCTATTAAATCTGTTAATGTTCAATACGAATAAAATAGAGCCGTTTGATATACAAACATACTATCGCGCCACATTCCCATAGGGATAAGCTAAGATCACGTCCTTTCACTTGCCACGATCCTTGCATACCTCTCCTGCCTCTTCTAAATTCTATTCTAAATAGTAAGCACAAGTACCGACGTACTTGTGCTTACAACTCTACTCTACGTACTTTTGTCCTGGGCTTTTATCAAAATGTCCTGGATTTGAGTCAGGAACGTTAGCTTTGGTCTTCCCCATCCAACATTTCCATTCAATCTCACTTTATAAATCTCTTTCGTAAGTCTCCTCTCATCTCACAGGTATCTCAATAAAATATTTTTTATTTACTATAAAATATTATAATTTAGTATTACGTCATGATCTATAAACGTTAACTTACCAATTCAGTATAGGTATTCTAAAACTCCAGAAAAGTTATCAATTTTGTATTGTTTAACAGAATTACTGGAATGTTACCAAAACTGACACCGGACCATTACCGGGTGATAATCACAAATAACATAGGCAAACAGTTCGATGTAGGACTGATGGATTACTACAGATATCTTATTATGGTAAATATTATTTACAAAAGTGTTTTTGTATTTATTTGTACACCATAACAAACGAACGAACAGAGACATTAAATGCATTAAGTAGAACTGGCACAAAATGCGGCCTTATCGCTAAACAGCGATTTTTTCCAGGCAACCTTAGATGAAAAAAAACATTAGGACACTAGAATGCAGTTGGTGAATCTAATATATAAAATTTCCCTGTCACAATGTTAATTACCGTACTCCTCTGAAATGGCTTTACCGATTTTTACCAAATTTTGTATGCGTATTCAGCAGGTCTGAGAATCGGCTACTGTCTAATTTTCATTTAATTTTTTGTTAAATTTTTAATGCAAAACAACGTTTGCCGGGTCAGGTAGTAATAAATATAAAATACTTACATTTAAATACGTGCACACTTATACAATTACACAATATACCTATACAATAATTATAATAGATGTCTTAAGATAGACTAATATTTTTTTTGTTCTGTTTTTCTCATGCGATCGGTCTGAAAACTATGAACAGAGAAATGTATATGGAGCTTCTCCCGCTGGGGAGGTTATCTCTGATCGCCAACTTTTTTTCAACACCTCTGCTCATAATATTTTACGCAGCATTAAAAAATAAAAAATAAATAAATTTAATAATAGAATTCAAGGCCGTCCTTATAATGTCATATAGTAAGTCTTAACAGATTTTTTAATATATAACACTAAAAAAAACCATTTATTATAAACGATTTTATTTTGTATTTATGACGAGACTATCTTAACAAGACTAATCGATTGAGCCTAAATTTGATAAGGTTATGACGTCTTATTGTGCAATCCCTATGGCCACCTTGAAGGTGCATCAGATCAGATCAGCTTATTGATATAGGCATGCGCAATTTCAGCTCAATCGGAAACCGTGAAGTGGATCAATTATAACTTAGGTACATTTTCATTATAGAAAAACTCATTATCAGAAAAGATAAGTTTCTAAAAAGATAAATAACGTTGACGAAATAATTGACAGTGAATATTTAAAGAAATACATAGTTAACAAATATTTTATATTATTATTTTCAAAGTTACTAATTTATTTTAAAATTATTTAATTATTTATAGTGTTTTTAAACCATTTTATAAAAATATTATAGTATATATGGGGTATTTTTTTAACAAATAAAATCGATCGCAGTGATATTACATTAATAAAAATTAATTTATTTTATTGTTAACTCATAAATTGCTCGCTTAATCGTGACAAATAATAAAACAAGATTTTTCAAACATTAAATCGCTAACCAAAGATAGGTAATTGTTGCTAGGATGTACAAAACTCATTATAAATATAATTATTTTCCTCATAGTTTTGATTAATATTTTTTATTTATCTATCATTTTACAGATTGCTGAGTATTTACAGTCGAATGACTATATGAATGGTGTAGTGGTGATATTCGATTATAGAGAATCAAATCTATTCGAGCTGATAAAAGCTTTGAATTTGGTTGAAATGCAGCAAATATTAGCAATCGTAATGGTATGTATTTTATATAAAAAATATTTCTTATTTTATGTAATTACAGGACCTAACTGCGGGCTTCATAAGAAGGCTCAGAGTCACTCAGCGGCCATGGAAAGAGCAATACTCGGAGTATCTCTGCGTGATCGAATCAGAAATGAGGAGATCCGCAGAAGAACCAAAATAACCGACATAGCTCAGCGAGTCGCACTACTGAAGTGGCAATGGGCGGGGCACGTGGTTCGAACTGCTGATGGACGTTGGGGGCCGAAGGTGCTAGAATGGCGACCCTGCACCGGAAAGCGCAGTGTTGGTCGACCCCCCACCAGGTGGACTGATGACATCAAACGGGTCGCAGGGAGCCGCTGGGCACATGCGGCTCAGGATCGTTGTGTTTGGAAGTCCCTAAAAAAGGCCTATGTCCAACAGTGGACGTCCATAGGCTGATAATGATGATGTTGATGATGACAACAGCATTATTGTAAAACTTATGCTAAAGGTTTTTTATTCATTTCAAATAAGCTTGACTGCAGTCACATCTCATGGTAAGATGCTATCTAAGTGGGCTAACTTTTGACGTGACAACGTCTTATAATTCGATAGAGCTGGCTGCACGCACGAACAAACTCAAAGCGAGGTAACGACGCATGCCATCATCGTCATGCGTCGTTACCTCGCTTTGAGGCGTTCCATGTAAGGCTTGAAGTGCAAGCGGGAGCGACAAAGAAGCCCATCGGCCTTTGCGTTCGGCAGCGTTCGACATCCGTCTATTAAATATAATTATTAAATATATTAATTTTAAATTAAAAATTAATATATATAATATATTAATTATAAATTTTAAATATAAATTTATAAAATCAAAATCAATTATTTTATTAATTTAAATTAATATTTATAAAAATATACCTAAATTAAAAATTTTAATAAACAATTAAATGTTACCATTCCATCAGTATTTTCTTAAGACATTGTCACGTTCAACTATCGTCAGTAAACCGAATTTACAGACAACCAATTTTTTAGAAGTAGAATGAAATCCACATTTCTTACCGTTTCTATACGACCGAAACTTAAATCGCTTGGCGGTATTTCTTTGTCACCGCACTTTGTTTCTTTGACTAGCCAAAGCGCAAGCCTCCCACTGGCCATACCCGGACCAATTTAGGAAATCTCAGTCGGTCCCGCCAGAAATCGAACACAGGTACTTCATCTTATAAATCCACTCCGCATGGAAACTGCGAAGTGTAGCTCGTAGGATAGGTTTTCACTTATATTCTGCCAGGTAGGACATCTGGTCAATATGTTACTATGAAAAATTGTTCTTTCTAAATGAATACTAAATAACTTTTGATTTTTTAAGCTATTGAATAGCTTTTATCGCGGGCCTTGAGCGTAGAGACCGAATACAGAAATTTCGTAACGAAAAAACCTAACACCCCCTGAGTATCAAAACATAATACCAAAAGCACAATTTCGGCAACGACGTCATCGGGGAGCGTGGCTTAGCGGTAAGGCGCTCTAAGTGCCCGAATTGCCAGAGAGACACGGGTTCAAATCCCGTCGGTTCCGAATTTTTTTTTTCAAACGTGATATTTCAAAAAGTCATTTTTTAAATTAATGAGTTTTTGCAATATCACGCTTAAAAAAAAATTGCAGAACCGACAAGATTCGAACCCGCGTCTCTCTGACAGTAAGGGAACTTAGAGCGCCTTACCGCTAGGCCACGGTCCCGATGACGTCGGTAGGTAAACATAAGTTGATAAAAAATGCTATGCAATAGCTTTACCGCGGCAGTCACCGAGTGCCACACGTCTTTTTCCTATATAGGATAGGATGGGATTTCCCATCCATTTAATGAAATCCGATATGCAGCTTAACGCTTTAAGGCTTATCTGCCTGTAAAACTAGCGCAGAATTCTATTTTACTGTGATATTTTGAAACAGTTTTTTTTAAACAGAACATAGGTAATTCAAATACGTAAAAAATAATATTTGAAAAGTGACATGGACTGGACATTTTTTAAATAGTTATTTTTTGTATAATTTTACTCGATCTAGAAAACGGGTATTTGTATAGTATACGTTTTAGCAAAAATTACGGTCAAGAAATTCAAAAATTAATTTTAAACGTAATTCATGTTTTTATAGTAACCTTCCCGAAGAAATCATGCGTATGAGTTTCAATAAGTTTAAGGTTTATGTCAAACGTAAGGTCAAAGTTATAAACTTTAAGGTTACATTTAATATTGTACAGAGATTGATTGTAGATTATTGCACAAATCGCTAAAAAGATCCATTATATACGAGGTATATTTATACAGGAGGTAGAGACTAGCGTACACTCGTAAGAAGTGAAACTTTTTTATGGCGTTATTTTTCAAAAAATAATTTACTATATGCAACTTTACAGAAATTGGTTAAATAAAGTTAAATAAGATAAAGTTACATAAAAGGCTTTTATTATCATAGACATAAATATAAATTGTACAATTATTTTATTTTAGCTTATTACTACAAAGATTATTATTGAATTTCATTAATTGTAATAGAATTATTACTATCATTGATGTCGTAATTACTTACTTTTTTTAGAAATTCACTGGAATTAGAATTAAAATAAACCCTTTGATTTTGCTGATCACTTCAATATAACATATATATATTTATCGCGTCACTTCCATAAGTCAATGATGGCGCGTAACGGAAAAATGTAACGCGTAACGAAAAAATGTTACAAACAAATTTTTTTCTGCCCCGATAAAGAAGTTTCACTTCAAAAACAATACTTTGCTCCCTACGAGCAAAGATCGATCCGCCAAAACCACGTTTGTTCTCTGCTTGCAGCACCAGAAAGTATTAAGAATTTAATATGGATATAGTGACTCTTGTTTTCTTTTTTCAGTTCATTACTCCTAAGCAATCAGGTTTTTACTTTTTTTTTACATAGTATGAATAATCTTTGAATAATTATTTTACCCGATTATAGGTAATTACATAATAATAAGCCTTGATACGTATGAAGGCCTTGGTAACAGGCTGCGGTTGATTAACTTTAACACTGAGCAAGTTTATAGTTTATAGTATACAAGCGACCCGCCCTGGCTTCGCACAGCTGCAAAGCTGGTACTAAAGTATATTAAAAAAGCTCGCCCTGCGCGACTCCCAATCGCTCGCTATGTTCCTGCATTTTGAATCTTATAAATCTTGGAAAATATTCACTTAAATTACATGCTGTAAAGGGCAATAGTGATCTATATTGAATGCAATCATTTAAGATACTTAATTGGAAAAGGATTAATGCAGTATTGATTAAAATCGCTTCGTAAATAAAACATTAATTTTGGCTGAAATTAAAAAATTAAAAATGGTTAGTGTGTGTTCTCCCTAAGAAATAGTCATAGGTATGCTATCGCGGACTACCTCTTTAACGTGTGCAATACTGTAGTATAATATTTTGATATATCTCGTAGGGTTTAGCCAGCGTTTGCAATGTAAGCCCAAAGATTGCGTTAATTTACGACACCACATCAGAAACCTCTAAAATTATCACTATTCTTCTCTTGTATATTATTCATGTATTATACACATAAACCTTCCCGTTGAATCACTCTATCGGATAAAAAAACTGCATGAAAATCGGTTGCGTAGTTTTAAAGATTTAAGCATACATAGGGACAGACACAAAAAAGCGACTTTGTTTTATACTATGTAATATACACATAAATGAAACAATATAAATGTATTATTGTTTTGTTCGTGACCCAGTTATTTCAAAAGTACTGTGTAATCAAATTGGATGGAAAATATTTTTTGAAAAACTGAATAAGAGTGAATGAATGAATGAAATGATTGAAATATTCTTTATTGTACACCAAATAATGACAAAACAAAGGTACAAAGAGAATATCTTAAAAACGAATGTACAATTGGCGGTCTTATCGCTAATGAGCGATCTCTTCCAGACAACCAAGTGTGAGTGTTTGGCTTACGTCGCGTTACAAATTCGTACAGCGACTTTGTCTGACGGTTCGCTATAAACTCAAAGAGTACTGAACGTATTTCATATGTTTTCACCAATAGAGAATCCGACGGCCTCCGTGGCGCAGTGCGGTGGATTTATTAGACGGAAGTCCTGGGTTCGATTTTCGGCGGGGCAGATTGAGATTTTTCTTAATTTGTCTTGGTCTGGCTGGTGGGAGGCTTTCGCCATAGCTAGTTACCACCACCTTACCGACAAAGACGTACCGTCAAGCGATTTAGCGTTCCGGTACGGTGTCATGTAGAAACCGAAAGGGGTGTGGATTTCGTCCTACTCCTATCAAGTTAGCCCGCTACTATCTTATATTGGATCATCACTTAACATCAGGCGTGATAGCAGTCAAGGGCCAACTTGTAATTGATAAAAAAAAAAGATTATTACTTACTTAGTTATTTTTTACTTATTAGTGCGTTTTGAGTCGGTTCTATTTTTTGTTAAAAAATTTCATTTCTTGCTTTTTAGTGATTTATCGCCACGTAACGTACTCGTACTAAACTCTCATAGTAAGTATATTATACGGCACTAGTAGCCCAAAAAGCTACCTACACTTGCACAAAAACCGAAATCGTTGCAAGTGTGCTTATAAAATTTGAAGAGTTCCTTCAATTTTCCCAGGATATCATCACCAGATCCTAACATGATGATTATGGGACCATCTTGGAAGTTTTCCAACCTTTCCTTGACCTTTCTAATAAAAAAGAATTATCAAAATCGGACAACACTGTAAAAAGTTATGCGTGGTCATACATAAAAAAAAATATACGTGTCGAATTGACAACCTCCTCCGTTTTTTTTCGATGGATTGCTCTTTATTGTGACTATAAAAGAAGTTCGCGATGAAGTTGTGGGTGTTTGCTATTTAGTGAATAAATTAATTTCTTTGTTATTATTCTGTCTCTTATATCTATGCTATTTGTTATTTCAGGAAGGCTACGGTATGCGTATAAAAGGCATACATTTCATAACAACGTCAAAAGCTATTGATGCAGTGATTCAACTGTTTAAATCAGCGGTAACCAAGAAGATTGGCGAGCGTATCTACGTCCACAAGAACGAGACCACTTTGTGTAAACACATACCTAAAGAAATACTTCCTACAGACTACGGCGGCCAGACGAAATCGCTACTTGAATTCAGTAGTAAGTAGTTTTAACACTGATACTACTACTACTACTAATTAAAACACCAATACCACGATAATAATATTAACTATACAGTATTCCAACTTCTTACAAGCGGAAGAAGCGCGAGCTATACGTAAGCGCCTCGATCTCGTGTTGTTTGCAGCGGGATTTTAAAATAATATTCTGATGTCTTCAAGATCGTTTTATTCTTTCATAGTTTTTTGTCTACCGCGCATCGGAAAAGCAGTCCGTGACGAGAAAAGACGCGGCTAGAAAAACTCGACACATGTTTTTTAAATGAATTACAAAACCACTCAATCACAATAATTAATATTACACTAAAAATATGCATACTTTGTAACAACCAAAAGAGCAGTGCAATACACTATTCGACTATTCTAACATGTCAATTCTTATCTTTTATTTTATGGCCTGGAATCAAGTCTTTTCGAATCATTTGTCAGTCGACAGAAGATTACCTTACGTTATCATAGACGATATCGTATAGTATTGTCTATGGTAACATATTACAATATTTTAAAATGCTAACACTAACACTCAGTATGCGCTCGACATGCAAGACAGCCTCGGCTGTGCCGCATTTTATGCTTCTAAATAATAATAATAATAATCTTTATTGCAATGAAAACCATATACAATGCTATTACCGGTGGTCTCCACACCAGGGAACCTGTATCGTGGAACCTTAGTCGATTAACAATTGCAGTTGAAAATAGTATCTGAATTAATAATAAATAACCTCCAATATTAAGCTAAAATTATGCTAAACACAATAATAATTATTTAATATGAATTAAATAATTACATGTGAATTTGACCAAACAAAATATATAAAAATGAGAGCAATTAACATCTTATTTTGAGAAAAGAAAAAGAAAAAAAAAATAAAAAAAAAATAGGCATATAATGTGCTCTGTATTATAATAACGTAGTTAGATTGTTTTAGTCAGCGTTAGTATGTGCTCGGTATCTATGTAGGGTAGGGTTTTTAAATTAAATTGATATATTAACCGCCTCTTTGATCTAGTGCCCTATGTGACATCACGAGGTACAAAATTCGAATTCCGGGTCGGCTGTGGAATAATTCTGAGTTTTTAGAAGACTTATATTTCAGCAGTTCCAGAGTTATGGATTTGGTAGCGTTATTTGAATACATAACATTCAATGCCTTGTTGGTCTAGTGGTTAGCCTATATGGCTTCGATCATGACGTCCAGGGTTCGAATACTGGGTCGGGTTACGAAATGATTCTGAGTTTTTCATTCTTCTATGAAATTATGAGTACATTCCAAGCTCGGAGTCAGGATGATGGTAGTGTTAAACCCCTGTGTCTCGAAGAGCACGTTAAGCTGTCGGTCCCGGTCACTGTCATCAAAGTCTGCTATTGATAAATGAAACATTATCACTACAGAATCACACATTATCACCCTCCCAGCATGCTTAGGAGCAGTGTTGAGGGTCGAATCTTAATAATCTCATATTACAAAGAGTGAGGTCTGGGTCTTCAGAGGTTCATTAGCGGGCTTAAGGGACTGATAATAATAAAAAAAAATTAACAAAAAATAGAACCGACTCAAAACGCACTACAAAGTAAAAAATAACTGCGCTTTAGTAGCTTTAATTTACTTAAGCATATCTATGAAATCGGTGCCAACAAGTTTAAGGAACATTTATTTAACGTAGTTAAGCAGTTTTTGGGTTCTAGGTAATGTCTTTAAAGTAGAAACCTTGGCTGGCACCACGTTTTGAGTCAGTTCTATTTTTTGTTAAAAAATTTTATTTCTTATTTTTTAGTGATTTATCACCACGTAACATACTCGTACTATACTGTCATAGTATATTATATGGCACTTGTAGCCAAAAAGCTACCGTTACTTACACAAAAACCGAAATCACTGCAAGTGTGCCTATAAAATTTGAAGAGTTCCTTCAATGTTCAATTTTCCCAGGATATCATCATCAGATCCTAACATGGTGACATCTTGAAAGTGTGCCCTTTCTAATTAAAAAATAATTATCAAAATCGGACCACTCTAAAAAGTTATGCGTGGTCATACATAAAATACGTGTCGAATTGATGATCTCCTGCGTTTTTTTTCGTCGGTTACAAAAAAAGCTGAGAGGTTCCGTAGAATTTCGTTAAATAGCCTGATAATAATGAGAGATTTCTACAAAATAAAACCTGGTATTATTTGTCTTACAGATGACTTAAAAGCAGTATTGGGCTCAGAAAAGTACCAAAAACATCACAAAGAGATGAAAAAAGCGTGCACCAACGAAAACTTGCGCCGAGATGACAAATTCAACGAACAGTATATGGGAATGCCTGGCTCGTTTAGAAACCTGAGCGTCGATTAAAAAAATACGAATTATAGTATCTATTAGTATCTACCAGTGGAAACCCACGGCCACTCGCGTAGCTCCTCATGTTTTTTAAGGTTCCGTACCTTAAAAAGAAAAAACGAAACCCTTATAGGATCACTTCGTAGTCCATCTGTCTGTCAAGACCCTTTTTCTCAAAAACGCGTGGAAGTATCAAGCTGAAATTTATATCAAATACACAAGTCTGCTGTCCTTTAGACTCGTGAAAAAATCAAGCTTCTAGGCCGAGACAATCAAAAGATACAGCCGTTTATGCCAAAAAAATCGCCAATTTTCGACACGGTCAAGTAAATCAAAACCTAACGGGTAGTTCCCGTAAACGTAGGATCTTGAAATTTGGTACGAAGTAACGTTATATAGTATAGATAATGGAAAAATTACGAAAACCGTAAATTTTTAGTTGCATCATATAATAATAATGCTTTTAATAATTTTAAGCTTACCCTCTTTTCTCATGAACGCGTAAAGGTATTAAATTGAAATTCATATTAAATATGTGGCTCTATAATACTCGTACCTTTAAGCTGTAACAAAATAGTCTATGTCTACACAATCAAAAGATATAGCAACATAAGCCGCATATTTAACTCTCTACTACTCGCAGCAAGTTCTATAATCTTGAAATTTCGCTTTGCAAGCAAGGTTTAGGAATAATTCCGAAAACCTTAAAATTTACGGAACCCTCAGTGCGCGAGTCCGACTTGCACTTGATTTATTTAACACACACCTGATGGTTAGTGATGACGCAATCTAAAATGGAAGCGGGCTAACTTGTTAGGAGTAGGATAAAATCTAAACCTCTGGTACGGCATCCTGCCAGAACGCTAAATCGGTACGTCTTTGTCGTCAGGGTAGTAACTAACCACGGCCGAAACCACCAGACAAAATGTGAGAATAATATCAGAATAGAAATTAGCCTTTGTCACTCCTTGTGAGGCTGGCTTAAAAATATGTTTTTATAATCTGACTGGTCATTTCGGAGATTAGTCGGAACAAATAGAGAGGCAAACAAAAAATTAAAAATAAAGATGTAAGTAGATCTGTGATGCAACTATGTAATAGGAATATGTTTTCATTTAGTAAAAAGCTGTTAATTTTAAACTGAAATAAACAGACATAGAAAAATAGTTTTATTTATTTGTGGTGGAATATAACAAAAATCCAAGTCTATGGAATGGTTTAATAGTCTGTGACGACGTTTAGTTGTCTGTGGACATATTCGTTCCAATCAGTCAGTCTCGTACATTCAAACACTCGTAGTTCAGTTAATCATTCATTCTCTGTTCACTTGTTGTTCAGTTTATTTTATAAATTAATAAATCACACGGTCCAGCAGTGCAAACGTCTTTTCTTTTACGTGCTACCTACTTTTACCAACAATTTGTATGTATGTTAGCTATTGATTAGTTTTTTACTTGACTGCGTAAGGAGGGTAATGTTTTTCGAGCGTATGTATGTCCATTTCTTTAGCACGCGCTACAGCCTAAACGGCTGGACGGATTTTGACACATGAGGTGTCGCTGAATTCGTCAGATTTGTGGAAGTGACATAGGCTATATAAGTTTTCAAAATGGCGGCTGTAAGTGGGGAAAAAAGAGGGGGATGTGTATATTTTTTTCTTATCTTAACAATATGGGTATCATATGAAAGGTCGCAAAAAGATCATTTCAATATATATATATATGTCGAAAGAGGAATTACCTTTTGGACGCAGGTGCAAAGACTGAGAGAGTAACTCCGAACAGAGCCCGAGACTTGTGACACGGGTGTAGGTTTAAAAGAGATCTCTTAGTGACGGCCGTCAACACTCACCTCCCCTGTTCAAGTCATTCTCCTCTCCTCCTCTGGCTCCAGCTTGTCCAGCCAAATTTGTCGAAAGAGGGTAGGACATTGCGAATAAATTAGGCCTTTGTATTCCAAGTAATTATAACTAAACCACAAATAGATAACTGAAAGAATAATTAACAGCAACCCCAAGATACCGCGACTCAAGCTGAGAGTAATAATTAATTCATTTGCACTAATTAATTATCAGAGTTGTCTAGGTTAAGCCATAAGCAAAGTACAACGTCTGCACCGCGTCGCGCCAGACCCTAGACTGCCCACCAGTTGTAGACCCGCTCCTTTTATACAACTTAGAATGACTCAAGTAGTGGGGTGAGTGGAGGTATCTAACGATGCGCAGCCAGCCAGGTTACTTCATAGATATGCTTAAGTAAAATAAAGCAACTAAATGATATTTTTTAGTTTTTAGTGCGTTTTGAGTCGGTTCTATTTTTTGTCAAAAAATTTTATTTCTTACTTTTTTACTTTTGTGATAAATCACAAAAGTAAAAAAGTAAGAAATAAAATTTTTTTACGCCACGAAACATACTCGTACTATACTGTCATAGTATAAACGGCACTAGTAGCCAAAAAGCTACCGATACTTACACAGCCGAAATCGCTGCGAGAGTGCCTATAAAATTTGAAGAGTTCCTTCAATATCCCAGGATATCATCATCAGATCCTAATATGATGGGTCCATATTGGAAATGTGCCCTTTTTAATAAAAAAAGAATTATCAAAATCGGACAACTCTGTAAAAAGTTATGCGTGGTCATACATAAAAAAAATATACGTGTCGAGTTGAGAACCTCCTCCGTTTTTTTTCGTCGGTTAAAAAGAGGCCCCCCTCTGATTGCGGGAGGCGTGGATCAATCGTATTGGATATTGTATCAATATCAAAGCGATATTGAAATTGTGTTGAAAGATTTTCTTGTGATCTTTATATAATAAAGAGCAGAAGATCTTATTATATTATCTATTTTTGTTCTGAGGGCTTATTTATTTTAAAATAAATCCTTTTATTTCGCAAAATCTATATTTAAGTGGGTTTTGAGTAATACAATATGATAATCCTTAATAATATAAATAGCATTAAATATGTTACTTACTGTAGGTACTGTTGAAGGAAGGAATCAAATTAATATGATCATTATCAAATTATTTAGGAGAGAGGATATGCAGCGTATTCCCACCATGATACTCCAGTAAGGGTTGGCGAGCTTAGTGATAAATAATAAATAAATATTATAGGACAATTACACACATCGCTATATAGCCTTAAAGTAAGCGTACTCGTAAGTAAATTGTGTTCTGACGACCTCCGTGGCGCAGTGGTATGCGCGGTGGATTTATAAGACGGAGGTCCTGGGTTCGATTCTCGGCGGGACAGATTGAGATTTTTCTTAATTTGTCTAGGTCTGGCTGGTGGGAGGCTTTCGCCGTGGCTAGTTACCACCCTACCGACAAAGACGTACCGCCAAGCGATTTAGCGTTCCGGTACGATGTCGTGTAGAAACCGATAGGGGTGTGGATTTTCATCCTACTCCTAACAAGTTAGCCCGTTTCCATCTTAGATTGCATCATCACTTAACATCAGGTGTGATAGCAGTCAAGGGATAACTTGTAGTCGATAAATAAAAATAAATAAATCAATATGATCATTATCAAATTATTTAGGAGAGAGGATATGCAGCGTATTCCCACCATGCTACTCCAGTAAGGGTTGGCGAGCTTAGTGATAAATAATAATAAATAAATATTATAGGACAATTACACACATCGCTATATAGCTCCAAAGAAAGCGTACTCGTAAGTAGTATTACGGGTGTTATGATAACTGATGAATATTTTTATATATACTTATATACTATACATAAATACTTAAAATATATAGATAAACACCCAGACACTGGAAAACATCCATGCTCATCACACAAACACTTTCCAGATGTGGGAATCGAACCCACAGTCTAGGACGCAGAAGCAAGGTCTCTGTATCTTTTTGTATCTGCAATAAAAAATTTGTCTATCTTAATATAATCATTGGAGCCTTTTGTTAAAGCACTCTACTGCTAATAGCAAGAATGTTGTGGCACTTTTATTAAAGGTTCACTGTCCGTCGTCAAAGGGGAAAACTAAAAGGAATTTTTAAGGTCTAACGAAATTACCGACATAGTAAAAGCTCGCTCACAAAAGGCTACTTTTAAATCGTTTCATGTAGATGAACGTTAAATTATTAAATACTTTAACCCTTAAACAAATATTGGGAAATAATTTCCCATTTGACGCTACCGTAAAATTTCTGTTTTATTTCTTTATTGGTAACTCTAATCAGTACCAACATAGAAACACAATAATCCTAAAGATTTTTTAAATCTAATGTAATGGCAACATTTTGTAAGAAGCCGCGAACTGTCATCTTATGTCAATGTCAAAAACACGGTTTGAAATATTTTGCAAGAATACCAGTTCTGGTGCAAGTTTTGAAAGTTTTTAATGAAAAAAAATCTTTTAAGTGCATAAACACAATATTTTTGTAAACTACACATGTTTTTAAATACCTTTCTTGGTTTTTGCCTTTGTAGCATTGATTTTTGTTGGATTTTCTTAAGATTAAAGAAGTGGGAAATAAATTCCCACTTAATTATATTTTGCTTTGACATACCGGATAATGGGAAATAATTTCCCACTTAATTATATTTTGCTTTGAAATACCGGATAGTGGGAAATAATTTCCCACTTAATTACATTTTGCTTTGAAATACCTGATAACGGGAAATAATTTCCCATCTAATTATATTTTGCTTTAAAATACCGGATAATGGGAAATAATTTCCCACTTAATTATATTTTGCTTTGAAATACCGGATAATGGGAAATAATTTCCCACCGCAAAACCCCCATTTCCCCTCTTTTTATAGGAAAAAGAGTCTTTTTTTCGGAATCTCCATAACAAACTTACTTGAATACCGTGACCATCTTTTAGTTTCCTCATAAAAAAAAATTTGTTTGATTAAGGGTTAAACACTTTACAGGCTGATCATGAAATACAAAAAAGTGCATCTACGAACAAAAACTAGTTTACTAGGTACCGATTATCTTTTCTCGGACCATGTTATAAATAAGGCTTTGATTATAATATTACGTATATACGATATAGGTATGTTATACTAAAAAGTTAGGGTGTGAGTTCGTAATTGACTGCAGACGACAACAACAGCAGTAGCGTGCACAGGGTTTTTGCCTAGGGTAGGCATTTTGGAACGGAAAATGCATTTCACAAACGAAAACGATTCATTTTAGTACTATAATTACTTATTCAGATAACTGACTAATATTTGATATATTACAAATACTATGTTGAACACATACCCGTTCCCAAGTTTGATGGCAACAGGAAAGTACAGCAACGAACAAACGACATTTCGTTGTGCCTAAAGGTCCACCGCAAATGGTCAACACTCCCACTTGGCCGGTTCTTTTCGTCTTCAGGCACTTTCTGGTGAACCTTCTGCACTCGCGCACACACCGTTTTGATCCCAATGGAGACTACAGGAATAATACAAATAGATCAAAAAGAAAAAGATGTCTTACAGGCACGTTTGTGTGTGAAATCGATGACATTTTATAGCAAATAAAGACCATGTCGTCTGTCAGTTAGTAGGTGGTAAGCAAAGGTAAATGGTTTTCGATGTCAAAGGCTTATCACTCAATTCGTTTTTGCGGCGCTAAAGTTCCTTTAGTTTTTACACACAAAAACAAGGGGCGTATCTAATAACTGCAAGTTCCCAATTCCGGGCGGAGTATTTTAATGAATTTTGAAAAAAAACCTCAATATTTCAAAAGCCCTCACGAGCTACACAAATAGGTTAGTCGCTGGGTCGATGGCGCATTTTCTTCTTACTTCTTCGTTCTTCAAGAGCTACAGAAATAAACTCAAAGATATCCCAGATGTCTACGAATAGCTCATTAATCATGCAGATTTATAAAATGATACATTGTAGAGAAATTAACATTTATTAAAAACTTAATTTATTAATTTGAGCGTCTTGAACAATAATAAATGTGATTTCACAATACAAAAACATTGCTATTAAAATGTGGTAGTCAACATCGATCAGTCGAAAATAAATTTGTAGATCAATGGCTAATGACAAGAGTGTAGTAAACGGTACATCGAAGTGTAGGAGGTCTTGGTAAAGGGCTGATAATTGACGGCGAACGCTTACAGCTATGTCGGAAAGCGAATCTAGCATGGTACATGTTTTATATACCATGTTCTGGAAATCAATAAATGATTGATTGATTGAACCTTCAAGGCAATGGTAACATGGATGTCCATCTCCCAGCTTAGAGCCGTTGTTCTTGGCATGATACGGTTCCGGTAAGATTTGTGGGTGGAAGTCACGTAGTGCCCAAGGTGAATCTACTTCGTCCGCAGTCACGGTTGTAAGTTGGAATTTTTGTTTGGGGGTTAAGGTTGAACAGAGTTTCTCGGTAACAGTCCGAAGTTTACTGAACCTCCCAGTAGTACGGTGGTATCCTTGAGGACTTATATATAATATAGACAATAAAAATAACGAATGTTTTTTATATGGATGGTCCAAGATTTCAAGCCCAAAAAGGGGTTTCCTCGCAACGAATTATAATAAGTTGTATTTAGATAACCTTTACTTTGGCATTCTAACAGTTCTCTAAAAAATCTCATAAGGTCATGTGTGGGCGTTGTTAGATATTTAAGGTGGGCAATCCTAATAAGACATTATTCTTTTTAACAAGTTTATAAGACATTATGTTTTTTTTTACGGACCACAAGTTGGCCCTTGACTGCTATCACACCTGATGTTAAGTGATGATGCAGTTTACGATGGAAGCGGGCTAACTTGTTAGGAGTGGGACGAAAATCCACACCCCTTTCGGTTTCTACACGACATCGTACCGGAACGCTAAATCGCTTGGCGCTACGTCTTTGACGGTAGGGTGGTAACTAGCCACGGCGAAAGTCTCCCACCAGCCAGACCAAGACAAATTAAGAAAAATCTCAATCTGCTCCGCTGGGAATTGAACCCAGGACCTCCGTCTTATAAATACACCACGCATACCACTGCGCCACGGAGGTCGTCAAAATATGAGATATATACAACGTGTTAGGTAAATACCCTATCAAGCCGTCAACCAGAAGTTAGGAAGAGAGAGTTAATGCCTAGGAAAAAAAACTTCCTAGCCTGAGGGAGATATGTGGACAAAAATTTTCTGTTTAAGGTATCAACCCTTTTTGGTTATGTTAGTAAGGCTTTTTTTAATTTAAAATAATTATTTTATACACAGAATTGTGTTAACGAGATCGAAATGTATTGCTACATTTCGGGATATTTTGCCTTTTACCTAACGGATAGTATCCGCGACCTCTTTCAAATACACACATGAGATCCAAAATCGAAAGCAATAGTAGTTATACAAAAAAAAACTTTAATAGTTTTTAAATGTTTCCTTTTGTTTTATTCGCACATTTTATTGCATCGATATCCAAATCTTTACGATATTACGCACCAAGCAATAATATGACCTACGAATTCTTTACATCGAATTGTTTCCGTAAATAAACCTTCACTTTTTTATAAATATTTATTAAATATGGTGTATAAAGACTAACTTAATAATAATTTTAATATCTACCTTTACTGATTTCCTTATTAGGTTAGCCACACTCTTCACTACAGTAAAGAAAAGCGCAATATTTTATCTTTTACTAGCTGACCCGGCAAACGTTGTTTTGCATTAAAAATAAAAAAAAATTTAGATGAAAATTAGATAGTAGCCGATTCTCAGACCTGCTGAATACGCATACAAAATTTGGTAAAAATCGGTCAAGCCGTTTCGGAGGAGTATGGCAACGAAAACTGTGACACGAGAATTTTATATATTAGATATATTATATTTATTTATTTATTTATTTATTTTACCCCGGACTCAAGAACTAATTCGTCTTTGTAAATAAGGCGCATGATGACTGAGAACGCTGTATATTATTTATAGAAGAGCAGTGCTGTTTTGATTTAAGGTTGAAAAGACAAGAAAAGAGAATATACCTAAAGGCAGTCAGCAAGATGAAGCGCTGACTCAGGTGTCAAAAACAAAAAAAAAGTTAGGATTTAGTCGGTTCGCTAGAATCCTCTCGCCTTCCCATGGTGGGAAGGTATCCATGAAGATCCCCCTCCCCACCTGAAAAAAACAATAAATGCACTTTTTAGAACGGATCTCTCACATGCCCTGCGAAGTTTTATTCTGTTTACAGGCGATGGTTTTCCACTACGTAGGCAACAAATGAAATCAAATTAATATTGAACCGATTTAATTTTAAATGGTTAATTACAATACGGATATTGCTCTATGTATACTTAAATTCAAAACACCTTCGTAACATGCAGACAGGTTAATAGCACAGGTGAATGAACTTAGACCCAGTTCCTTCCTGCGGTTTAAGGTTTCTCATTTCACTAGTAATTCCAGTACCTAACCTTGAAATTAATTTGTGTTAAAGTTTTGCATTTCAAACTGATATAAGTATTGTATACGTATTTACGACTTCCTGATTCGTAATTTTTAACTGACTTATTTTTGGATCTCTTCTCATTTCCCGTAGTTTTTAACGGCTTTTAAAGCCTAATTAATTATTAGCCTGTTTAATAGCGGAAATTTTTTACTTATCCTATTTTTATTAGTCGTACCTAGTTGCTATACAGGAATGATAAGTAAAACAAAAAAATACACATTCTTCTTTCCTCTATTAACAATCGCCATGTTGAAAATTTATATAGTACATGTATCTACCACAATTTTGACGAATTTAACAACATCTTATACGTCAAAATCCGTCCGGCCGTTTAGGCTGTAGCGCGTGCCAAAGAAATGTACATATATACATACGCTCGAAAAACATTACCCTCCTTCAATAACTACTAACAAAATATTATATTTCAATAAAACTGTTATATTGTTATAATGCTCTGATCATTGCGGTCAACTTATCACTATTCTAAACAACAAACCCATGAGCAACCAATGGTTAAACTTCAGGCCAATAACTGAAGGTAAATTAGAGAGATTCAAAAGCGTAATTTGTAGCAAAATTCCAGGTCTATCTTTTGTTAATCGTGACCCTAATATTCTTTTTGGTGCACTTTTTGAGACAATAGACAGTGAGTTTTCTAAAATATTCAATTTAAAACGTGTTAATTTAAGCCATGATGAAAAACAGTATAATCACAGTCAAAAATTTTCGGAATTTGTTAAAAATTATTCAAAAACATTCAAACGCGTATGTATTAATGCAAAATCCATACACATGAAAGAGTTACTAATTAGAGCTGACAATAAGATACAAACCTCGTGGAACATAATAAATAACGCAACTGGCAAAATTAAACCTCGCCATATGAATTATGAATTAATTGTTGATAATAAAAAAATAAACAATAAAAACGAGGTTGTTAATGCTTTTGAAGACTTCTTCCAAAATGTACCTATCTTATTATTAGATTCGCTAAATTCGTCTCCTACGTCAGCCCAGAGGTTACTAAGAGACAATGTGAAAGAGTGCAACATTCTATTTAAATTTAATTATGTAACTGCTTTTGATATTATAAAAACATTTAAACTACTTAAATCAAAGAGGACTGGCGATCTGTGGGGGATGTCAGTAAAAGTAATATCTAATATTATAAATATCATTGCTCCACACTTAGCTGTTATTTTTAATGAATGTGTGGACTCAGGTACTTTTCCAAACCTAATGAAACATGGAAAACTTATTCCACTTTTTAAATCAGGCGACCAAGCAGATCTCAATAATTACAGACCGGTTTCAATATTGCCAACACTAAGTAAGGTCTTTGAAAAAATAGTTTTAAATCAACTGCTTAGTCATTTTAACTTAAATAACTTACTTCATCCTGACCAATATGGTTTCACTAAAGATCGCAATACTACTGATGCAGGTGCTAAACTATTAAAACACATCTTTGATGCCTGGGAAAGGTCTAAGAATGCTATTGGCGTATTCTGTGACTTGTCCAAGGCTTTCGATTGTGTTGACCATAAAAGTCTTTTGCTTAAGTTAAGCCACTATGGCATTAAAAATGTTGCACTTAATCTCATTGCCTCTTATCTTATTGATAGAACTCAAACGGTATGCATTAATGACATAAAGTCACGTGACTCATCTCCTAAAATGGGCGTTCCACAGGGTTCAATTTTGGGTCCTTTTCTATTTTTAGTGTATATCAATGATTTACCATACCATGTTAGCGACATTTGTGAAATTGTACTGTTTGCTGATGACACATCTTTAATTTTTAAAACTGATAGAAATAAAAGTGACTTTGACGATGTAAACCGTGCTGTATCGCATGTGTCGCATTGGTTTACTGCTAATAATTTACTATTAAATGCAAAGAAAACTAAATGTGTTGAGTTTTCTTTACCGAATGTAAAAAAAATAAATAAGTCTTTAATGATAAATGGTGAAACGCTAAGAATGGAGAGTTCTACAGTCTTTCTAGGAGTGACCTTGGACTGTAAACTTCAGTGGAGCGCTCATATAGAGTCACTGACAGCTAAACTTAGCTCAGCAGCATTTGCAGTGAGAAAAATAAGACAGTTTACCGATGTAGAAACAGCTAGACTGGTTTATTTTGCTTACTTCCACAGTGTGATGTCTTATAGCATCTTGTTGTGGGGAAAGGCTGCTGACATAAATTCTGTCTTTATACTTCAGAAACGAGCAATTCGGTCGATTTATAAACTTAAACCACGCGAGTCCCTTCGAGTCAAATTTAAAGAAATAGGAATTCTTACAGTAGCCTGTCAATACATATTCAATAACCTAGTTTATGTTAAACAAAATATAAATATGTATAAACAGAAAAAGGATTTAAACGACCGTCTTCCTAGAAATGGACATAAGTTAGTCATATCAGCTTATCGCCTCCGAAAAGTACAAAAATCTTTCGTAGGATTGGGTGTACTCTTCTACAACAAGATGCCCAATTCAGTTTTAGATCTGCCATTGCATAAGTTTAAACAATGTATTAAAACTCACTTACTGAGTCAGGGTTATTATACTATCGATGAATTTTTAAATGACAAAGATGTTCAAAGGCAATTGGATAGGCTTTCAACTTCACACAGGAAGTAAAATAAATAACTTTATGTAACAACACACTTAATTTTGTAAAATTGATAATATTATAAAAAGAGCAACTGTTGAGTTTCTTGCCGGCTCTTCTCAACAGGGCCTGCCTTCCGAGCCGGTGGTAGAGTCACTACAAATAGTCCAATTTGACGTTTCAAAAGTGCTTGTAATAAGCCTACTTGAAATAAATGATTTTGAATTTGAATTTGAATGATTAGAGAGTGTGATGGAGAAGAGAGTGTGAGGATTTGGATATTTAGGTCCTCGGTTCGAATTTTGAGCCAGGCTATCAAAAATTGAGCTGTTTCCTGTTTTTTTTTTTTATCTACTACAAGTTGGCTCTTGACTGCTATCACACCTGATGTTAAGTGATGATGCAGTCTAAGATGAAAGCGGTCTAACTTGTTAGGAGTGGGACGAAAATCCACACCACTTTCGGTTTCTACACGACATCGTACCGGAACGCTAAATTGTTTGGCGATACGTCTTTGTCGGTAGGGTGGTAACTAGCCACAGCGATAGCCTCCCACCAGCCAGACCAAGACAAATTAAGAAAAATCTCAATCTGCCCCGCCGGGAATTGAACCCAGGGCCTCCGTTTTATAAGTCCACCGCGCATACCACTGCGCCACAGAGGTCGTAAAAATGATAAAGCCGATGTTAATAAGTTGGTAGTGTTTTACCCCCGTGTCTTAGAAAGCACATTAAGATGTTGATCCTGGTTATTATAATTACCATACTAAAAATAGTGATACTAAAAAAACAAACATTTAATTAAATTAAAAACTTATTAAGAATAATGTAGGATCACGTCCGCCTTATTATGTCAGTTAAAATATTGTTTCAAGTCTGCGTCACTATGTTTCCGTCATACAGCTAGTTCCATTTGATGGAAATCAACTTAATTAATGGTAAAAATATCCCAGTAAACGGCAAAGTCATTTAAACGACATACAAACTAAGGCAGATCACAAAACGTAGACAATCTTTTAGATCGCTTTAGTCGTATCCCCTAGAGCTCGTTAACCTGGTTACAATCAGAAGTGATTATTAATAAATAAATAAATATATATATATATATATAAGCCCGCCAACCCGCACTGGAGCAGCGTGGTGGGTGTACGCTCTATATCCCCTCTCTTATTAGGAGGGAGGCCTGGCCCTGTAGTGGGCCGTTAATAGGCTGATAATGATGATGATGAAACGGACAGACGGGAACACAGTAATGTTATAAACCATCAAAAGACACTACTAGACCGATTTTGGTTAGCAAGAAAGGATACTGTTTCTTAAAACAGTGGAAAAGTTGTATCCTTTCCTGCTAGAACATTCAAGAATTTCTTAACTCTTGGCATGTAGAAAACAATGAAGGTCGATAAACCTTTTTTTATAGATATTTTTCTAAATTTACTAAGATTTTCATACAGACAACTAAAAGGGTATAAAGTAGAGACACTAATTTTAGTTCATTTACTAAAGTCTGCAGTCGCCCTAACAAAAAAATGTCTACGTTTACAGTGATAAACATCAAATTACATATAAGTACATTTAATTACTACACTTTTCAATTCCTGCAAAATGTTTTTAAGTAGGTAGGTAGGTAGGTAGTAAGTAGGTACTAAAGTATCCTTTCTTGACATCGAATAACGGAAAATCAAATCCACTGCTATGTATTGTTTAAAGTTCTTAGAACCAACATAAACTTTTTATTTAGGCCCCTTCTTCTTCTTCTTTCTTCCCGGGCTTTTTCCGCACTTGGCCACAATGTTGGCCGTTGTGCGTGATTCCTCAGGTGTAGGTCCCCTCTGGTTTATTCCAACCAGTCGTTCCAATTCAGTCCCCTATTAATGAACCGCCGTACAGATTTCTAATCTAAATAAGTAAAAAAAAAATACAGCCGGTCACGAATCATTATCACTTTGCCTACTAAAGTAAGATAGCGTGTTAAAAAAAACTGGAAATTAATTCTTAAACATTTTATGAATTCACATTTTTAAATGTTTTAAAAACATTTTCTCACAGCGCGAAAAATACAGCGCGTCTTTCAAACTTTGATTGAAAAACAATTCTTAAAATTGAAGATAATTTTAATAATTAATAATTTTAAATCACGACAATATTGAATGCCTTTTTTTACGCTGGAAAATGCGTTTAAGCATCCACTCGGAAATAGAGCGGCCATAGCTGCACTCGGGTCAGCCGGTCTCCCCGGCTGCCGAGCAGCTAAAATACCCACTAAAAACCAGCGATGTTCCATCGCGTCGCCTGGTAACGGGGTCACGGGAGCACCACGAATCTTCCGCAGCTCAGCGATCGGCGTCCACCGAGGCAGACCCCAACTAGGGAATCGATGAATTCCCTAAAATCAGCCTGTGGCACACCAGGACGACGACCTCCGTGGCGCAGTGGTATGCGCGGTGGATTTATAAAGACCGAGGTCCTTGGTTCGATTCCCGGCGGGGCAGATTGAGATTTTTCTTAATTTGTCTTGGGAGGCTTTCGCCGTGGCTAGTTACCACCCTACCGATAAAGACGTATCGCCAAGCGACTTGGCGTTCCGGTACGATATCGTGTAGAAACCGAAAGGGGTGTGGATTTTCGTCCCACTCCTAACAAGTTAGCCCGCTTCCATCTTAGACTGTATCATCACTTAACATCAGGTGTGATAGCAGTCAAGGGCCAACTTGTAGTCAAAAAAAAAAAAGGAACATGCGGTGCGCTCCCCGACCCGAGGATGACCCTCGACAGGCAATGGATTCCTCAAATCCACTGCCCGTAGCAACTCGTTAGGGAGGCAGGCGACAATATACAATGCCTGGGTAACGGATAGTAACACAATTTAAAATTTTTAATGAGTAATTACAATGTTTAAATGGAGATTTTCAAGTTTATACGCCTAAATTTAATGTAATTACGGAATTGTTCTTATAATAATTCAAAGTTAACGATTATTATTATTTTTTATTAAGTGCAATAAAAATTAATATGACTTAACCATTTCTGACAGAAAAAAAACATCCTGATTGATATAATGATTAATGTAGGTACGGTATATAAATAAGTAATGATCGAGATCTTTTTGGTCAGAGCATTAAAAGAAATTGTAATTAACAAATGAATTTTAAATATAATTTGAATGTCGAAAACGACTCTAATATCAAAATTTTGTATGTAGGGGGTTTTGGGGGCGATTAATCGATCAAGCTAGGTTTAATTTTTAGAAAATGGTGTTTTATTAGTGTTTTTAGATTAACAAAAACTGTTTCGACACAGTGACACCAAAGCTTCTTAACAACAGATGGCGCTGTTAAGTAATATGTATCTAAATATAATTTCCAAAACATAATATTACTGAGCAAACCTCGGTCAACCAAGATGGTGAGAGATGACGAGTTACTTTCAACAACTCAAGAACGGCTAAACCGATTTTTATGACCCATGATTTGCTACATTTAGTGTCATCCGGAACATCAAAATTATAGTACAAAGGTGAAAGTTTATGAGTGTGTGTGTTTCTTACTTCTTCACGACTAAACGACTGGAGCTATTTAAATAAAAATTGGTATGGAGTTAGCTGACACCCTTTTTTTATCCGCTGGGAAATGCATTTACGCATCCCGGTCGAAGGCTGCGCAGGCAGAACTGCGCAGTCTTCGTCCGGGTATGTGGGACTCGCTGACTGGGAAGCAGCCAGAATACCCACTAAAACCCAGCGGTGCCGTCTGCGTCTCATTTGAAGCGCCAAAGGATCTGAAAATTAAGCCACTTTGACGTTTCAACGCGTACATCCGTGCACTCGCAACTCGCAGTCTATGAGGACATAGACGCGTCCTCCCGCTCTAGACTTCGCCTTTCACTGGCCCACTGCTGAGAACCAATTTCACCCTTAGTAGAAGGAGGGAAACAATTTTTGCTCCCCATGATGTGACCTGAAGGCAACCCCGCATCAAAACAAATGGCACAGCGAACAATGTCGGTGCAGCTTGCCGCCTTGTGCCCTATGACTCCACACCTGTAACAAAGTTTGCTCCTGTCTGTCTTCGAGGTGCACATGGACCCCGTATGACCCAAGCCCATACATCTAAAGCAGCGCAAGGGGCGCTGCTCCAGAGCCTCAACACCAGCTGAACTCCAGCCCACCAAAAGTCGTCCGGCTTCGCAGACCTTCTTTGCGACAACCACGGGGCAGTGTGCTGTGACCGACCCCACTCTGGCACCCTGCTTTACATCTCCAACTTTTATTGCAGTTGCTGAGCAACCCCCGAACTGGGCTATCGCTGCAGCCACCTTTTCAGCCGTTGCCGAGTCATCCAAACCAGTGATCCGAAGTGTCGCTAATTTGGACGGGCAGGTTACTTCCGCCAAACCGTCTAGAGCCATCCGTAATCGGCCAGCCAAGATCTCCGCCTGTTCCTGGGTTTTCTCACTAGGGAGCTCTAGGAGCCTTGCTCCTGTGGCAGCATGGCGGATTTTCACGCCCGTTCCGATACCCAACTCCTTCAAGTCAACCTTACGCTTAGCCTGCTCAAGGAGCCGAGCATAGGTTACCCCTTTTTTTGCCGCATCCGGAGCCAAGGTTATTACGACCGCAGCGCTTTTGGGGATAGCCAGGCTGGCTTTCGAAGCAGCCGCGGGGGGGACCTTCTGTGTAGCCGTCGGGGTAATAGAAACAGGCGCCGCTGAACGAGCCTTCTTCCTCTTTTTACCAGCAACTGCCGCCCAACTCTCAGTAACTGGTGAAACTTCGCTAGGTCCTGCTGTAGACGGCGGAAATCCAGGGGAAGCCGTCGCTGCACCATCAGGCTCTTCTGGCCTCCTGATATCTTCTGCCCGGAGGGGGCATGGAATCTTCTGAGGAAGGAGACGCTCCTCGATGCCTGCAAAACGGGCATCAAGCATAGCACCGACTGAAGCCACGATAGTGGCTTTGAGCTCCTCTAACACATCCTCGCTCAATGTGGAAACCGATGCGCTTTTCTTTGTTGCCCCTTTTGAAGCCTTCATTGCTGTCCGTATATCATGGAATTCAACGGCAGCGGCTTTCAACTCCTCCTTGACTTTCTCGATTTCCGCCCTCAGGCGCTTATTATCAGCTCTTAGCCTCCGCGTCTCGTTCCCCTCCGTCCGGGATGCTAGGACCTCCACTATAACTTGGAGCTCCGTGGCCGCCTCCTTTAAACGCCGTGCGTACACTCCTTTCAAGTTACCGGAGCGTGAAGCCATCTGCATGATGGCGGTAGCACTCCGGCCCGCTAAGGCCCGTAACTCTTCGGCCGTGAGTTGTAAGGGGTCCTCGCGGCATGAGGTCCCACTTACTGTCCCCTCATCAGGATCCAGAATCGGCTCAGTGAACTCCCGCTGTTTGGTTTGGTCCTTGATACGCCTATTGTATACATCCTCATAGCCCTCCTTCCTATCCGTATGCAACTCAGCTCTAGCAGCAGCAATTCCACTCAAGGATGAATCTCGTGAGCTAGGCGAGACAGACTCCTCCTGGCGCAAGTAACGCGGGGCTATCCCGGTGGCCAGGCGACGACTTCTTCGCACAGATGCCTTCTCAATACCCAATGACTGCTCATCGTCCATCTCCAAACATTCACCCGTCTGGCAAGCCAGGCGGGTCAGCGTTAACAAGCTCCAGCAAACAAAACAACGAAAATAAATGAAAACAAGACAAAGAAACTACAACAACTAGCTAACAATAATAGACTTATCCATCCAGCAACACAGGTGGGTCAAGAATTACCGACGGTTAATCAAAATTAACAGTAGCAACGACGGTAATAAACTACGTAACAACAACAACAACGGCCCTGAAAAGGGCCTGTTATTTAAACTACTCTGAAAGAAAACAACACGACACAAAGTAACAAACAACTCCCAGTCTATTTATAGATGCACGCTTATCGCGTACGATCTACAAAAATGACTCAGCTCCGTACGCGTCCGTCTCCTGCGCCGACCCGACGCGCACTCCCTAGCTGACACCCTGGATTAACACATTTACTACTTTGTATCCCGAAATTTTTACGGGAACGGGAACTGCGCAAGTGAAACCGCAGGCGTACTCTAGTAACTATATTAGGAATAAAATATTTGAAGTCAACAAAAAGAAAACTATAAACCAATGTCATCGCCCCACTAATTAAGGAGTCGATCATCAATGGCGACCCTATACCGTATCTTGGACACCCCAACGTCCAGCAGATCTACGGATGTTGGCACTTTGTTCCGCGCCCACTTAGTAGGTACATGAACTTCTTCACCAGCCTATATCACGATCCACTACATGGCCAGGCGCTTTCTTAGTAGCAGAGGGATTGTGGAGATTAGACCCATCAGGCTGCTCAAATACGATACGGGCGTAGGATGGTATTTTTTTTTTATCGACTACAAGTTGGCCCTTGACTGCTATCACACCTGATGTTAAGTGATGATGCAACCTAAGATGAAAGCGGGCTAACTTTGTTAGGAGTAGGATGAAATCCGAACCCCTATCGGTTTCTACACGACAACGTACCGGAACGCTATATCGCTTGGCGGTACGTCTTTGTCGGTAGGGTGGTAACTAGCCACGGCGAAAGCCTCCCACCAGCCAGACCATGGCAAATTAAGAAAAATCTCAATCTGCCCCACCGGGAATCGAACCCAGGACCTCCGTTTTATAAATCCACCGCGCATACCACTGCGCCACGGAGGTCGTCAAAGTGGTAATTTTAATAGATAGTGACTGGGATCGATGGATTAATGTGCTCTCCAAGGCACGCGGGCGTATCACCGCCAACTTTGACTCTGATCATAGGACTGAAAATTTCTTGGATGAAAGAATACCTCAGAATTATGCCCACCTAGGATTCGGACCCATGACCCCGCGGTTGAGAGACATAGTCTAACCACTATACCGACAACCAACCCTTCACACGGAAAACACTGAAAATAAAAATTTTTAACAAAAAATAGAACCGACTCAAAACGCACTAAAAAGTAAAAAATAATTGTGTCATTTAGTTGCTTTAATTTACTTAAGCATATCTATGAAATCGTTGCCAGCCAAGTTTAAGGTTCATTTATTTTACCTAGAACCCAGAAACTGCTTTCTGGGTAAAATAAAGTTCAAGTAAAACCTTGCTGGCACCGACTTCATAGATATGCTTAAGTAAATTAAAGCAACTAAATGACACAATTATTTTTTACTTTTTAGTGCGTTTTGAGTCGGTTCTATTTTTTGTTAAAAATTTTTTTACTTTTTAGTGCGTTTTGAGTCGGTTGTATTTTTTGTTAAAAAATTTTATTTCTTGCTTTTTAGTGATTTATCGCCACGTAAAGTACTCGTACTATACTGTCATAGTATATTTTACGGCACTAGTAGCCAAAAAGCTACCGATACCAATACAAAAACCGAAATAGCTGTAAGCGTGCCTCCAAAATTTGAAGAGTTCCTTCAATTTCCCCAGGATATCATCATTAGATCCTAACATGAGGACAGTGGGACCAGCTTGGATGTATGCCCTTTCTAATAAAACAAGAATTATCAAAATCGGACAACACTGTAAAAAGTTATGCGTGGTCATACATAAAAAAAAATTAAAAAAAAATATATATACGTGTCGAATTGAGAACCTCCTCCGTTTTTTTCGTCGGTTAAAAATAATACGACGATAGTACTTACTTCTCTCTCTGTCTCCCTCTCAAGAACTCTCAAAGAGCTTCTATTACTCCGTAATACTCATATAATATGTAAAAATTAAACAAAATAAAGCCGACATAATTACTCAAAAGTTTTTACTGAACTAGTATTTTAATGATGATTATTCCGAGTGCTTGATATTGTTAAGTTTTTTCACATTTTTTGTAATAAATGTCATATGAAAAAACCCGTACAAAAACAACAATTTGAAAACTGGTACAAATGAGATTAGCGTTGGGCCATAAAAATAGTTTATGGGCATATTAGACGCATATTTTAGTATTTCCTAGACAATATATTCTGCAGATTTTCAAATTAAAAAAAAAAATAATTCAATATCGTTTATTTCAAGTAAAGCCTACTTGAAATAAAAATATTTACAATAAAATAATTACAAGCACTTTTGAAACGTCAAATTGGACTATTTGTAGTGACTCTACCACCCGCTCGGAAGGCAGGTCCTGTTGAGAAGAGCCAGCAAGAAACTCAACAGTTGCTCTTTTTATAATATTATCAATTTTACAATATTAAGTGTGTGTGTGTGTGTGAAGTTGAAAGCCGATCCAATTGCCTTTGAACATCTTTGTCATTTAAAAATTCATCGATAGTATAATAACCCTGACTCAGTAAGTGAGTTTTAATACATTGTTTAAACTTATGCAATGGCAGATCTAAAACTGAATTGGGCATCTTGTTGTAGAAGAGTACACCCAATCCTACGAAAGATTTTTGTACTTTTCGGAGGCGATAAGCTGATATGACTAACTTATGTCCATTTCTAGGAAGACGATCGTTTAAATCCTTTCTTTTTCTTTAACTGTAATAGGGAGTAAACAGGTGTTTATCATCATAATGATCATCATCAAAATCATTAGTTGATTTTCATGGTCAACTTCAGTGTATAGGCCTCCTCTCTCCTACAGGATGAAGCTTAAGCCCGTCGCACTAATCCAATATGGCTTGGCGTTTACAACGATCGCTTTTAAATATTGGAGATAATGCACGGGACCAAAGGTTTAATGTGCTCTCTGAAGCGCAGGTTGTATCGCCACCAATCGACCTGAAAATTTATCTGAAGAAAAATCCTTAATATGTTACAGTCTCGTCACAGGACTCATGCCTAACATCCGAAAACTATTATTGGAAAGGCATGGTGAAAAAAAGCTCCAATTCATCTCTCACATAAGGCCCTATCGTGGATTCGCCTTCTATGATATCGCCTTCTATGCATGGATCATTCACAATACTATGTAGAACTTAATCTATGATATCAGCTATAAAGATCTTTAACATTAAAAACAGCAATAAACTGAACGATCATTTAGATGTGTATTTTAATTAATTATAAAATATGTTTTTCTCATCATTATTATTTTTATATTCAAAAAATACAATTTACTTAAAGTTATTGCGATTCCCATGAAATAAACATTACCTTGTATTCCTATTATATTAGTCCAATTTTTTCTATTCATAAAAAAATCATAATAGGTTTCAAACCCTAGAAACCAGAAGGTAAGTATTTTAAATCATTGTTATAAAGAATAAAAGAAAATAAAAGATGTGTTTATAAAGGTAAAAAATAATATCTATAGGATCTTGTGTTACAAAAACCAGTAAAAAGTAATCATTTTAAGCTACACTCGTAATATAAATTTGAACAATAGTTGTTTGTTTCAATTGCTTTTTCAAAAAAAGGAGGTTATCAATTTGATCCGTATGTATGTAATATTTCCAGAACTGCCCAGTTTTCGCAAACGAATATCTTAGCATTCCATGGATTCACCGAGCGCGTGCCGCGTCCATCGCGTGGCTTAGAGAAAAACTCCGAACAGAGTCCGAGACTTGTGACACGGGTGTAGGTTCAAAAGAGTACTCTTAATGACGCGCGTTAACACTCACCTCCTCTGTTCATGTTATTCTCCCTGCCCAGCCAATGTTAGTCTATATCAGCGTCTGAACAAATGTGCCAAATTTCAAAAGTGTATGTACCTATTTATGTTTGTGGAGGCATATCTTCGGAACTACAAATCCGATTTAAGTAATTCTTTTTTTAATAATTCCTTTGTCGTTTATTTGCAAAACTACTAGGTATTGTTAACTTAGGGTACACTGCAAGTTTTATCAAAATCGGTTCAGTAGTTTTTGAGATAAGGAATTTTTATATTTTATGCTTATGTTCGCATATCTCCGGAATTACAAGTCCGATTTAATTAATTATTTTTTTATTGTACTTTATTTAACTATGATATAACGAGATAATATATGAAAGCATTGTTTTTCTTTAATACTACAATAAATTCAGCAATCTATGCCTTTAAAAAATGGGCTAAGAATTTTTTTAACTTTTGATTTTTTTGGAAGGTTGTAACGCACTATTTATCACGCGAGCGAAGTCGCTGGCATCGGCTACTTAAATAAAAATGAAAAAATTAAAATACTAGATAAATAAGTAATATGATGAATAGATAAATAAGTATAATAATAAGTAATTTAGGAATGGTTGCTACGCTATGCTTTTACTATAGCTTTGAGCGGTGTACAGAAATAAATTGAGAGACAGAGTACACGATTCTATAATCTCATTTCAAAAGAAGTCTTTACAAAATTCCAAAAAATGTGTTAAAAACCATTTATTAAGTAGAGATTACTAATAAAATTAATGACTTTATTAACGACAAAGATTCTTGGAAGTAACTTTGATTTTTAAAAGAGCAACAGCTAAGTTTCTTGCCGACTCTTCTCCGCAGGATCTGCCTTCCAGGATCGCAGGAGTAGAGTCAATACGACTTGACTTTTCGTTGAAATAAATGTTTTTAATTTTTTGTAATTCAATATTCATACAGACAATCAACTTCTACTCCCTTATTAATAAACATTTCGTGAAAGTAAACCATTGCAAGGACACGCAATATTATGTTATCGATAAAAAACTGACATAAGAGGCACACGCGGTCAATACTTGCTTTTGGAACCACACACAATTCGCAAGGATTAAAAAAAAAACAATATAAACCTACCAAACTTGTAATCGTTAAGGCGCGTTAAAATTTCTCGAGGCGTGCGTAAGTGCAATCTCAGTTCAGTCCAGTCAACGCGTTCGAGTCGTATGGTTTTGTAAAAATGGAGTTCGTTCCCGAAGACAAGATCCTCGAGAGGAAACCAGACACGATGCATTATGTACGCAGCGTGTTTAATCTAGAGAAACCGGGGGTTATGAAGGATGCTGTCAACATTCTGAACGAATGGATCCAGAAACAACCGCATTTCAATAAAAAAGATTTCAGTAAGTTATTTTTTCTATAATTCCTCTTATTTTTTTTATTATAAGGATGTTTTTCAACCGACGAAAAAAAAAACGGAGGAGGTTCTCAATTCGACAAGTATATTTTTTTTTTATGTATGACCACGCATAACTTTTTACAGAGTTGTCCGATTTTGATAATTCTTTTTTTATTAAAAAGGGCACACCAGTATAGTCATCATTTTAGGATCTGATGATGATATCCTGGGAAAATTGAAGGAACTCTTCAAATGCTATAGGCACACTTGTAGCGATTTCGGTTTTTGTGTAAGTATCAGTAGCTTTTTGATTACTAGTGCCGTATGAGAGTATAGTACTATAAGAGTATAGTACGAGTAGGTTACGTGTCGATAAATCACTAAAAAGTAAGAAAAAAAAATTTTCAACAAAAAATAGAACTGACTCAAAACGCACTAAAAAGTTAAAAATAACTGCGTAATTTAGTTGCTATAATTTACTTAAGCAAATCTATGAGTCGGTGCCAGGCAAGGTTTTCACTTTAAGGACGTTACCTAACCCCAAACTGCTTTACTACGTTAAATAAATGTTCCTTAAACTTGCTGGCACCGACTTCATAGATATGCTTAAGTAAATAAAAGCAACTAAATGATACAGTTATTTTTTACTTTTTAGCTGATATTGATGATGATGATGATGAGGATATAAACAAGATCAATTATATTTTTCTAAAGTAAACGTTTCAATAAGCAAAAAATATATTGCTAGAATTAGATATATCACTAATCCATCGGCACAGGATAGAAATCGCGCCCTCTTGAATTTGTGCTGAAAATCTACAACAATCTGATAAGTAATTATTGTAATTGCTAGTTAAATGTCAAGTGGTAAAATGTCATTTTAGATCTTGACTTTTTAGATTTTAGGTCTGACTCCTGTGTTCAATATAACTTTACAAATACATTTAGTTAGAGCATTTATCCTTTGAACTTAAAAGCTTTAACACAGTTAATTTAGAGAGGAGGAAAAGGGTAAAAGAACCTTTTTTTATGTAAAAGTTCAAGAAGCTATACAATTTTTAATTTTTTAATTGATGCTTTTTAGGACTTTTACTATTTTATTGCGAAAAAACACTTTTTCTTTTTTTTTGCCGAAGGTTGCGCATATTACAACCCCTACATAGTTTTCGTTTCTTTAAGATTTTACGATATATTTAAAATTCAAAGTAACTAAATTTTGTTTTAAAACCTTATTTTACTGGCCTTATAGTTTTGTTTGTGAGTTCGCAATAGTGCTTAAAACGTACCTATAAATTTAAATTTGGAAATCTCAGTGTCTGAAACACTAATTATATTTGCTACAATAGCGATTTTCATGTTAAAATTTCTTCCTTTGCAAAAGAAAAAAGATATTTGGATTGACTTACCCAATTTTTATTGTATATAATATAATAAAGAACCATCTCGATCACGTCAGCTTATGAAAAATTCCATTCTTATCATTCCATTAGTTTAGACGCTGTAACACAGCTGTAGACTTATAGACATACCGTGAAATTATATAAACGAACTAGCGGTTGCCCGCGGTATCACTCGCGTTGTACCTGTTTCCATGGGAATATTTGGATACATATTACCCCATGTGACTTCTCATGAGTGTGGCTGTCATATGCAAAAGGATTTTTACAATCCGACTGGTAATTCAGAGATTAGCCGGAACAAATAGGCAGACAGACAGACAAAAATTTATAAAAAATGTTATTTGGTGTATGGGCCTATATATATTCATATGCATGTATTAAAAAACGGTTTTTTCAGTATTACAAACACGCACTCCAATTTTATTTATATGTAGGTATAGATGGGTTTTGGATATTAGTAACACTCTATTTTACATCGTGGGTTATAATATAATGACAAATAGCAATAAAAATTATGTATAAAGCATGTTATTTTAAGAAGGGGATTTCACCTTGAGATCAAAAACTCAGAAGTCCTTACGTAAAAATCACAGATTGGATTGAAAGTTTCGGAATTGTAATGGAAAGATTTTGATCGCCTCGTTGGTCTAGTGGTTAGCTGATGTGGCATCCGATCAGTCAAAGGTTCAAATCCTCGGGCTATATATAGATATAGAGCTTTTATTTCTTTAAAAAAAAGACGTGTGGCACTCGGAGATCGGGGTCGGGCTATAAATAAAGCTTTTATTTATTAAAAAAAAAATTAAATAAAAATAGAACCGACTCAAAACGCACTAAAAAGTAAGAAATAACTGTGTCATTTACTTGCTTTAAATTACTTAGGCCTATCTATGAAGTCGGTGCCAGCCAAGTTTAAGGAACCTTTATTTTACGTATTAAAGCATTCTAGGTAACGTCCTTAAAGTAGAAATCTTGGCTGGCACCGACTCCTAGATATGCTTAAGTAATTTAAAGCAAGTAAATGACACAGTTATTTCTTACTTTTTAGTGCGTTTTGAGTCGGTTCTTTTTTTAACCGACGAAAAAAAAACGGAGGAGGTTCTCAATTCGACACGTATATTTGTTTTTTTTTTTTATTATCTATATATATATCTCTCTCTCTTATCTCTATATTATCTAAATCGGACAACTCTGTAAAAAGTTATGCGTGGTCATACATAAAAAAAAAATATACGTGTCGAGAACCTCCTCGGTTTTTTTTCGTCAGTTCAAAAATTCTCAGTAGCAGCGTGAAGATGAGTGGTGTTACATTCCTGTCATTTTGACACTCGTACCTGTCAGTAACAATGGTAGTGATCTTTAGGTCCCTTCTTTACCTTACTCGTAAAATGTCTTCAAACATTTAGACACTAATCTTAGTTTCAGTATCACCAGAAGAGAGGTTTATTATAGCTTAGAGGTAAGAAAAAGAATACATTTAAATTTGTCATACAGGTTGTTAAAAAATGTACGTGATTGTACTTGTTGTCAATAAACGCAACGTCGCTTACGCGATGTCGACGCTGCGCAGACGTTCAAATAACGCTGACGCTCGCAAAACGCTGGTGGAATAAAGGCCTTTCTGAGAAATCTAAATATTAGATCAGCGTGGTGGGTTTGATCACCACATCAAGTGGAATTAGACCTTACAAGGAGAGTCTGACGGAGTAGTGGGTCAGTGATTTATGATGCTCTGACAAATGCCCTATAAATAGATATAATTAAGTCAGGTATACGCGGAAGCGCAAACTATGTTATTATTGGGTTAATTGGGTTCATCTTATATTATACAATGTACACTGCGGTAAGTTGTTATTTATGAAAGTAAATGAGATAATTACACACAAATGGGTGTAGCGAACAAGTCAAGAACGACGACATTTATAAAACCTTTTTTGTCCGATACTTTCTTATGTAAGTCTATGTAATTTTAAGTTTTTGTACTTCAACAGAAAAAATACGGAACTTTTTTATGATAGCGTGAGCTTAGTGTGAATAAATATTCTGACATTACTAATGAAGTAACTAAAAATGGCTATGTGGTTAATTTACACGAAGTAGAAGTGGGTGCGATAGATATACCCGCAATTTTTTAACCGACGAAAAAAAACGGAGGAGGTTCTCAATTCGACACGTATATATTTTTTTTAATGTATAACTTTTTACAGAGTTGTCCAATTTTGATAATTCTTTTTTTATTTGAAAGGGCATACTTTCAAGGTGGTTCCATTGTCACCATGTTAGGATCTGATGATGACATCCTGGGGAAATTTAAGGAATTCTTCAAATTTTGGAGGCACGCTTACAGCGATTTCGGTCTTTGTCTCGATATCGGTAGATTTTTGGCTACTAGTGCCGTATAATATACTATGAAAGTATAGTACGAGTACGTTACGTGGCGATAAATCACTAAAAAGTAAGAAATAAAAATTTTTAACAAAAAATAGAACCGACTCAAAACGCACTAAAAAGTAAGTCGGTTCTATTTTTTGTTAAAAATTTTTATTTATCGATTACAAGTTGGCCCTTAACTGCTATTACACCTTGATGTTAAGTGATGATGCAATCTAAAATAGAAACAAGCTAACTTGTTAGGAGTAGGATGAAATCCACACCCCTTTTGGTTTCTACACGACATCGAACCGGAACGCTAAATCGCTTGACGGTACGTCTTTGTCGGTAAGGTGGTGGTAACTAGCCACGGCGAAAGCCTCCCACCAGCCAGACCAAGACAAATTAAGGAAAATCTCAATCTGCCTCGCCGGGAATCGAACCCAGGACCTCCTTCTTATAAATCCACCGTGCATACCACTGCGCCATGGAATCCGTCAGAAATTTACTCAATAGCCTTACTAGAAATGCAGCAAATTCCAGAGTAGAACGAGTATCCAAAGCTGCTCTAGTAGGATCTTTCAACCAACAAAATTCACATCATCATTATATTATGTTTTTTTTCTATTAAATTCTAACACAATCTAAACAACTAATGAGAGGGGAAGCGGGACTTCTGGCCATTTAAAATATGTCAAATAAAATATAAGGAAGAACTCTATCACAGTGCTTTACAACTCCTCCTCTCGTCGGTTTCCTCATTGATGAGGGTCGTGACCTCTTCCATCTTTAATGTTCGAAATGTGGCGCCACTTTGCTCTATCCTCCGCTATCGGAGAGCATCGTAGACCGTGGAGTCGAGTGTGGCGCGGATCTGATCAGACCAACGCATGGGGCTGCGGCCACGCGGTCTTTTTCCTTCCACTTTGCCAGTAACTTTTTTTTTTTTTTTTATTTACTATCATACAAATCAACTTATTAGTAAACATTATAACACGCTAAAAACCACTAGGGTTTGCAACTATTAGTTTTTCGAGATTATCTCCGTGTTTCCTGGCAACGTGTCCGAAGTACTTCAGGGTTCGCTTCAGGCAGATGGTCAACAGTCTTGTTTTAATTTTAAACTTAGACAATATAGATGCGTTGGTCCGAAATGCTTTACTGCCTGTATTTAATATCATAATTATACTTCGACGCAATCCGAGCCTATCTAAGCGAAGTTATTTACATAAATAAATACATCAACATTAATTTTAAACAACAAACAGTTGACTCAAATGAAAATTACACGGCTTTTTTGTCAAAGAGAGTGAGATTTATTTGGTAACGTCCCGCAAAAGGTAATTTACAAGTTTGAATTGAGGAAAAATAAGAAATAGCGAAAAATGAGTAAACAACGCCGTTCCGTAACTTTGCCGCGTGTATTTTTAGTGTTTTTAATAAATGAGTGTTTGTTTTTAATTCGGAAATATTTCGCCTTTGAAAATTCAAAACTTGTTTACCTAATTTTGTGTTAACCTAAAACCAACAGATCTTGAGCATGATTCGCTAGATTACAAAAGTACCTGTAGATTTAAATGTTTTTTTAAAATTTCCGTTTCAATTAAAAGAATAAACTGTCATAAGATCACCAGTGTGCCTATTTGATTTTCGAATTAAGTCGACTTTCCGACTCTACTAAACCATTTAACAATAAAAAGGGCATATAATATTGAGAACAAGACAGTCCAATGAATAAAAATATTTTAAATGTCTATAAACTTTATGATCCAAAGCCATATAAGTTTTGTAAAAATTAATATTTCATTATTTTGAAATCGCAAAATGTTGTCATTCAAAAACTTGAACAGACAACAAACTTATTTGTTTTGTACGTTTTATATTCTTTTTATCGAGGAACGCATTTCAGTAGCATCCTGTGCTAATTTGAAATTATCTTGTTTTTATAAAGCATGACACAAATGACCTGTGACTATACTCTTGATAATTTTATTTATTGTTTGCTACTATGAACGTATACTATACTACACTACCTATTATAAAAAACTAACAAGTGCGAGTTGGACTTGCCCTAGTGAAGGGTTCCGTAGCAGGAAGTAACATAATATAAAAAACTTTGTAGTGCGTTGTAACTTTGATCGACGTATTAAAAATAATGTATTTTTGTGACAAATGTGTACGATTTATGACGTATTAAAAAAAAACTACCAACTAGATAGTGTTCAAACCAATTTTCGGTAGAAGTTTCATGATAATGTACATCATATATTTTTTTTAATTTTATCATAGGAGTCGGTGCCAGCCAAGGTTTCTACTTTAAGAATATTACCTAGGACCCACAAACTGCTTTACTACGTTAAATTAATGTTCTTCAAACTTGCTGGCACCGGCTTCATAGATATGCTTAAGTAAATTAAAGCAACTAAATGATTCAGTTATTTTTTACTTGTTAGTGCGTTTTGAGTCGGTTATATTTTTTGTTAAATTTTTTTTTGTTTACTAATAGTTTTAAAAATAATATACTGAATAAAAATAAAATCTACGAGTAATATGTTAAAATGTAATACTAATTATAGGGTAACACTGCGACTTTATATTTATTGAATTTGCAAAATTTATGAATGTTATATACCTTACAATAATTTTTTTTAACAGGAAATATTTGAACTACTACTTATTACTATTATGGGCTATTAATTCCAACTTTACAAATTTTTTCAAACAAAATATCAGTACCTAGCACTTAGATTATTGTAAAGCCTACACAGCCTCGGGATTGGCGAATAAGTACCTTTAAATGTGGATCGATGAGGAAAAGACAGAAAATTATTTCATTTTTTAGAAGAGTCTATCGTGCAAACTTTTTTAATTTAGAAAAAAGTGATATTAGAAAACACGACAAAGTTCGTCAGCTGAAAATCGATCTCATGACTTCTCAGTATTAAGTTCATTGTGGAGTTATTGACGTTTTAAACTTTATCTCAACAAAATTGAAAAGGGTCCTCAATTACCAGAATTCGTCAGGGATTCCTATTTGACGCTGCGAACATTATTTTACTGGGCCAACTTTACCAATAAACGTTTACACTAGCAAAGTAAATTGGCTTGAAATTTATTTTAAAATATACAATGCACAAAATTGCTTTCTTACTATAATCGCCTACACTCCGCTCTCCTCAGGTGCTGTATTAAGCACCGGATCACTTTAGGCGTCGCAAAGAAAATGTCTCGTTAAAATTCATGAGGCGCAATTGTTGAGCCCGAGTTGAGTGATATTAGATTCTTTATTGAAGCCCTTGGGTAGCGTTTACCCTATCTCACCCTTTGCGGTTGTTAAATACCGCCTTTATATTTATAAAGTTTACTGGCTTTTTGTACGCGTCAGTACTTCGGGGAATTTTATTTTTTATGATGTACAGGCATGCACAGAGTGTTTAACTACATTGTGATATACGCAAATGTATGATTAGAGTCACTATAAAGTTTAGTAGTTATTTTAACGCGTCGGTACTTCGGGGAATTTTTATTTTTTTATATGTACGGGCATGCACATGAGTGTTTAACTACATTGTGATATACGTAAATATACGATTATAATCACTATAAAGTTTAGTGGTTATTGCAACGCGTCAGGTCATTGGAAATTTTATTTTTTTATTATGTACAGGCATTCACATGAGTGTTTAACTACATTGTGATATACGCAAATACGATTAGGCTCAATTTAAAGTGTGTTTTGGACGCGTCAGTACTTTTTATGGTGTGTACAGGCATCCGCAGAATGTTTAACTACATTGTGATAAAGGATCAGGGCCAGTTAACGAGTGATGAAAAGAAGTGTGCTCGGGAACTGTTTGATCTTGTTCTTCCATCATTATCATATGACTGCGAGGCATCGCAGAGATCTACATGTTTGCGTAGTCGATATCGGTCGGTAGTTGGTTCTTCACATACGCACTGCAAAAGTTTTGAATTCCTTCCAACCTCCGTTTTCCCTAACACCTATAATATAGGTTAAGCATAGTCAAGAGTGAGAAGGCATCTTATAGGCAAGCGCATACCACTTTAGGCTGCATCATTGTGGTTATTGGAATCGATAGTATTAAAAAACGGACTTTGGTATGCATCTAACTGTTTTTTAATTTATAAATTCATAATTTAATTTTTAATTTATTTGTTTAGTTGAAAATTTGTAAGCAAATTTGAAGAATGATTTCTTTTCTTTGTTTAAGGCTTGAAAATGACCTCGCAGAGAGTGTCGAAACGTCGCCAAATCAAAAATAAAAAAATGTCACCTCTATGAGTGATTTGATATTTAATTAAATTAGATAAATCCCAATACATTTTCGTTCCGATTGGTCAAAACACCTAAATGGTTCTGATACTTTGAAAATAGTATCGCGGAACGCTTGGGTAACCCTTCATATATAGTATTAAAAAAGTTAATTAGCAGTAGAGCTGTTTATGATGTGTTAGCTGTTCGTCCAGAAAAGTACTACCGTCATGCTTATTTCTGCAATAAAGCAGTATTTATATCAAAAACATTTTTTATATGAACTGGTGGCTGGTGTACGGTGTGTGTAAAGGCTTAAATGCTATATCCCAGTTAATAGACACTAAACGGCACTTTGTGGGACGTGTCCTTTGACGTGCGATGCTGTTTTGACGGCCGTGTGGCGCAGTAGGTAGTGACCCTGCTTCTGCATCCTAGGCTGTTGGTTCGATTGGGAAAATGTTTGTGTGATGAGCATGGATGTTTTCCAGTGTCTGGGTGTTTATCTATATTTATAAGTATTTATGTGTAATATATATAATATTATTCATCAGTTATCATAGCACCCATAACACTAGCTACTTACGAGTACGCTTACTTTGGGGCTTTATAGCGATGTGTGTAATTGTCCTATAATATTTTTTTATTTATTATAATTATATTTATTTACATACTCTGCCAAATTATGTTCTTTTCATAGGCGTTTTCTATTGTTACTGTTGACAATCAGAGGGGCCATTAACTTGTTCCATCAGTTGTATTATAAATGATGAGATCCGTAAAAGAAAAAATAAATTATATTATGATCTTGTTTCAGGGAGCCATTATTTGGAGACGACAATATTGGGATGCAAGGGGTCTATAGAACGCGCCAAAATGCAAATGGATAAAATATGCACAATGAGAAAATTGTTGCCGGAATTTTTTGGAGCATACAACCCGAAAACTGATTTTGCACATCTGTATGAGGTCTTGTAAGTATTAAAAATAATCATTTTTAACCTACGAAAAAAACGGAGGAGGTTCTCAATTCGACACGTATATTTTTTTTATGTATGACCACGCATAACTTTTTACAGAGTTGTCCAGTTTTGATAATTCTTTTTTTATTAGAAAGGGCATACTTCCAAGGTGGTCCCATTGTCATCATGTTAGAATCTGATGATGATATCGTGGGGAAATTGAAGGAACTCTTCAAATTTTTGAGCCACGCTTACAGCGATTCCGGTCTTTGTCTTAGTATCGGTAGCTTTTTGGCTACTAGTGCCGTATAATATACTATGACAGTATAGTACGAGTACGTTACGTGGTGATAAATCACTAAAAAGTAAGAAATAAAAATTTTTAACAAAAAATAGAAAAAAAAGTAAAAATAACTGTGTCAATTCTGGAGTCGGTACCAGCCAAGGTTTCTACTTTAAGGACGTTACCTAGAACCCACAAACTGCTTTCCAACGTAAAATAAATGTTCCTTAAACTTGCTGGCACCGACTTCATAGATATGGTTAAGTAAATTAAAGCAACTAAATGACACAGTTATTTTTTACTTTTTAGTGCGTTTTGAGTCGGTTCTATTTTTTGTTAAAATTTTTTATGTAAAATAATGATAAGTTGGCCTTTAAAGCCCACGAAGTCATTAGACACGTAAATCTAACATAGTGTTTTTGGTTATTTTTAACTCCTCAGTATATGTAGTGGAATATGAGCACCTTCAGACATTGTGTTCCACAATGATCTTTAAAAATGCCGTAAAATATATTACCTAGTTTTGTTATAGTTTTTACTTCTTTGGCGTGACCCTTTTTAATGTATGTATATATGTTTGTATGTATGTATGTTTTGTCCACACCTGCAGCACCATAAAGTATTTATAATTTTATATAGATATATTTTAGTTTTTATATAATTTCTGATATAGGGGTACCTTGTTTTGTTTTGTTATAATATTTGTATTGTTTTAGATATTCACTAATGTTGCCAAAACTAACTGAAGATCATCAGAGAGTGTTTGTATGTCAGTTCCACGACGTCGAATGGGAAGCTCATCAGGCTATATTCTTCTTTAGGCATAACATTACCGTAAGTCAAGGAACTTTCATTATTTAACCTAATCATGACGTATATCTGCTATGTTTTGTATTTCATTAAATAACGTATACTTTAGTATTTCAAGTAATTATTTAAAAATTAAAAACAACTTAATTTAATGACATTTTAGTTACCTAAGGACTTTAAGTAAAAAAAAAAACTTTCTAAATAAAGGTAAGTAATTCTTAGCAACTTACAGTAAATACATGGTGATGGCATCCTAAATTTCACAGTTTTAGAATAATAAGATAACAATTTCATAATGTGCCCCTTTAGCTTAATTTTAAACTAGGTACTAATAAGGTAATTTTTATGATCGAATAGTTTAAAGAACAGGAAAAATTTAAATGATGAGTTCATTTAAATTTTTACTATACTATAGAAAAACAAATTGAGCTATCTAATCTATCTAATTTTGAACATAATGTACATGAAATAGTAGAATATGATACTGTTCTATCAAAAGATTTACAGATAAAATTAATAAAATGCTAACACAGTATTGAAGTCCATCGTTTTTCAATTTCATTTCCAGTTAGCCGAATACGCGAAAGTGCACGACTATTTGAGTGGATTCGTTATGATCATCGACTTCTCGCAGGCGAATTTGATGGATTTTGTGATGAAATTGAACCTTGTTCAATTAAGGCAGGCCATGACAATTTATATCGTAAGTAAAACCTTGTTTTATAACTGAGAAAGTCCTTGCATTAAATATTATCTGCTAGATTTGATTTAGGATGTTACATTTGTGAATATATAAAACGTTTTCTTCTAGTTCTTAGTTTGGATTCTCGGCTGATTAAAATAATCATCATTGATCTGGCTCGTGGGAGGCTAAGGCCCAGGCTATTTAGCACCCTACTGGCAAGGACGTATCGCCGAGCGATTTAGCGTTCCGGTACTGTGTTGTGTAAAATCTGAATGGGTGGTGTATGATTGTAACGGCCTAACATCTTAGATTTCATCATTACTTACTATCATTGCAGTCAACGGCTAACTTTTAATGAATAAAAAAAAATCTTAAATTGTGTCAAGTCTGGCTTAGAGGTCGATTTGGGGCCATGACAGTACGAGCCTAGAGGATACGATACCGAGTTGAAACCTGTTAAATAGCATGTTAATAGAGAACTTTACCATTCATGAAACAAAAAAGTTAGAATCTAATTGCTATTTATTGATAAGAAAATAATTAGGTAGGCAGATAATTTGGGCGTTTACACGTTTATTTTTCTCCTTACGGTAATATTGATAGTTTGGAGTATTATAAGCATACGACCTATTCAGATCTATACTAAAGCCAAACTCGACTGAGAATGCTTGTCAACAAACAAATTTAAAATGAAGGTAGAAAATGCAACACATTTTGTGCCTAATAAATTTAAAATTATGTTTTGTTATTTTAAAAAATCCTATTTAAGATATTGAATATATTTATTAGTTTTAAGCTTACTAATCTAATTTATTGTCATGAATTCGTCATTAACTAGTTAATTAAATAAAATAGGTGTAAAATGACTAGTCATTTCTACCTTCATTTTTAATTAGTTTGTTGACAAGCATTCTCAATCGAGTTTGGCTTTAGTATAGATCTATTTATGGGTAGGGCCAAGTAGCCAAGTTCTACTTTAAGGACAAAATGCTTTACTACTACGTTAAATAACCGTTCCATAAATTTGGATGGACAGACTTCATACATATGCTCAAGTAAATTAAATGACGCATTTATTTTTTACTTTTAATGTGATGAAATCGATTCAATTTTTTTTATTAAAATTAGTTTAGTGTAAGGTATCAACTTAGGCTAAAAGTAGAGTCATTTAAATTTCAAGAGATTACCGTTCAATATTATAAAGCTATTGCATAGCATTTTTTATCAACTTATGTTTACCTACCGACGTCATCGGGACCGTGGCCGAGCGGTAAGGCGCTCTAAGTGCCTGGATGGCCAGAGAGACGCGGGTTCGAATCCCGTTTGTTCCGCAATTTTTTTTTATAGCGTGATATTTCAAAAAGTCATTAAAAGTTCTGGTATTTATCGATAAATGAAAAAAGTATTTTTTTAAGCGTGATATTATAAAAAGTCATTAATTTTAAAGAAAAAAATGACTTTTTGAAATATCACGCTTGAAAAAATAATTCCCCGATGACGTCGTTGCCGAAATTGTGCTTTTGATATTATGTTTTTGATACTCAGGGGGTGTTAGGTTTTTTCGTTACGGAATTTTTGTATTCGGTCTCCACGCTCAAGGCCCGCGATAAAGGCTATACAATAGCTTAATAATAATTATATACTATGAGTCTTTTGTAACTTGGTTGGTCCCACTTTGGTAGGTATGTAAATTTTGTTTTTGTATAATATTTCATCCGGTCCCATATACATCTTCTACATAAATACTCCTAGTTTCAACTATTTGCGGATAGTCTTGGATAGTCTATTCCCAGCACACTCATAGGCTTTCTCGTCAATATACGGCGCATTCACACAGTAAACACTGCATTGAGTTTGCGAACCTATAACACATTGTTTGTGTTCCCAATATGTAGGTTATGTGTAGCAAAAAGATAAACGGAATAGTTTCTGTATCATAATAATCATCAATTACGTTCCTTTTTTAAACGACTTCAAAAAAAAAGGAGTTTCTCAATTCGACCGTATATATATATATTTTTTTTATGTGTTATAAAGCTACGGCATAGCTTCTATCTCTAGCCTTGAGCGTGGAGACCGAATTCAGAAATTCCGTAACGAAAGAAACCTAACACCCTCTGGATATCAAAAACATAATATCAAAAGCAAAATTTCGGCACCGACGTTATCGGGACCGTGGCCTTGTGGTCAAGCGCTTTAAGTGCTCGGATTGCCAGAGAGAAGCGGGTTCAAATCCCGTCGGTTCCGCAATTTTTTTTTTCAAGCGTGATATTTCAAAAAGTCATTGTTTTTTTACAAGAGTTATATTTCAAAAAGTCATTAAAAGTTCTGGTATTTATCGATAGATGGAAAAACGGCTACTTTTTAGTTAGTTAGTTAGTTTAGCCACGGTCCCGATGACGTCGGTAGGTAAACATAAGTTGATAAAAAATGCTATGCAATAGCTTTACCGCGGCAGTCTCCGTGTGCCACACGTCTTTTTTTTTATCCACTGCAAGTTAGCCCATGACTGCAATGTCACCTGGTGTTAGGTTTGCATCATCATGTAATCTAAGATGTGGCGTAACCTGTTAGGAGTAGGATGAAATTCACACCCCTTTCGGTTTCTGCACGACATCGTATCGGATGGCTTAATAACTCGGCGGTCTGATTTTGCTGGTAAGGGTGAGACAGTGAAGAAAATGACAATCGGTCTAGCCGGGAATCAAACCCGGGACCCGGGTTTTTTAAGATTGGTGATCTTAAAAATTACAAATAAATGTTACATTTCTGGGCAAATTTCTTTAATATTACTTTAGTATTTTGACCTGGAACACTATTTCATTGTGAGTTGGTGCAGTTTGAAAGAAATTAAGAAACGTGGTTATTAATATCTCTTTGAATGTGACGCTTAGAATATTGGTGGTGTAATGTCTGCGTGATCGAAAAGCCCGTTAAACGATCGTTGAAGTAATAATTAATTAATAGACCACACTGACAGCGAGACTAGTCCACAAACTTCAAGTTTCTCAGCGAGCTATGGAGAGAGCTATGAATTTGATGAGCTTGGAATTTCTTTAAGGGATAAAATCCGGAACGAAGTAATTCGACAAAGAACTAAAGTAACCGACATAGCTCTCAGTGCTAGTACATTGAAGTGGCAGTGGGCTGGTCATGTCTGTCGAACGACTGATGGTCGTTGGAGTCCAAAGGTCCTGGAGTGGAGACCGCGTCTCTGCAAGCTGAGTGTGGGGCGTCCCCCAACTAGATGGAGCGACGATATCCGGAGGGTGGCTGGCACCGACTGGATGCAGAAAGCCTGTAATAGACTGGGTTGGCGCTGCTTGAAGGAGGCCTATGTCCAATAGTGGATGCATAATGCTGATGATGATGATGAATTGCGCTTAATATTGTGGTGTAATGTCTCCGTGATCGAAAAGCCCGTTAAACGATCGTCGAAGTAATAATTAATTAATAGACCATGTTATTATCAAATGACTGTTGCTTCACATATCATATAACATTATTTATATTTTTTTTAATTACAGGAAGGCTACGGAATGAGGATTAAAGCGATTCATCTTATAACACCATCAAAGTTCGTGGACACATTAGTATCGATACTGAAACAGGTGTTAAGTGCTAAAGTCGCCGGCCGAATCAACATACACAGAAATTATGAAGACCTTCATAAGTTTTTACCAAAATATATACTTCCGAAAGACTTTGGTGGAGAAGAGCGATCGTTGAAAACACTTCAAGGTTCGTTAAATTGTTACTTTTTTTCTTTACATGTTAGCCCTTGACTTCAATTACACCTAGTAGTAAGTGATGATGCAATATAAGATGGACAACATTGTACCGGAACGCTAAATCGCTTGGCGGTACGTCTTCATTGGTAGGGTGGTAACTAGCCACAACCGAAACCTCTCACCAGCCAGACCTGAACCAATTCAGAAATCTCAATCGGTCCTGTCGGGAATCGAACCCAGGATCTCCGTTTTAAAAATCCACCACGCATACCACTGTGCCAAGGAGGCCGTCAAAAAATATATAAATACTATAGAATATATCAAATTATAAAAACCATTGAAATTATAAATACCTAGTTGCTATAATTTTGTGTTAAACGTAAACTTCTTGCATTGGGCTGTATAGTAAATCATGCATCATCCTAATCCTAATCCTAACTAATATTATAAATGCGAAGGTAACTCTGTCTGTCTGTCTGTCTTACTTTCACTCTACAACTACTGAACCGATTTAAATGATATTTGGTACACAGTAAGTCTAGAGCCTGAAAAAGGACATAGGCTACTTTTAATTGCGAAAAAAGGGATGTAAGGGGTTAAAGGGGGGATGAAATGTTGTATGAAAGTATCGTCATTTTGAAAGCTTAAGACCTATTTCTTAGGCAGTTGATTAGATATTAATAAATATGACATTCAAAGCTTAGAAAAATTAGGCTGCCGTAATAACTAATTCCACGCAGACGAAAACGCGGGCAAAAGCTAGTTATTATATTATATTTTTTGAATTTAAAGAATAACATGACATAATAATAATAACATAACATGAATTATGAATTAATTGTTGATAATAAAAAAATAAACAATAAAAACGAGGTTGTAAATGCTTTTGATGACTTCTTCCAAAATGTACCTATCTTATTAACAGATTCGCTAAATTCGTCTCCTACGTCAGCCCAGAGGTTACTAAGAGACAATGTGAAAGAGTGCAACATTCTATTTAAATTTAATTATGTAACTGCTTTTGATATTATAAAAACATTTAAACTACTTAAATCAAAGAGGACTGGCGATCTGTGGGGGATGTCAGTAAAAGTAATATCTAATATAATAAATATCATTGCTCCACACTTAGCTGTTATTTTTAATGAATGTGTGGACTCAGGTACTTTTCCAAACCTAATGAAACATGGAAAACTTATTCCACTTTTTAAATCAGGCGACCAAGCAGATCTCAATAATTACAGACCGGTTTCAATATTGCCAACACTAAGTAAGGTCTTTGAAAAAATAGTTTTAAATCAACTGCTTAGTCATTTTAACTTAAATAACTTACTTCATCCTGACCAATATGGTTTCACTAAAGGTCGCAATACTACTGATGCAGGTGCAAAACTATTAAAACACATCTTTGATGCCTGGGAAAGGTCTAAGAATGCTATTGGCGTATTCTGTGACTTGTCCAAGGCTTTCGATTGTGTTAACCATAAAACTCTTTTGCTTAAGTTAAGCCACTATGGCATTAAAAATGTTGCACTTAATCTCATTGCCTCTTATCTTAGTGATAGAACTCAAACGGTATGCATTAATGATATAAAGTCACGTGGCTCATCTCCTAAAATGGGCGTTCCACAGGGTTCAATTTTGGGTCCTTTTCTATTTTTAGTGTATATCAATGATTTACCATACCATGTTAGCGACATTTGTGAAATTGTACTGTTTGCTGATGACACATCTTTAATTTTTAAAACTGATAGAAATAAATGTGACTTTGACGATGTAAACCGTGCTGTATCGCATGTGTCGCATTGGTTTACTGCTAATAATTTACTATTAAATGCAAAGAAAACTAAATGTGTTGAGTTTTCTTTACCGAATGTAAAAAAAATAAATAAGTCTTTAATGATAAATGGTGAAACGCTAAAGATGGAGAGTTCTACAGTCTTTCTAGGAGTGACCATGGACTGTAAACTTCAGTGGAGCGCTCATATAGAGTCACTGACAGCTAAACTTAGCTCAGCAGCATTTGCAGTGAGAAAAATAAGACAGTTTACCGATGTAGAAACAGCTAGACTGGTTTATTTTGCTTACTTCCACAGTGTGATGTCTTATGGCATCTTGTTGTGGGGAAAGGCTGCTGACATAAATTCTGTCTTTATACTTCAGAAACGAGCAATTCGGTCGATTTATAAACTTAAACCACGCGAGTCCCTTCGAGTCAAATTTAAAGAAATAGGAATTCTTACAGTAGCCTGTCAATACATATTTAATAACCTAGTTTATGTTAAACAAAATATAAATATGTATAAACAGAAAAAGGATTTAAACGACCGTCTTCCTAGAAATGGACATAAGTTAGTCATATCAGCTTATCGCCTCCGAAAAATACAAAAATCTTTCGTAGGATTGGGTGTACTCTTCTACAACAAGATGCCCAATTCAGTTTTAGATCTGCCATTGCATAAGTTTAAACAATGTATTAAAACTCACTTACTGAGTCAGGGTTATTATACTATCGATGAATTTTTAAATGACAAAGATGTTCAAAGGCAATTGGATAGGCTTTCAACTTCACACAGGAAGTAAAATAAATAACTTTATGTAACAACACACTTAATATTGTAAAATTGATAATATTATAAAAAGAGCAACTGTTGAGTTTCTTGCCGGCTCTTCTCAACAGGGCCTGCCTTCCGAGCCGGTGGTAGAGTCACTACAAATAGTCCAATTTGACGTTTCAAAAGTGCTTGTAATAAGCCTACTTGAAATAAACGATTTTGAATTTTTTTTTTTTTTTGAACATATTTGCCTAAATTATTGTAAGTTGTATCAAAACAAGAGTAGCAAAACAAAATACATAAGTTAGCAATATTTTCACGATTACGCAAATCAGATAGGTCGCACATACCTACTGCTGAAACTATAAATGTATTTTATTAATTCCAGTGTACTCATAGAATTAGCTAGATAATGGCTTTCCTTACAGAAGAACGCCGATATCGTTGGATCAGCTTATCGGATGTTCATTGTAGCTACGAACGATTTCGATCACGTCACTTTCAAATACCGTAATCGGTCGTAATGGCATAAATAGGCACACAGAAAAACAGACACGTCAAATTGTTACTTACGTTAAAGAGAAGTATTGTAACATGTTCAGTTCATACTGTATATGGCATTACAGGCCGTATACCTGGATATCAAAAACATAATATCAATAGCACAATTTCGGCACCGACGTCATCGGGATCGTGGCCTAGCGGTAAGGCGCTCTAAGTGCCCGGATTGCCAGAGAGACGCGGGTTTGAATCCCGTCGGTTCCGCAATTTTTGATATTATGTTTATTCTTAAGTATAGATGTAGTACAAGTACATAATTTTACATTCCTGTCACAAAGTAATGACGAGGCAACAGCATAGTTGGTTTTCGTAATAAAGCAATGTTTACTTAGGCAGGTGGCCTAAATTGGGCCTAAACGAAAATATTTGTTCGACAACCTGACCCAAGGGTTTAAAGTACAAATTCCTGGGGCGTTTTACGATCAAAGCAGTCAAGTTTAGAACGTGAGAGACCTGTGTATTTTACGTAAACACACATAAATAAAAGGAACTCATCTTTAACTCTTGACATGAAAAAATGGGTGTTGTAGTTTGCTGTATGCCTGCCTGTGACGTTGTAGCTTTTAAATAAATGAACCAATTATGATATAGTTTTTACTGTTGGACTTAGCAACGTGATTGAGATTTTTTTGGTTTTACACAACGAATATACAATTTGCCAATTATCGTATATCGTTTGCTGTTGTGGTACAAAAAATTGAATTGTAGGTTAATTTTTAATTTTGACGTTTTACTTTTTTCCTACTCCACACAAGCTTGAGCTCCTGCTATCACGTTTGATGCTAAGGCCTGTGTGCACCAAGATTTCGGTTATCATAACCAACGGTTAACATAACTTTAATAAAAATTTACTGTTCACGACAACCCGTACGCCGGTTAAGAACGTAAGCTTGGTTAAGATAACCGCCCGGTTTATGTCCTTAACCGGCGTACGGGTTGTCGTGAACAGTAAATTTATAGTAAAGTTATGTTAACCATTGGTTATGATAACCGAAATCTTGGTGCACACAAGCCTTAGTATATGGTGGAACTTTATTATTATTAGTATGGTGAAGCCCGCCATACTTACTGCCCACATCTTTTGTACTCGCCCCGCTATGGTGGAACTTCTTTGATAACTCCACAAAAATCCTAGAGGTATCTTTAGGTGGTAAATTGTGTTAGAAAAATTCGGAAGAATACTCTTGATACTAAATTCACGTAAAACAATAAAATTTTTTAACAAAAAATAGAACCGACTCAAAACTACCTTCAATTTTCCCAGGATATCATCGACAAATCCTAACATGATAACTGTGTGAGCATATTGGAAGTGTGCCCTTTCTAATAAAAAAAGAATTATCAAAATCGAACAACTCTGTAAAAAGTTATGCGTTGTTATACACAAAAAAATATATTTACGTGTCGAATTGAGAACCTCCTCCGTTTTTTTTCGTCGGTTACAAATAAGGTTAAAAAGTTATGTATCACTTAGGACTTTCTGGTATTAGTCCATCTTAGTTATAAATCAAATTGTTTTCAGACGAATTCACAGAAGTACTTTCATCAGAGGAACACCTGAGCTACCTGCGAGAAATGGATTCAGCTACGACAAATGAAGAGTTCCGTCAGAAAGACAAATTCTCAGAACAGTATGCCGGTATGCCGGGCACCTTTAGACTTTTGAGTGTTGATTAAAAATATTGTACTAAATACTACTGTACTAAATAGGAATATTTTAGTAAGTTTGAATTATGGTCTATTGGATATTACGATTTAACAATATAAGTATTATTTTTTAAATAAAAAAATAAATGAATAATTTAGTTATGCTAATGTGCAGGTAGTTTTATGTAACTATAGCCATACAAAAATACGAGGCTTTTAAAATACAAAAAAAATTAATAAAACACGAAAATGATGATAAATCATCAGAATGCCTAAAACTTAATTATTCGTTCTAACTAATTATAATAATATCTTAATACACGAAATACAATTTTGGATTATTTACTTTTTCGGTTTTCAAAAATCCATAGAAAATAATCGTAGAAGAGATTTTTCATTCGTTAAAAAATCATAAAAATTTATTATGTAATAATATCCAAAAGCTATTAATGTGTTTATAATACATCTTTTTTTATTAAAATTAATTGATATTGTGAACAAACTATTAATTGTAAGGTGTTTCGTTAATTTTATACATTAATTGTAAGTACAAATGACTTTTATTTCAGACATAACCATTTCGATTCTATAACACAAATTTAAGTAATAATTTTAAATCTCATTGGTACTTAATAATATTTTTATTTTAATTATTTATATTATTAATCCATATTTATATAATTTCTAATATTTTTATGGGGACTGCAGAAATCTCGGCACAAGAGAATTACCATATTTTTCAAATTACGGTGATGGAAGATGAACCAAAACATATTTTCTATTGGGCTGTTATAGAATTTTTTTGGATTGAAAGATATTGTTAAAATCGATTTTAATTTATCCAAAAAATAAAAATGAGATTTTACATTTATTGGTACAGAACCGACGATGATATTAAGCTATATAAATAAAAAAAGTGTATGTTGATAATTTTAAATTTACAGCTTTTCTCTAAAAGCGTGTAAAGTTATATAATTACGGTACTTACAAAAAAAATCGATTGTGTTTGTGGGAGTGTAAACATTCATATTGTATATGATAGCTAGACTCATAAGAATTGACGTAGGATAATTTGTATCCTAAAATTCCCATGGAAATTGGAACTACGCGAGTGGAATCGAAAGCGAGTTGAAGCGAAAATATTTTTTTTTATTCATTACGTGTTAGCCCGTGACTGTAATTGCACCTGATGGTAAGTGGACGTGGGCTAACTTCTTAGTAATAGGATGGAATATCCACAACCTTGACGACCTCCGTGGCGCAGTGGTATGCACGGTAGATTTATAAGACGGAGGTCCTGGGTTCGATTCCTGGCGGCTAAGTTTGAGATTTTTCTTAATTTGTCTTGGGAGGCTTTCGCCGTGGGTAGTTACCACCCAACCGACAAAGACATATCGCCAAGCAATTTAGCATTCCGGTACGATGCCGTGTAGAAACCGATAGGGCTGTGGATTTCATCCTACGCCTAACAAGTTAGCCTGCTTGCATCTTAGATTGCATCATCACTTAACATCAGATGTGACAGCAGTCAAGGGCCAACTTGTAGTCGATAAATAAAAATAAATAAATAAATAACATTTTCGATTTCTACATGACATTCTAATCGCTTGGCGGTACATCTTCGTCGATAGTGCGTAACAGCCGTAGCCTCCTACATGCTAGACCTGGACCAATTTAGAAAATCTTAATCAGACCAGCTGGGAATTGAACCTAAATCCACTGCGCCACGAAGGCCGATATAAATGGCTTCTTATAACAAAGGTAGGTGTTATCTTAAGGACATGTGAATTTTTACACGCCAGTGAACATCTATTAATAAAGCGATAAACACAATTATATTCATAATTTAATTATAACGCATAAATATAAAGGAAACTTTAAATAACTGCTAGTGCATTTTAAACTCAGTATAGCCTAAACGTTCGTATTATATGGTTTTGTTTACAAAATGGAGTTTGTGAAAATAGATAAAATACTAGAGATGAGGCCTGGGACTATAGAATATGTTCGCAAGCTTTACAACCTAGACCAACCTGGGAGTTTGGAGGAAGCGGTAGGAATACTGAGGGAGTGGGTTCAGAAGCAACCGCATTTTAATAAAAAGGATTTCAGTAAGTATTTATCATTTTATTTATGTTTCAATATTTGCTTTATGCTTTCCAAGCCGGTGGTAGAGTCACTACCAAATACATACTGGCAGTTGACTTGAGAGAAGCAAACAAAAGTTGGAATATGAGAAATTTAGATTTAAATTTGATATTAGCAATATAATTCAAATTTTAACTGAGCTTTAATGTTTGACGAGGTGTTATTAAGGACAGAAGTTTCATTGAACATTGAACGTCAAGAAGTAATTTTATTGCCTCTAAAATTAAAAAAAAACGGATCTTAATAAAAAAATCACCTTCAAAGTATTTCGGACATTTAAGTAAATATATTGTTTTAAATAAATTTTCAAGGATTTTATTACAAAAACCTTAATGATCAATTTCCTTGTAAATTAAATTACATTAAAGTGCTAATGTAGCGAATATATTGTGATATAAATCTAACAAAGAAAAACACACAATATATTATACTCACAATAATTTGCATTGCACAGACACAACATAGAAACACACTAAAGACCCTTTCACAATAGCGTTGGTCGACCCATAACCGCCTAATTATCGTAACCGACAAAAATCTAATTTTCATTAACATCAAATTTTAATGTACTACTTTAGTTACCCACGCAAGTAATGTCGGTAGTTTTTTTTTATCGACTACAAGTTGGCCCTTGACTGCTATCAAACCTGATGTTAAGTGATGATGCTGTCTAACTTGTTAGGAGTAGGATGAAAATCCACACCCTTTTTGGTTTCTACACGACATCGTACCGGAACGCTAAATCGCTTGGCGATACGTCTTTGTCGGTAAGGTTGTAACTAGCCACGGCGAAAACCTCCCACCGGCCAGACCAAGACAAATTAAGAAAAATCTCAATCTGCCCCGCCGGTAATCGAACCCAGGACTTCCGACTTATAAATCCATCGCGCATACCACAGCGCCTCGGAGGTTGTAATAAATAATAAAATCTTGTCAAAGCTTTAAAAAATGTCAAAATGAATCAATCTGTTAACATTTCAAAATGCCTCTTGTAAATAGTTGCTTAAAATAAAAGTGTCGCTTAAGATAATTTGGGTGAAGGTATGAACAGCTCATTTGATACGTCACCAATTTAAAGCAACTATAATGATTTCATTAACATTATTAAACGTAATTATTTTATTATAAGATGAACGAAAAGAGAAACTTATGTCCACTAGGTATTATTCAGAGAAAACTAATGGCCCAAGAGCCTGCGACGGCCAGACCTTCCTTATTTTATAAAAGTTGAATTTTTCTCTGTACATGCCTCCTATACAGGTAAGAACGACCAGCGACTATAGAGTTTGGGTTGTGGTTACTTGGGCAGGTAACAGGTAGTAAAGGTGTATAAAATAGTACTTAAAATTTGTTAAAGTATAAAGCTTGATTTTTTTATATTTACTTCGGGATAACTGTAGAAATCTCGTCATCCATTGCCGGACACTTATGACAGTTGCTACCCCTTGCCAGACACCCCTAAACTTTTATAAATTACAATTTTACTTTCGTTATAGTATAAAAGCTAAATTTTATATATGTTACTTGGGGGCCTATAAAAAGATGTTACCTCAATAGCCGGACAGTTTTCGTGGTTTTTACATCTTGCCAGACACATTGAAAGTCCACTGTAGGTGCGAGCACGAATGCTTAGTTGATTACTATTTTTTAAGATATCTAATAAAAAATAATTTTATTATGTTCAATGCCATGTTGTATAAATTAAAAAATATTAGTTTTATATCATAAAAATATAATAAAAAGTATAAATGCAGTTAAAACTTGTTTATTAATTTAAGCACTGTCGTCGATGTTTTCATTTTCTTCATCACTACTGCTCCAGTCGATGGCATGATCGTCCTCAACATCACCTTCTTCGTCAGTTTCTGAAATAAAAATAAGCAAATTTATACAATTTTGAATGGTTAAAAAATTTTGTATCATAATTTGTTATAATAATTATATACTTGGTTGAGTTTTGAGCGAATCACTAACATAACTCGGTAGTTGATCCCCTTCAAACCATTTGAACTGGTATTTGTCATCTTTTATTGTCTGCTTGATATGTCGTTGGATTTTTCAAATGAGCATTATTCCAAATGGTACATATATAATTTGCTCGCAGAAATTGCTGAAGTAGCTCGCTTTTGCAAGGTGGTAGATTGCTAGCGTCAAAATTTCGCAACTTCTTACGGTGAAAAGCTTCGTTTACATCGGAGACTGTGTACGAGTCGATGAAAACTTGAAGTCTAGCGGCATCAACATCAATTACATTAGGGACATTGTAGACATTGCATATAAATCTCTGAATAATATTAAAAATGTTTTGTTGATGATTTAAATTTTCAATTAATTCGTTGTTGCCGAAGTTCTTAAAAGCTTCCTGGTACTCTTGATCTTTTTTTAATATGTTGTATGGTTTTAATTTTCCTTTTCTGAAGAGCGCAGGATTAAAATCACAACCTGTGATGGCAAGTAATCCAGGTAAGCTTTTCATAAGTCCTGTAAATGCTTTATAACAATCCTGATGATATCCATTTTCTGTATACTCATCAGGCAAAATAATGTCTTTATATTTAAGGTTATTTTTTTTTCTGATTTTCAAAACAGTTAGACATTTTTTTAATGTTTCTTCCGAGAATAATATTATTTTACCATCACTTTTATTACAAACGAAACAAATTAATGTATCTACAGTGGACTTTCAATGTGTCTGGCAACATGTAAAAACCATCAAAACTGTCCGGCTATTGAGGTAACATCTTTTTACAGGCCCCCAAGTAACATATATAAAATTTAGCTTTTATACTATAACGAAAGTATAATTGTAATTTATCAAAGTTTAGGGGTGTCTGGCAAGGGGTTGCAACTGTCATAAGTGTCCGGCAATGGATGACGAGATTTCTACAGTTATCCCGAAGAAAATATAAAAAAATTGAGCTTTATACTCTAACAAATTTCAAGTACTATTTTGTACACCTTTACTACCTGTTACTTGCCCAAGTAACCACAACCCAAACTCTATATTCGCTGGTCGTTCTTACCTGTATAGGAGACATGTACAGAGAAAATTTCAACTTTTATAAAATAAGGAAGGTCTGGCCATCGCAGGCTCTTGCTCTATAAGTTTCTTTGGACATCTGCAAAGGGGAGTTCAGTTTTCCTTTCCAAGGTTAATTTTGGAAGGAAAGCTATAGGGCAAGAGAGCACTGGTCGTCAAAGGCGGAAATGGTTTGACGATATAAGAGAGTGGAACCCGCCTGAATTTCCCACAGTTAAGGAGAATAGTCGAAAATAGGAAAGCTTTTCGCACAATGACGGCAAAACTTCATTCAGAGGATGGAACCACGTGATGATGATGTTTTTCTTATTAATTTAACAGGTGATCGATATTTGGAGACAGCAGTCATTGTAAACAAGGGGTCCATAGAACGCGCTAAATTGCAATTGGATAGAATGTGCACTATGAGGACATTGTTGCCACAATTCTTCGGAGATTACAACGTTAAAACTCATTTTGATTACTTACATAATGTTGTGTAAGTATGAATTGTTTTTTTTCTAATCGAAACCGTTACTAACAAAAGAAAAAATTCACAAGCTGTTTTTTTGTATATGGTCTTGTTATAAAGTTGCCGGGACGGGAAGACAACGTGACGATGGCGTAAAGTATTAATTTGTAGTGTAAATAACATTTCGTGCTTGACACGGCATTCTTTGTGACACGTTCTTTTATTACCTTTAGTTGAGTCATCGATATAGTTTCGATTGTTTGAAAACAAAAGAATAATTCTCAAAAAAATTACAACATTTTTGCTCATGAGAGATAAGGACAGAAATAATACTCATCCATACATATCATTCCATCACGTACCGGTACTTTACATTTAAAAGACATAAATGTTACGCTATCATCGCAGCGCCATCCTGCCCCGTCTGCTATTGGACCTTGACAATACTAACAAAAAGCACTAAAATTTAAAATAATTAAGAGTTTGAAATGTTTCAGGCATTCCCTCTTGTTGCCCAAATTAACTGAAGACCACTACAGGATAAATATTATCAAATTTTTCAATGTTGAATGGGAAGCTACAAAAGCTATAAACTTTTATAGATATAACGTTATCGTAAGTCACTTAAAATATATTGTCTTAAATTTAATAGGAACTAAGTTGTATCGTTAGTGTCAAAAATCATGAATCCTATTTGACCCTGATTTACGACTCACTACAAGGCCAGGCTTCTCTCCTTCTGGGAGCGGAGATATGGAGCATAGATCCACCACGCTGCATCACTGTGGGTTGGCGGGCTTAGGGTGATAGTGTGTCATTTACTAACATGCACTAACAGATGTTGATGATAGTGACAGGGACCACCGGCTTATAGTGCCCTCCGAGGCACGGGGTGTAACACCGCCAACTTCTCGACCTCGACTCTTCCGTGACTCGACCCAGGACCTCGTGAACGAAGCCACAAAGACCCTAGGCACTCATGGAATACTGTTTATGAATGAAGTAAAACCGAGTGACAGAGTAAAGTATAGTAAAATGAAATGTTGGTGTGGTGTAAAAGATTTGTGACTAAAATTTATTAGGCTATGCTTAGATAATTTATAGGCTATGCTTAGATAATTTATTAGGCTATGCTTAGATAATTTATTAGTCTATGCTTAGATAATTTATTAGGCTATGCTTAGATAATTTATTAGGATATGCTTAGATAATTTATTAGGCTATGCTTAGATAATTTATTAGGCTATGCTTAGATAATTTATTAGGCTATGCTTAGATAATTTATTAGGCTATGCTTAGATAATTTATTAGGCTATGCTTAGATAATTTGGGTATGAAGACCGAATTAATGAAGGAAAATTAACAAGAGAGACTTATTATGGGCTGGGTAAATTGAAATGCTCGAAGGATATTACCAAGACGAATACTCCTGGCCCATATTCAGGATATTTTAAATAAAAACCAAGCAGAAAGTAGAAACTCTAAATGGGCTTTTTTCAAAGAATTCGGTGATAGTAAAAGAAGTAAGCGAAGGATGTCTCTCTGCCTACTTCTAATGTAGTGTCCAAGGATCGTAACATGTAGAAGGATGTCGTAGGTGATGTGGTTGACCATTAAAGGTAGGCAACCCTTAATAGACTAAAGCTTGATAATATTTACTTAATATAAGATATAAGATATGTTCTATATATTATTCGGATATGTAAGCTATATTATTGTAAAGTTTCATCAAAATCCTTTCAATAGTTTTTGCGTGAAAGAGTAACAATCATATACACTCACAGACTCAATAACATTCGCCTTTAAAATAGTACTATGATATTTTTTTTATCAATATAAAAACGGGCAAACAAGCATGCGGGTCGCCTGATGTTAAGCGATTACTGCTGCCCATAAATATTTGCAACACTAGAAGCATTGCTAGTGCATTGTCGACCTTTGAAGAAAGAGTTAATACGCCTCTTAAATACCCCCATATTAAAATTCCCAGGAAAAACCCGGGCGGGAAGTTGATTCCACAATTTGCAAGTTAGGAAATGAGCGTGTTTTAATGTAATCTTCGGTTTTATTTCTAGTTAGCGGAGTATGTCAAGGCTCACGATTATTTAACTGGATTCCTCATGATCATCGACTGCACTGAATCTAACTTAATGAATTTTTTGAAAAATGTTAGCCCGGTACTTGTAAGACAGGCTTTGTCTATCTTTATCGTAAGTATTACCATTTCATACTTGTCAGCTCATTAACAGCACATTACAGGGCCAAGCCTTGCGCCGTATGGAGAAGGTACACGGTTCTTGTGAGACAGGTTTTATCTATCTTTATCGTAAGTATTACCATTTCATACTTGTCAGCTCATTAACAGCACATTACTGGGCCAAGCCTTGCGCCTTATAGAGAAGGTACACGGTTCTTGTGAGACAGGCTTTATCTATTTTTATTGTAAGTATTACCATTTCATACTTGTCAGCTGATTAACAGCACATTACAGGGCCAAGCCTTGCGCCTTATGGAGAAGGTACACGGTTCTTGTGAGATAGGCTTTGTCTATATTTATCGTAAGTATTACCATTTCATACTTGTCAGGTCATTAACAGCACATTACAGGGCCAAGCCTTGCGCCCTATGGAGAAGGTACACGGTTCTTGTGAGACAGGCTTTGTCTATCTTTATCGTAAGTATTACCATTTCATACTTGTCAGCTCATTAACAGCACATTACAGGGCCAAGCCTTGCGCCTTATGGAGAAGGTACACGGTTCTTGTGAGACAGGCTTTGTCTATCTTTATCGTAAGTATTACCATTTCATACTTGTCAGCTCATTAACAGCACATTACAGGGCCAAGCCTTGCGCCTTATGGAGAAGGTACACGGTTCTTGTGAGACAGGCTTTGTCTATCTTTATCGTAAGTATTACACATTTCATACTTGTCTGCTCATTAACAGCACATTACAGGGCCAAGCCTTGCACTTTATGGAGAAGTTACAAGGTTCTTGTGAGATAGGCTTTGTCGATCTTTATCGTAAGTATTACTATTTCATACTTGTCAGCTCATTAACAGCACATTACAGGGCCAAGCCTTGCGCCTTATGAAGAAGGTACACGGTTCTTGTGAGACAGGCTTTGTCTATCTTTATCGTAAGCATTACCATTTTAACTTGTCAGCTCATTAACAGCACATTACAGGGCCAAGCCTTGCCTTATGGAGAAGGTACACGGTTCTTGTGAGACAGGCTTTGTCTATCTTTATCGTAAGTATTACTATTTCATACTTGTCAGCTCATTAACAGCACATTACAGGGCCAAGCCTTGCGCCTTATGGAGAAGGTACACGGTTCTTGTGAGACAGGCTTTATCTATCTTTATCGTAAGTATTACCATTTCATACTTGTCAGCTCATTAACAGCACATTACAGGGCCAAGCCTTGCGCCTTATGGAGAAGGAAGAAGAGCTTAGTCCCATCACGCTGTTACAATGCGGGTTGGTGGGCTTAAAGTGATAATGATTAATTTTTAACGATCACTGTCAGACCGGGACCAACGGTTTAACTTGCTCAACGAGGCACGGGTGTGTAACACCACCAACTTTCCGACTCCGGGCTTGAAATGTAATTTCATAGAAGAATGAGAAACTCAGAATTATCCCGTGACTCGATCCTGTACTCGAACCTAGGACTTCTTGATCGAAGCCACATAGGCTAACTACTAGACCAACGTGGCAGCCCTAAGTATTACCATTTCATAATTGTCAGCTTATTAACAGCCTAACGGAAAGGGTATATAGAGCTTAGACACAACACGCTGTACCAATGCTGGTTGGTGGGCTTAGGAGTGATAATGTTTAATTATTCAACGATCACTATCAGATGTTGATGATAGTGACCGGAACCGGCGGTTGAACGAAAATTCGAAATTATTCCACAACCCGAGGAAGTATTCGAACCCAGGACCTCGTGATCGAAGTACTCAAAAGTGTTGTGTGAAGTGCTCAGTGAATTTTTAAGATGGAGGTGCCTGGTTTGATTCCCGGTGAATTATTGTTGATGGGAAGCTTCAGCCGTGGTTAGTTTCCACCCTACCAACAAAGATGGCCCGCCAAGCGATTAAGCGATCCGGTACAATGTCGTGTAGAAAGTAGCCCGCTTCCATCTTTGCTAGCATCATCACTTATCATCAGGTGTGTTTGCAGTCCAGTGCTAACTTTTAATACAAAGTAACCGATGTACTAATTCTACTTACATTAAAAAAAAATATTTTTCAGCAAGGCTACGGCATGAGAATAAAAGGCATCCACATAATATCAGAATCAAAATTCGTGGACACTTTGGTCACTTTATTAAAACAAGTGGTCAGCGCCAAAGTGGTCACCCGGATCAATGTACATAAAACTTTTGAAGAACTCTACAGTTGTATTCCTAAAGCCATCCTTCCCAAAGACTATGGTGGTGACGAACGATCTTTGAAAACTCTTTATGGTGCGTACATGAATTTAGTACCTTTTTCAACCTACGAAAAAACTGAGGAGGTTCTCAATTCGACTATATGTTTTTTTTATATGTATGTTAAGCGATTACTCGAAGACGGCTGGACCGATTTGTTTTTGTGTTCAAAAGGGTACTTTCGATATCATACCTATGAAGTCGGTGCCACCCAAGCTTTTTATTTTATACACATTACCTAAATTTGGATGGCACCGACTTCATATATATGGTTAAGTAAATTACCAATAGTCTAATTTGACGTTTCAAAAGTGCTTATAATTGGCCTACTTGAAATAAATGATTTTGAATTTGAATTTGAAAATTAATGTAACTAAATGTCGCCATTATTTATTACTTTTTAATGCGTTTTGAGGTCGGGTTTTATTTTTTATTATGAATAACTTTGTACAGAGTAGTCCGATTTTGATAATTCTTTTTTTACATATATTGAGTAACAGAGTTTTAATAATTTCCTTATCGTTAAAGAAACAATGTGCTAAATGAATTTTTAACCGAAGAAAAAAAACGGAGGAGGTTCTCAATTGAACACGTATATTTTTTTTTATGTATGACCACGTATCACTTTTTACAGAGTTGTCCGATTTTAATAATTCTTTTTATTAGAAAGGGCACACTTCTAAGGTGGTCCCATTGTCATCATGTTAGAATCTGATAATGATATCCTGGTAAAATTAAAGGAATTCTTCAAATTGTATAGGCACACTTGCAGCGATTTCGGTTTTTGCTTGCTGGCACCGACTTCATAGATACACTTAAGTAAATTAAAGCAACTAATTGACACATTTATTTTTTACTTTTTCGTGTGTTTTGAGTTGGTTTTATTTTTTGTTAAAATTTTGTATTGCGTATTGTATTTTCTTTAAACTTAATTTGCATGATAATTATGCTAAATATGTAGTGGAACGCAAAAAAATGGTTTCGCCACACAGTGAACGGGATGTGACTTAAAGCTACGCTGGCATGATGTTAACTTTAGTTACCTAATATATATATAAATGAATTGCTGTTCGTTAGTTTAGCCAATACTTGAGAACGGCTGAACGGATTTATTTTATCTTGGTCTTGAAATATTCGTGGAAGTCTATGGACGGTTTAAAAGGTGAGAAAAGTTCGAATATTTGCCGAGAAAATTTCTAAAAAGCGCGACACTGCCGCTATTGCGTCCTACCACCATACCATACCACCTTACCGACAAAGACGTACCGCTAAGCGATTCAGCGTTCCGGTACGATGTCGTGTCGAAACCGAAAGGGGTGTAGATTTTCATCCTACTCCTAACAAGTTAGCCCGCTTCCATCTTAGATTACATCATCACTTAATATCAGGTGTGATAGCAGTCAAGGGCTAACTTGTAGTTTATAAAAAATAAATAGATAAATAAAAATTATAGGACAATTACACACATCGCTATATAGCCCCAAAGTAATCGTAGGTAGCTTGTGTTATGGGTACTATGATAATTGACGAATGTTATTATATAAACACCCAGACACTGGAAAATATCCATGCTTATCACACAAACATTTTTCCAGACGTGGGAATCGAACCCACAGCCTAGGACGCAGAAGCAGGGTCACTACCCACTACCCCACTCGGATAATAGATGATATAGTACAAATTACAGAGAACCTTATGCTAAGCGCGACACGGTGTTACGTATTCTTAGAAAACGAAACCTGAATATCTCATTCCAGCGACGAGTCTCCGTCGCGTCCCGTCCGCTGTGCGACAAGACATATACTTACTCATTAGTAAATGTGTCTTTGAACATGAAAGTTCCCTAAAAAACAATTATCTATGCAGAGGAAAATCACTATTAAATTCATTCAATAATTTAAGCAAACAAACGTTTGATTTACAGAGGAATGGCTGGACGTGCTTTCATCGGAGGAACATTTAAAATACTTGGAAGACATAAACAAAGCTACAACCAACGAGTCCTGTCGACAAAAAGACCAATTTTCCGAACAGTATGCAGGAATGCCGGGCACATTTAGATTTTTGAGTGTAGACTAAGAAATGGAATTACGAAGATTAACCAATTTCAGGCTTGAGCCGTCCTTTATTGTAGTAAACAAGATAATTTTCTCAATATTGTAAATAATTTTTTCTATGATTAAAAATGTCGTCTTATTATTGAAAAGCTTGTAAAAATCATTGTGTATATTACTAAAGGTTTCGCCTTACAGCGTACGGGGCAAGACGGCTACGAATGCAAACTACTTTATGTAACTAGTTAATAAAGAATACATACAAGTAAATCAAACAAATGTCTTATTGTTCATATAAAAATATCTTTTTTACACGTGGTGGTATCAAGCTAAAACTTATATCAAATACTCAGGTCTGCTGTCCCTTGTAGCTGTGTAAAAATAATCAATTTTCTAAGCCAACGCAATAAAAAGATACAGCCGTTTATGCCGAAAATTTTCAACACTCGGAAGGAAATCAAACCCTACACTTTCCACGAACTAGAATCTTGAAAATGGGTATGAAGCAATGTCACATAGCAGATAAAGGAAAACTTGCGAATAACATACATTTTTAATTAGATCATTTAATAAAAATATTTTATTAATTGTTAGCTTATTAGCCCTTTCCTTACAAATGCGTAGAGGTTGGAGAAACAGCAATTTATGCCGCATATTTTCAAACCCGCAACTACTCGCAAGGGAATCAAAACCTAAAGGGTATTTTCAGTCGATCTAGAATCTTGAAATTTGGCATAGAGCAATATTTTATAGCACGAACAGGAAACATTTCGAAAACCTTAAATTTTTAGTCAAAACACACTTTTTTTTTTATAATTATCAACTTATTGCCCTTTTCCTCACGAACAAGAAGGGATATTAAGTTGAAACTCATCTATACTAATATTATAAAGAGGTAAAGTTTGTAAGTTTGTAAATAAATATCTGTCGGGGCTAATCTTCGGAACTACTGATCCGATTTTAAAAATGTGAGTGTTATAATTTATCAAAATAAATTATTCAATAATCACAAGGATATTATAGAGATAAGATTTGCCCTTACACTATGTTTGTTAATTAGGTATATAGTTTCAGAGATATTACAAAATTTCTAAAAAGTGCGACTCTGTAATAAAACATTTCATTCATATGCTTAAGTTTACGTCGCTGTTTATACAACTAAACTGAAATCCTTATCAAAATAAGTTATTTAATAATCACAAAGATATTATAGAGATAAAATTTTACAAAAACATAACGCTGCCGCTATATCGTCCAAATTAAGTTGACCTCCTCCGTGTTATGTTATACGTACTGAATAGGGATCAATATTTTGGTACTGATATTCTTGGAGAATTTGATCTTTTCTTTCAATTTATTTGGCATGGTAGACCATATTTGTATAAAATACGAAAAAGTTTGTTCGTTTGTTTAAACGGGCTAATCTCTAGATCTGCTTGTCGGATTGTAAATTATTTTGTTTATTATGAAAGCTAGACTCAAAAGTGAAATAGACTGTTAAAAGCTATACACATCAGCTTGCCATAAATATATATTGTTAATGTTAATGTACTGTAATATAGTACAATGTTTTACAAAAATGTAGATCTTTAGTACACGGGACGGGACGGCGGATATTGCTTCACGGGAAACTATAAAAAAATTAAATTGAGAGGGGTAGCGGGGAAAGAGCATCCTTTATATGAAAGTCTGTCTTTAAAATTAAAAGGGTACCTAAGAGGTTTTCACGCGGACGAAGTCGCGGGTGACTGCTAGTATCAAATAAATACTCATACATTCTTACTTATATACCTACAGGTTTGAACGGAACTGTCGGTGCGCAAGTCCGAGGACTTACCGATACATTGCCGGCCTTTTCCTTTAACACTATAACAATTTAGTGAACTACATGCACTCTTGTCTTACATTTTTTTATTCATTTAAGTTATCCCTTGTCTGCAGTCATACCTGAAGTGATGACGCAATCTAAGATGGCAGCGCCCTAATTGTTGAACATGGTATACCTACTATGAAATCTACATCCTTTTCCATTTCTACACGACATCGTACCGGAACACTAAATCGTTACATACATCTTGTCGGTAGGGTGGTAACTTGCCACGACCAAAGTTTCACACCAGGCCAGGACCAATTTAGAAAATCTTATTCAGCCCAGTCGAGAATCGAACCCAGGACCTCGCTTATCCTCGTCCTCTGCGCACCCCACTGCACCACGGAGGCCGCCAATATGTACAAAAATGTGCAAATTTACTATAAGTACTTTATAAAAATTAAAAAACGACATACTTTTTGCTCGACAATCCTTCTAGCATTTATATGGGTACGCTGAACTCCTCGGCAGTATACTCAAATATTCCTGTTGTTATAATGAGTCACAGAACTCTCAGAAATTTCATTAATTATTTTTACTCAAATGATCATTATAGCGTTATTTCAAGTATGGTAGTGCAATGTTCGAATCTTGACTATGTTTGGATAGTGAAAATAATATGACTGGCTACAAGTTCGTAGTCGACAGCAAACAGCAACAGGCGACGTGTCGCCGCGACACTTTTAAAAATTTGGATTCCTGATATGATATGCTAACTGATTGACACCATTTAAATAGCGGAACATAAAAAAAGGTTTGATATCAGTATCATATAAGGTTGCTGGCTGTTTTATACGTCATTTTAATTTAAAAAATATTTTGAAATTAAGAAAACAACTAAACATTTTATTCAAATACAGCTTATCTGGAGCGAACATCGAGTATTTCTTCCTTCTGAGTTTGATTTGAAATTTCATTGAAATACTTTTTTTGTTAGTTTTTGTAATCGCAAATCTTTCTGGAGTTGAGGACTGAATTATGCCTGACTTAGCCCCAACGGAGATTGCCAGGGCATTCGAAATGCAAAGAAATGGTCAAATCAACAGAGTGATATCCAGATATCTTCGTCGACCAGTTTCAACGATCCATCGCAGTATCCAACAGTTCAGGGAGAGTACTTATGTGAGAAGAGCAGGACAAAGTAGAAAAAGATGCACTTTGAGTAGGGATGATCGTTTCATTCGGCTTTGTGTACGTAGGAACCCCCGTTTGACGGCCGTCCAAGCCCGACAAGAGTTAGAAGCAGTGCGGGGTGTAACCGTAAGTGAGCGTACGGTACGAAGAAGGTTCAAATGAGCTGGTTTGGGTTCAGTTGTGCCCACCAAGGCTCCAAGGCTCGAGGTAAATCATCGTAGAAACAGGTTAACTTTTGCTCAGGAACATCGACTTTGGAACGCGGACCAATGGAGTAAGGTATTGTTTAGTGATGAGTGCAGAATTCTCCTAAATCAAATTGACGGCAAGCAAAGAATATACAGACGCAAAGGAGAACGATACATTCAGACAAATTTTGAACCACAGTTGCATACGGTGGTGGATGAATAATGGTTTGGGCGGGAATTTGTTTGGGAGCTCGCACAGACTTGGTAGTGATTGACAGAGAGAGTCTGACTGCAGACCGATATATCAGAGAAGTTTTAGAAGAAAATTTCGTACCGTTTGCCTCATATATCGGTGACGATTTTGTTGTTATGCAGGATAATGCTCGGCCGCATACCGCTAGGGTAACTCAAGCTTATCTTAATGATACGAATATCACTGTTATGGAGTGACCGGTGAAATCGCCGGATATGAACCCAATAGAGCAAGTTAAGTCCAGAATTCCAGCTCCTGCAAACGTGGGTGAACTGCGAATCGCCGTAGTTGAGAAATGGCGGAAGCCATCGATAACATCATTCTCAGTATGCCTAGACGGGTAGAAACTTTAATAAGAGCAGGTGGAGGAAATACGCGATATTAATCACCATTTTTCTAATTTAATTAATTGTAATTTTAATATTAATATATACTTTTCCCGGTTACTACATGAAAAGTACAAAAATGTACCATTTTTCACAAATAGCCTTTAATGTGATCTTATTTTAAGTAAAACAAAAGAAATGTAGTAAGTAAATTTTAAAATAAAACCATATTTTATTTAACTATGGGCCTTTTTTTTAATATGCCGGTGTGTTTATAATAAACACTTACAATTAGAAAATGTCCATTACAATAAATATTGAAGTTTCGCATTGGAGTAGTCTTCGAGTTCTAGTACGTCGATATTAGGCTGATAATGGTGATGACAATATTTGTTTTAGCAAAAACGCCGCATTCTATGTCTAAAATATATGATAAAATGAAAAATTTTATCACCTCAAAACTTAGGAAGGAAAGCAACATGCAGAGGCACAAGCTGAGATAGTTGAAGTGGAAAGTACTGGCGGAGTGAAAGCAAGACACCAGGCAACTGTCCACACCTAGAAGACACTGAGAATGCACTGTTGATAGCCACCGAGGTGGTTACAGTCGGTAAAAATCCAACAAAATCCGGCCTCTCCCTCAAGAGTTTGAGAATCTCTAGTGGAAATTTCCTGCCGTCAACAAAAAAAATGGTTGTCTGTAAAGTCGGTTTACTGATGATAGTTGAACGTGACAAAGTCTTAAGAAAATACTGATGGAATGGTAGCATTTAATTGGTTATTAAAAATTTTAATTTAAGTATATTTTTGTAAATATTAATTTAAATTAATAAAATAATTGATTTTGATTTTATAAATTTATATTTTAAATTTATAATAAATATATAAATTTATAAATATATTAATTTTTAATTTAAAGTTAATATATTTAATACTTATATTTAATAGACGGATGTCGAACGCTGCCGAACGCAAAAGCCGATTGTCCTTCTTTGTCGCTCTCGCTTGCACTTCAAGCCTTACATGGAACGCCTCAAAGCGAGGTAACGACGCATGACGTCATATTTTTTCGTGCGTGCAGCCGGCTCTATCGAATTACAAGACGTTGTCACGTCAAAAACATCACTTAGTGCCATCATCAGAACAAATTTTGGTGGACAATATGTCAATCCACCTATTCCTATTCGCTTTAATTATGCGTAATCGAGTCCTCTGTTGTGTTGTCCAGGCCTTTCCTCCTTTTAGTCCCAGGTTAGTGCTGGCAAGTTTCAAATCCTGTTTTCCCATACAACTAGTATTCTCATCTCAGCCAATTTTCTTATCCTTATTCCATACAGTCTACTTTGTAACCAACTACCTAAAGCAATCTCGTCGAACGACGCAGTTATATTATATAATTTGAATACAATTAACTTAATATTATAATGATGAGATCATAAGTAATAGATAATAATATTATTTACAGGTTTATACATACAGGTAACAGTTAATAATTCACAGGTTTTGTCTGTTAATGTGTCTTGAAATAAATGAAAAAATTTGCATAGTGTTAGAGCTAGCGAGAATCTATGAAGACTAGACCTTTGCCAACAAAAAAAGAAAAGGGAAACATTATTTATTTATTTTATTTATTCTTTATTTGTACACCACATTAGATAATATAAAAACATACAGAAACAATATTATGGAGGAAGTAGAGGTACAGGCTCCATACATTTTTCTGAAAGAGGCGACATTTAATAAGATACATACATTCAAATAATTATATACTAATACACAATAAATTATATAAATAACACAATAAACATCAAAATAAATATCAAGAAAAATAATAGTACATATCGTTAGAACTAGCCATTTGCAGCAATAGTTAATAAGGTAGCAATTGTAAGGGTGCACCGAGGCAAATTGTGCAGGTTTGAATATTCATAATTTTCATACATTTTGTTGATTTTTAAAAGTATACGTCGACAATAATAATAATAATACGTGTATCGTTAGAACAGCCCATTTGAATCTACAATTAGATATGTACTATTTTTTTAGTAGGCTCTTTCAGAAAAGGCCCAAAATTAATGATCTTCTTTGTAATCCAAATTCATAATTCAATATAATACAGTCATAAAGAGAGCTATAGGTAAAAAATAAAAAATATGGAGTCGAAAAAAATTTGATAGAGTCGACAGCATAATTATATGTATTCGGATTAAAGAGAATTTCGTTAAATTCTAATGATACTGAAAAACAAACCGTAGTTGCTATCCAAACAAACTGCAGTCGCCATCTTAGATATGCCTCGCCAATTAACACAACAAACATCATGTGTCAAACGAAACGTCTTGCCGTAAACATTGAGTGAATTCAGTGTTGACAGAAGCAGAAATAAAGAGAGCAATAGGTAAGAAAATTTGTATGAAAGTCTGTCATAGACAATTTTTAACAAAAAATAGAACCGACTAAAAAGTAAAAAACAATTGTGTCATTTAGTTGCTTTAATTTACTTAAGCATATCTATTAAGTCGGTGCCACCAAGTTCACGGAACATTTATTTAACGTAGTAAAGCAGTTCGTGGGTTCTAGGTAATGTCCTAAAAGTAGAAAGCTTGGCTTGGCCAACATACTTGGCTGTGTCTGCAACTCTGTAAAACGTTATGCGTGGTCAAAATAAACGTGTCGAATTGAGAACCTTCTCCTTCTTTTTTCCATCGGTTAAAAATTCGTTTATTTCAAGTATGTAGGTTACACGAGATAGTTGTTTAACAAGCACTTTTGAAATGCTATACGTCTGCCGTATGCACAGTACGTTAATATACTAAAGTAGTGGACATAGCTTAAAATATAAGCACGTTGAAGTAGCAGTGGACAGGCCTTATAACTTGAACAGTTGGCTGCTAGGGCCGACGTGTTCTGGAATAGAGACTACGTACCACAAAGCGCAGCATAGGACGCCCTCCTGCTTAATGGTCCAACAATCTCAAAAAGGGAAGTGTCTGGATGAGGAACGCAGAGGATCGTGTGTGATCGTTCTTGCAAAAGCATATGACCAGCAGTGGACAATTGCGGTCGTGAATAGTAAGTCGTTGGAGGCTCAACATGCTCTCCGAAGCACGTAGACCGAAGGGCGTAAGACCACCAACTTCCCAACATTGAAGAATTACAGACTCAAAATTATTCCGTGACCCGACCCACGATTCGAACCCAGAATTTCGTGATCGAAACCTGAATAGGCTAACCACTAGATCAACGAGGTAGTGTGTATAAAACGTTAATATAGGATAGGTTTAAATCTAGCCTCATATACCTAACCATAAATTTCTACTAGCTCTCGGACCAATACATGAATTACAATGGCAAGGTTTGTGAGAATTCATGCTATTTCTGTAGTTTATAATTCTTTTAATTGTGCACTGAAACGAGTTTAGGATAACATCAACAAAAATATATAATTACTGTTATTTATAACTGATAATAATATATGTGCAGTGTCCATATAAACTTAAATTTGACGGCCTCCGTAGCGCAGTGGTATGCGCGGTGCTCAAACGGAGGTCCTGGGTTCGATTCCTGGCGGAGCAGATTGAGATTTTTCTTAATTTGTCTTGATCTGTTTGGTAGTAAGCTTTTGCCGTAGCTAGTTACCCTACCGAAAAAACGTACCGCTAAGCGATTTAACGTTCCGATACGATGTCGTGTAGAAACCGAAAGGCGTGTGGATTTCATCCTACTCCTAACAAGTTAGCCCACTTCATCATTAACATCAGGTGTGATAGCAGTCAAGGGCCAACTTGTAGTCGATAAAAAAAAAGCTTAGGACGCTAAGAGCTTAACAGGGTGACTTACGTGACCGGGTATTCTTTGTACACGACGCAACGAAAGTTGCCAACGCGACGAACGCGATCAAACCAACGGCATTCCCTACTTGCGTCCTATGTAGCAGACTGCGGCAGAAAACCACGTAACGGAACCTGTGTCGTGTCGCGTAGCTTCGTGTCGCATCACGTCGCATTTGTCGCTTACACATTAACGTACATTTATGTTTTTAGAAAATAAATATATAAACACTACTTACGACAAGGAGTGGCCTCCTTATAGGAGAGAGGATAAAGGATTACACCCATTACGCTGCTTAAATTTGGTTTGCAAACTTCTTCCAGATGTTAACGATAGTGTTGCGTGCTCATGACTTAACGAGCTCTCTATGGCAATTAGTATGTAGTGAAAGTATCTTATAAAAAAGAAAGACTGTATGGTTCCATAGCCTGACCCAGGACTCGAACCCAAGACCTCGTAAGGCAAGGACATGAACTAGTCAGACAACAAAATAGTACTGATTCATTGTCATGCATATTGGTTTAGAGAGAATCTAGCTGACCCGGCAAACGTTGTTTTGAATTAAAAATTAAAAAAAAAGTTTAGATGAAAATTAGATAGTAGAAGATTCTCAGACCTGCTGACAAACAAAATTTGGTAAAAATCGGTAAAGCCCTTTTGGAGGAGTACGCCTAGGAGCTGAGAACGAGCGGAGCTCGTCGTTATTCACGACGATTCTCAACGTCAAGTGTTTACGTTAAACGAGCTGCCGATGAACACTATCCTCAAACGCTTTTGTGTTCATCGAACACCGACAATTGGCGAAGCACAGCCGAGCAAGAGCCGAACGTTCGACACGTGCTCGTTCGAGGCCTGTAGTTCAGTCCACACTAGACAAATTTATGTTCGGCTTATGCTCCGCTCGTGCTTGGCTCCTAAGTATAGACGCACCTTTATAATATAATGACGACACACTTTATACTTTGAACTATCCTTGCAAGCTATTTCTATGTTTAAAAGCAAGGTAAAAACAATTAGAATAATTTTGATTAAAATATACATTTAAAGCTTTGGCATAGCATTATTTATAGCATTTGCATTGTTAAATCAGTATAACTTGGGCGTTTGTTTCGCACAGTTTTGCAAAATGGAAATAATGGCTTCAACCAAGATCCTTGAGTTTAACCCAGACACTGTAGAACAAGTTCGCAAATTGTACGACCTGGATAAACCTGGAAGTATTGAGGACGCCGTTAATATATTAAAAGAGTGGGTTACTCAGCAACCACATTTTAATAAGAAGGAGTTCAGTAAGTATATCTATCAGATTCATTACTTGTGCCTTCATCATTACCAGCCTGTTAACGGCGAACTACTAGGCCGTTAATCCTTATACGAGACCCATCACGCATCATCAATGTTTCAATTATTAACGATCACTATAGATCGGTCAATCCACGAAGTCTCGTCGTGTTTTGTTTTTCAAACACTTACAGTGCAAGTGTGCAATAAAAAGTGCAAGAATGTGAGTTCTATAACTACGTGATGAGTAGCAATGTGTGCACACTTACACAAAGTGTTATGTTAGTTACGTCAACAAGAATGTCATGTTTGACTAGCAGTATGCTCTACTTCATTTTAACCTATTTTTTTTAAATAAATATGTCGTGTTGGTCCTGCCCAGCAAAATTTATTTTTATTAGGTAACCAATTTAACAATATCTTAAAACACACCCACAATCATCTCAGATGGGTACCTAGTATAGTTATATCTATTTTTCTTTTATTTAAACAGTATAATATTTGAGCTCGACTCTACACTGTCATGTCTACCATATTCTTAGTGTTTTTGAAAAGCGTGAACCCATGACACCTGTTTTTATTTTTATTCATTACAAGTTAGACCCTTGACTATAACCACACTTGATGGTAAGTGATGATGCAAACTAAGATGAAGAGGGCTAACTTGTTAGGAGTTGCATGAAATCTTCATTCCTTCAGTTTCTACACGATACCGTACCGGACCGCTTGACGGTACGTCTTTGTCAGTATGATGGTAACTACCAATGATCAAAGCCTCGCAGCGGTTAGACTTGAACTAAATTAGAAAATTTTTATCGGCGGTAACAAGCCAATCAAGTGACCTTGTAGAAAAATGAGAGTCAAGTCGGTCAACCTGAAGGAATGTGCAACAGAACGATTCTTCTGGCTAAGTGACATAAATATGTAGTTTATCATACGATACGTTTTTTTTTGACATGATAAATATAATATTGGTAAAAAAATTTAAGTAGAGCATCATTCCGTTCGGTCATGACACGCAGCGACACAACATACAATAGCCCGTGTACACCGAGCCGTGGTCGACTCGAGACTGATGTTCGAACTGTACTCCCCGCACCCTTCGGTCCCCCCTCGCGACAAATAGTGGGGCGCGTCTTAGTGAATTGACTTTTCTATATCAGATGTTAATGATAGTGACTGGGACCTTCATTATTATCAGTCTGTTAACGCTCTACTACAGAGCTAGGCCTACCTTATAAAGGAGAGGGGATATGGAGGAATATAATTACTCCTTTTTTATTAGTCTTCATCTTAATAAGACTTCACCCGCGTGGAAAATTATGTATTGTAATCAAAATTGCACGTATAACTAACTATTCTCAAAGAATAGATATATTATGTTATTTTTTTTATCAACAACAAGTAGGCCCTTGACTGCTATCACACCTGATGTTAAGTGATGATGCAGTCTAAGATGCAAGCGGGCTAACTTGTTAGGAGTGGGACGAAAATCCACACCCCTTTCGGTTTCTACACGATATCGTACCGGAACGCTAAATCGCTTGGCGATACGTCTTTGTCTAGAGTGGTAACTAGCCAGACCAAGACAAATTAAGAAAAATCTTAAAATGTTATTGCGGAATTTTTGCATTTGCAAAATACTTTATTTCTGCGGGGAAAGAAAGATCTACCAAAACTACGTTTGTCCCCGCCTGCAGCACCATAAAGTATTTAGAATTTTATATAGATATAGTGATCCTTGTTTTTCTCTTTTCAGTTCATAACTTCTAAGCAGTCGGGTTTTTGTTTTTATAATAATAATTTTATTTGAGACTTTTTAGTTTTAGCTTATGATATAGAAATGAGACTGTACACTTGGTACACTTTTTGCCATGTTTTGTTAAAACGGCAATATAAACATGATATGATATTTATATTTTTGAAATGGTCTTTTTACGACATATATATATATATATATATATATATATATATATATATATATATATATATATATATATATATATATATATATATGTCGTAAAAAGACCATTTCAAAATAAGTGTATATATATGTCGTAATAAGACCATACACACGTCCCCCCTTTTCCCCCCATTTACAGCCGCCATTGAAAATTTATATAGCCTATGTCACTGCCACAATTTTTACAAATTCAACGACATATCACATGTCAAAAACCGTTCAGCCGTTTAGGTTGTAGCGCGTGCCGAAGAAATGGACATACATATATACATACGCTCCAAAAACATAACCCTCCTTCTGACGCAGTCGGGTAATAAGTGCTTGGGATTTTCCAAATGTTAATTTAATCTTGCACAAAAAAGTTAACTATAATACTAATTACAACTAACTTTTTTCTGATCTCAAAAATGTTTATTTTGGTCATCTAATGAATGTGCGTTAATATGCAAATATCCTATTTGTACTGTAGTTTAATAGAATCCGGGTAATATTCTTAGAATTAACTAGCTAGGAGGGAACCTATGGGCTACGTTCTCTTGAGAAAATTTGGATTAGGGATGGAGTTTAAATTTTACTTCAGGGTATAAATCTATCTCTCTTCTGAATAACAGCAAAATCGAGTAAATAGTTGCGTTGCGAAGGAGTAACAAGCCTACAAATAAAAAAAAAATAGAGTCGTTTTTATTTTTTGTTAAATTTTTTTTATTTCATACTTTTGAGTGATTTATCAACAACGAACATACTAAAGAACCTACTCGAACTAAACCATAAGTACCAATATTCACTAGCTAGTTATAACATTCTGACATCCCTGCAAATGTGCCTATATTGTTTGAAGAGTTTCCTCAAGTTTTCGTAGGATCATGACTTAGTAAACGTTAAACCAACTGGAAACTATAACCTTTCAAACTTCTCATTAAGACATATTAATCGAGCCCAATTACAAAGTTGTTACTGTAAACCGTTAAAGAGCTCCCTCAGCTGTTCTTCTTCTTCATCGCCAGACCCTCAATGACAGTCACAGCCCACCTAAATGTGAAGTTCTCATTGAGACAAATTAATCAAGCCCAAACACAAGGTAGCTACTGTAAACCAATAAAGAGCCTCTTAACTGTCCTTCGTCTTCATCACTAGACCCTCAATGACAGTCACACCCCATCTAAATGTAAAGTTCTCATCAAGGCAAATTAATCGAGCCCAAACACAAGGTAGCTACTGTAAACCGTCAAGGAGTTCTCTTATATGTAGATCGGCTCCATCATCAGATTGACTCCAGACCTTCATAAAATTGTAGTGCATCTAAATACTAACCAGAAAAATTAACGAACGTACTTGTTGTCCCTACAATTTTTGAAAGTTCCCCTCGGTTTCTCCAGAATCCCATCATCAGATCCTGGTTTTCTTGTCATGGTACCACCACCAAACTATCTACTTTCCAACAAAAAAAAAATTATCAAAATCAGTTAATAAACGACGGAGTTATGCGCGAACACACATAAAAAAAAATATATACGGTCGAATTGAGAAACACCTTTTTTTTTGAAGTCGTTTAAAAACACACACAGACTAGCTTTTAATATTATTTAGATTAAGATAAAATTAAAATAACAATAATGTTCCGTGGATAGCTTAATTTTGATGATCACATCACAGTACTTTGTCATTTGCCACACAACGAATGCATTTGTACTAGAGAATCGCAAAATCAGCAAATAGTCGTGTTCGGTAAGTCGCTAAAGTCGTAGAAATCGCCCGCTTGGACACTCAAGTCCAAATACACGAATATACACATTTGAATACACACACATATAGCTCGCCGAATTGCAAGTACCCACGCGTATATTAGTTCGAAGGATATTTGGCACATGATCGCGATGTCTTGATGCACCTTTAGATTGATGAATGATAAGTCTCGCAGTATAACCGGCCACTTTGCTTGGCGTTTCTGGACTATGAGAAAGCCTTTGATTCGGTGGAAACCTGGGCTGTGTTAAGGTCATTGCAGAGGTGCCGAATCGACTACCGGTACATCCAAGCGTTGCAGTGCCTGTACAAAAACGCCACCATGTCAGTCCGTAAACAGGATGAGACTACGAGGCCAATCCAATTGCAGCGAGGAGTGCGACAGGGAGATGTTAGCTCCCCGAAGCTATTTACCGCCGCATTGGAAGACGTCTTTAAGCTCTTGGACTGGAACGGACTTGGCATCAACATCAATGGCGAGTACCTCACTCAACTGCGGTTTGCCGACGATGTAGTGATAATGGCAGAATCTCTAGATGACCTTAATAATATGCTCAATGACCTCAGCAGAGTTTCTCAACAGGTGGGCCTTAAAATGAACATGGGCAAGACAAAGATCATGTGTAATGCTCATGTTTCGCTCCACCCAGTTATTGTTGAAAATTCTGCACTCGAAATTGTAGACGAGTATATATACCTAGGGCATATGGTCCAGTTAGGTAGGTCCAATTTCGAGAAAGAGGTGAACCGCCGAATCCAACTCGGTTGGGCAGCGTTCGGGAAACTGCGTGACATCTTTTCGTCCAAAATTCCTCAGTGCCTGAAGACGAAGGTCTTCGAACAGTGCGTGTTGCCAGTGATGACATACGGATCCGAGACTTGGTCGCTAACTGCGGGCTTCATAAGAAGGCTCAGAGTCACTCAGCGAGCGATGGAAAGAGCAATGCTCGGAGTATCTCTGCGTGATCGAATCAGAAATGAGGAGATCCGCAGAAGAACCAAAGTAACCGACATAGCTCAGCGAGTCGCAGAACTGAAGTGGCAATGGGCGGGGCACGTAGTTCGAACAGCTGATGGACGTTGGGGGCCGAAGGTGCTAGAATGGCGACCCCGCACCGGAAAGCGCAGTGTTGGTCGACCCCCCACCAGGTGGACTGACGACATCAAACGGGTCGCAGGGAGCCGCTGGGCACATGCGGCTCAGGATCGTTGTGTTTGGAAGTCCCTAAAAAAGGCCTATGTCCAACAGTGGACGACCATTGGCTGATAATGATGATGATGATGATGAAGTCTCGCAGCGGAATGAAACCAATACTTACTGTATTAATTATCAGCCTACTAACGGCCCACTACAGGGCCAGGCCTCCCTCCTCATAGGAGAGGGGATATGGAGCGTACACCCAACACGCTGCTCCAATACGGGTTGGCGGGCTTAGGGTGATAATGTTTCATTTATTAACGATCACTATCAGATGTTGACGATAGTGACGACAGTGATGACTGCGTGGTTGGTCTAGTGGTTAGCCTATCTGGCTTCGATCATGAGGTTCAGGGTTTTTGACGTGACAACGTCTTAATATTCGATCACGGATTATAAATTTAAAATATAAATTTATAAAATCAAAATCAATTATTTTATTAATTTAAATTAATATTTATAAAAATATACTTAAATTAATAATTTTAATAAACCAATTAAATGCTACCATTCCATCAGTATTTTCTTAAGACATTGTCACGTTCAACTATCGTCAGTAAACCGACTTTACAGACAACCAATTTTTTTCATTCTTCTATGGAGTCGGGAAGTTGGTGGTGTTACACCCCTGTGCCGTGTCGACTAATGTCAATAATTTTACAGGTAATCGTTATTTGGAAAGAGTACTTATTGGAACTAAAGGATCGATAGAACGTGCTAAAGTACAATTGGATAGAATGTGCACTATGAGGACATTAATGCCACAACTTTTCGGAAATTACAACGTCAAAACTGATTTTGGAAATCTATTTGAAACTTTGTAAGTACTTACCTACAATACTTATGGACATATTGCAGCTCATTATGGACATATTGCAGCTTATTGTGGACATATTGCAGCTCATTATGGACATATTGCAGCTTATTATGAACATATTGCAGCTTATTATGGACATATTGCAGCTTATTGTGGACTTATTGCAGCTTATTATGGACATATTGCAGCTTATTGTGGACATATTGCAGCTCATTATGGACATATTGCAGCTTATTATGGACATATTGCAGCTTATTATGGACATATTGCAGCTTATTATGGACATATTGCAGCTTATTATGGACATATTGCAGCTTATTATGGACATATTGCAGCTTATTATGGACATATTGCAGCTTATTATAGATATATTGCAGCTTATTATGGACATATTGCAGCTTATTATAGACATATTGCAGCTTATTATGGACATATTGCAGCTTATTATGGACATATTGCAGTTTATTATGGACATATTGCAAATTGCCCAAAATGTTAGGGAATAAAATTACAATAAGAAATTGTAGAGCTTTAAGTTTTCCACTAGAAAGGTATCTTAGTTTCATCCACGGCCCTAAATGAACAGAGTTACAGAGGTTTTAACTTTTAACTTCACTTCACTTTTAAAATGTAACACACAATTTAATTTTTAGCACTCGATTTTATTAACCGAGTTCAAAAAAAGGAGGTTATCAATTCGACCCGTCTGTATGTAATATTTCCGGAACAGCCCAGTTTTCGCATATGTTAGTCTATATCAGGGTCTGAACAAATGTGCCAAATTTCATAAGTGTATATATGTATGTATTTATGTTTGTGGAGGCATATCTCCGGAACTACAAGACCGATTTAAGTAATTTTTTTCTGTTGTACTAGGTATTGTTCAACTTATGTACAGTGTACCCCTGTAAGTTTTATCAAAATCGGTTTCATAGTTTTTGAGATAGTGCTTTTATATGTTTTTATGTTCGTATATCGCCAAAATCATAAGTCCGATTTAAATGATTCTTTTTTTTTGTTGGTTCAGTAGTTTTGAGATAGGGATTTTTTATACATTTTACATACATAACTTTTCACAGAATAGTCCGATTTTAAAAATTCTTCAAAAAAGAATTTGGAAACTTCCAAAATGGTCCCATAGTCATCATGTTAGGATGAAGTCGGTGCCACCTGTAAGCTTTCTACTTTAAGATGATACCTAATTCACACAAAGTGCTTTGCTGCTTTGTTGAATAAACTTTCCCTAAACTTGGATGGCACTTGCGATTTGCGGACGACATTGTTATACTGGCAGAATCGCCGCAGAATCTTGAGATAATGTTGACCGACCTTAGCTGTGCTTCCAGACAGGTGGGCCTTGAGATGAACATGGATAAAACCAAAGTCATGGTTTTATCCATGTCAACGAGCATGTCATCTCGAAAGCCATCTTTGTCGGCAATGTCAGCATCGAAGTTGTTCAGGAATACAACTATTTGGGACAAATTCTCCAACTTGGTAGGAATAACTTCGACAAGGAGGCTGACAGAAGAATTCAGCTGGGGTAGGCAGCATTTGGAAAATTGCGTCACGTCCTTAAATCGTCGATACCCAAAGCCTGAAGACCAAAGTCTTCAACGAGTGTGTCCTGCCGGTATTAACGTATGGCGCAGAAACGTGGACGCTGACAGTTGGCCTGGTTCACAAATTCAAAGTCGCTCAGCGGGCTATGGAGCGAGCGATGTTGGGTGTCTCTCTAAAGGATAGAATCCATAACGAGGAAATCCGGAGGAGAACTAAAGTAGTGGACATAGCTCAAAGAATAAGCAAGTTGAAGTGGCAGTGGGCAGGCTATTTAAGTCGCAGAGCAGACGGTCGCTGGGGCCGGCGTGTTCTAGAGTGGAGACCACGTACTACTAAGCGCAGTGTAGGACGCCCTCCAGCCCGATGGTCCGACGACCTTCAAAAGGTAGTGGGAAGTGGCTGGATGAGGGAGGCAGAGGATCGAGTGCGGTGGCGCGCTCTCGGGAAGGCCTATGTCCAGCAGTGAACGGATACAGGCTGATGATGAAACTTGGATGGCACCGAGTTTTTAGATATGGTTCAGTTAATTAAAGTAACTAAATGACGCATTTATTTTATACTTTTCAGTGGGTTTTGAAGTCGGTTTAATTTTTTATTAAAATTTTTTTTTAGTCTTACTTTTGTTTCAGCAATGGAGTTCTCTTGCCCAAGCTGACTGAGGACCACACCAGAGTATATGTTGCAAAATTTTATGACGGTGAATGGTCATCTACATCGTCGACAAATCTTTATAGATACAACATTTTTGTAAGAACCTTATTTTGTTTATTTGAAAAATTATTTGCTTTAGTAGAATTTATGTTACGACGTCTTGGAAACTGAACAAGAAAGGAAACCGAAAGGCGTGTGGATTTCATGCTACTCCTAAAAAATTAGCCCGCTTCCATCTTAGATTGCATTTTCACTTAACATCAGGTGTGATTGCAGTCAAGGGCCAACTTGTAGTCGATAAAAAAGGTCCAGTTCCTTTGAAATAAAGTTTTGCCGGTTTTTTACTTCTGTTGACAATTCCTCAGGGTAATTTTTTGCAATTATTGATGGATATCGCAGGTGGCCTTAAATATGAAAAAAATATAAAGATTAAAAATATTATTAAAAGTATTTAAAAATCACGCGAACCTGCGATGGGGTTCTCGCATGCGTTGAAACTAAGTTCCCATCAAAGCATAGACGACTTCCGTGGCGCAGTGGCATGCGCGGTGGATTTATAAGACGGAGGTCCTGGGTTCGATTCCCGACGGGGCAGATTGAGATTTTTCTTAATTTGTCTTGGTCTGGCTGGTGGGAGGCTTTCGGCGTGGCTAGTTACTACCCTACCAACAAAGACGTATCGCCAAGCGATTTAGTGTTCCGGTACGTTGTCTTGTAGAAACCGAAAGGGGTATGATTTTCGTCCCACTCCTAACAAGTTAGCCCGCTTCCATCTTAGAACGCATCATCACTTAACATCAGGTGTGATAGCAATCAAGAGCCAACCTGTAGTCGATAAAAAACGCTATTTTGACCATTTTCAGTGCGGCATTTCAACCTAAATAAATAAAATTTTATCCAGGTTTTTTATAATCGTACCTAGATAAAGTATTGTATGCAACTGCACGTAATTAGACATTGCCCATAAAGCCGCGTCCACACTATGTCGATCGACAATGTCGAACAAGTGTGGACGTGTCGTTATAGCACTCGCGTTGTCTAAAATACTGGTGAGCTTCGACTTAGACCCACAAAGAAATCTCTCGTGTTATAATGAAACTAATTATTTGATAGTCACATTAATAAATTTTAACGTATTATTTAATTCTTTCACAGATGGCAGAATACTTTAAAGCTCATGATTATATGAGCGGAGTTGTGGTAGTTCTTGACTTCTTAGAAGCTAACTTGATGAAGATTTGGGAAAACAAAGTCCCGGGATTATTTAGGAAAGCTATGTCAGTTTTTATGGTAAGTACTAAGACTTGTCTAATCACTAACAATTAGTCTTTATAATAATACCAGCAGTCCGCCCGCGACTTCGTCTGCGTGAAAACCACTTACCCTTCCATTCTTCTATGACAGACTTTGATACAAATTTTCTTACCTTTGCTTTCTCTATGTCTGCTTCTGACAAAACTGGATTCACTCAATGTTTACGGCAAAATGTTTCGTTTGACACATGATGTTTGATCTGTTAATTGGCGAGGTGTATCGAAGATGGCGACTGCAGTTTGTTTGGATCGAAACTGCGGTTTGTTTATCAGTATCATTAGAATTTAACGAAATTCTCCTTAATCCGAATATTACGGACATTATGTTGTCGACTCGATCAAATTTTTTTCGAATCCATATTTTTTATGTTTTGTTATTTATCTAAGGTTTCGATCGAGTCTACCGTACCTCTTGACGAAATTTTTGATATAGGCTATCTCCTTGATTCAGTAGTTAGTCTCTCTAGTTTTGGATCACGAGATCTTGAGTTCAAGTGCTTTTCAATATAAATCATTTCCTATAAGGAGACAAGCTTGACCTCTATAGTGAGCAGTTAATACACTTGATAATAAATTGTATGAAAACTTTGAAATATATAAAATTAGTTATATATTTAATCACAATGATTTAATTACAGCATGGCTACGGCGCTAGATTGAAAGGAGTTCACATATTATCAGACACAAAAATTATAGATGGCGTTGTAATGTTGTTCAAACAAGTTGTAAGTTCTAAAGTTGCTAGCCGTTTGAGCGTCCACAAAAATTATGAAGACATATGTGAATTTGTTCCGAAGACCATACTTCCCAAAGACTACGGTGGTGAGGAACGTTCGTTGAAAACTCTACAAGGTAATTTGGTAATGGATTTAATAAAAGTTTCGAGAGGTATATACCAGCACCTGTTTGGTTGGTCTGTTATTTAGCTTATGGGGCTTCAATCACGAGAACCTGGATTCCTATTATGGGTCGGGATGTGGGTTGATTCTGAGTTTTTCTTTCCAAGTCTCTATCATTAACACCTGATAGTGATGGTTTATGAATTAATCATTATCACTCTAAGCACATCAACCCACATTGGAACACTTCTATCTATAGGTTTTTTGACGACCTCTGTGGCGCAGTGGTATGCGCGGTGGATTTATAAGACGGAGGTCCTGAGTTCGATTCCCGGCGGGGCAGATTGAGATTTTTCTTAATTTGTCTTGGTCTGGCTGGTGGGAGGCTTTCGCCGTGGCTAGTTACCACCCTACTGACTAAGATGTATCGCCCAGCGATTTAGCGTTCCGGTACGATGTCGTGTAGAAACCGAAAGGGGTGTGGATTCTTGTCCCACTTCTAACAAGTTAGCCCGCTTCCATCTTGGACTGCAGCATCACTTAACATCAGTTGTAATAGCAGTCAAGCCAACTTGTAGTCGATAAAAAACAAAAAATAGGTCTACCCTCCATATACCCTGTTGTACTCCATCGTATAAATCCACCGCGCATACCACTGCGCCACAGACTCCGTATAAATTTGAAATAAAAGGCACCTAAAGATAAATGAACTCCTAAATAGCGTCAAACATTATAAATGACTTTCCAGATGAATGGATCGACGTGCTATCATCGAAGGAACACTCTAGTTACGTGAGCGATATGAATGCAGCCTCCACCGACGAGTCCTGCCGACCTAAAGACCAATTCAACGAACAGTATGCTGGAATGCCGGGCACATTCCGATATTTAAGTGTAGACTAGGCCAAGCGGGAATATATAATACGTAGGTACTGATATACCTGAAGTACAAAATAAAAAAAAAATCCTAAATAATATTAAAAAGGCGAAAGTTTGTAAGAATGGATGTTTGTTATTCTTTTACCCAAAATTTTTAACAAAAAATAGAACCGACTTAAAACGCACTAAAAAGTAAAAAATAACTGTGTCATTTGGTTGCTTTAATTTACTTAAGTATATCTATGAAGTCGGTGCCAGCCAAGGTTTCAAGTGTAAGTACACTAAAACCGAAATCGCTGCAAGTGTGCCTATACAATTTGAAGAGTTCCTTCAATTTTCCCATGATATCATCATCAGATCCTTATATGATGACAATGGGAGTATGCCCTTCCTAATAAAAAAGAATTAAAAAAAAATACGTGTCGAGAACCTCCTCCGTTTTTTTTCGTCGGTTAAAAAAAGGTACCCACATTTTATCTCAAAATTCCTACGGAAACAAGAAACAAGAAATCAGATCAGAAAAACTACGCGGGTGAACTGCGTAGTTCTCTCCTAGAGATCTGGTAACTTTGCGACAGTCCAAATTATATACAATACTAGCTGTACCTGGTAAACGTTGTTTTGCCATGTATATTATTTCTAGAAAACATTTTTTTTACATAGGGGTTGATCGTGTAGGGGTGAAAATTTAGGGTTTTATGTATTTTTTAATGAACACTATAAAAAATTATCCAAAAAATTAAAATACAATGTTAGGGGTGGACAACCCTTATCACTTAGGGGTATGAAAAATAGATAGTAGCCGATTCTCAGACTTACTGAATATGCATATATTTCATAAAAATCGGTCAAGCCGTTTCGGAGGAGTATTGGACTAACGCTGTGACCCGAGAATTTTATATATAAGACTAGAGGACGCCCGCGGCTTCACCCGCGAAGTTCTCGTTCCAGCAGGAATTACAGAATAAATTGTGGCTTACGTGTTATTCAGATATGTACCTAAACTAAATTAAGAATTGTGAATTTTCATCAAAATCATTTCAGTAGTTTTTGCGTGAAAGAGTAACAGACATCCATCCATCCATACATACAAACTTACGCCTTTATAATATCAGTAAGGTTAATCCTATCCTATCCTGGGAATGTAACTTTAACTTAAATATTTCATCGTTGATCGAGAATTTATTTTTTATCCCTATATAAAAAAGGTTTACTGGATTATGAATTTGTTTTTTATTCTTATTTGCACCTTGTTTCTGTATTTGATAAAGATTTGTTAATTATAATATTATCTAAGTAAAAGTTGTTTTATTACACAACTACCTACTATACTTTGGTCAATTCATTAAGGCTCGCCCCACTATTTGTCGCGAGGGGAAACCGAAGGGTACGGGGAGTACATTTCGAACATCAGTCTCGAGTCGACAACGGCTTGGTGTACACGGGCTATTGTAGGTTGTGTCGTTGCGTGTCATGACCGAACGGAATGATGCTCTACTTAATTTTTTTTACCAATATTATATTTTTAATGTCAAAAAAACGTATCGTATGATGATAAACTACATATTTAAATGTGACTTAGCCAGAAGAATCGTTCCGTTGCCCATTCTTTCAAGTTGACCGACTCGACTTTAATTTTTCTACAAAGTTCACTTGATCGGCTTGTTACAGCCGATATAGATTTTCCAAATTAATCCAATTCTAACTGGTGTGAGGCTTTGGTCATTGGTAGTTACCATCCTATTGACAAAGACGTACAGTACGGTATCGTGTAGAAACTGAAGGAATGTAGATTTCATGCTACTCCTAACAAGTTAGCCCGCTTCCATCTTAGTTTGCATCATCGCTTACCATCAAGTGTGATTATAGCTAAGATGCTTCAAGGGTTAACTTGTAATGAATAAAAATAAATAAAAATAATTCACGCTTTACAAAGTCACTAGGGGTATGGTAGACAGGACAGCGTGGAGTTGAGCTCAATCATTAAACTGTTTAAACAAAAGAAAATTAGATATAATTATACTAGGTACTTATCTGAGATGATTGTGGGTGTGTATGTTTTTAAGATATTGTTAAATTGGTTAATATATATATGTCGAAGGAATTAGTCTAGAGACTTAGAATAGATTATTGTAATGATTGTGATAGATGTCATTTTTTATGGAAATGTTACTGTCTCTGGAAGTAATTATTTATAGTATGTCACGAGTTTTTTAATGAAAGTAATCGAAATAGAACTAATTGTTAATCATTTAATGAGAGATATGAGATAGGTGCTTACTTAAAACTTTAACACAAAGTTAAATTCAATTTGATTTATAACATTCAAATGATGCTCGTCACATGATCTGATGTGAGATGAAAGTATCTTCTTTGATTTGTTTTAATACTCCAACTAATAAAAGAGCCGGGCGCCAAAGTCCTAGTAGAGTATTTACACCATCTTGATTACAACAAAGGAGTTCGGTAGTTAGTTTGTGTCTAGAGTGCGGTGAGGATATTTGGTCGAGTTGGACCAGTGTAAAAGTGTTCTTAAGAAGTAAATTAAATTAGCGAGTAAAGTAAGATGGGTGTAAATAAACTGTTGTTTTGAATCTTTATAATACATCAGGAATTATAGAAATCTACTTCATGTATCAAAACATTGTGAACTTGCAATAGATCTGTTCGTGAAGACAAAGACTTTGTAACCCTAGAAAACGCCCAATAGATTAAGAACCACTAAAGATGATGTCAAGGAGAATGTTGATACTACGACATATATATTAACCTATATCAAAATATAATTTTGCTGTGCAGGACCAACACGACATATTCATTTTTAAAAAATGGGTTATAATGAAGTAGAGCATACTGCTAGTCAAACATGACATTCTTGTTGACTTAACTAACTTAACACTGTGTGAGTGTGCACACATTGCTGCTCGTCACGTAGTAATAGAACTCACATTCTTGCAGTTTTTATTGCACACTTGCACTGTAAGCGTTTGAAAAACAAAAAACGACGAGCCATCATGGATTGACTAATCTATACATCGCCTTAAAAATTTTCTTTTGCCCAACAAATTTTCAATATCATCCCAGACTTGAGAAGTTAACGGATTTTCACGCTCGTGCCTGAAATATTACATTAAATCATTATTGATGATGATTGTGACGTTCCGTTAAAAGGTGCCTAGTATTTTTAACCGACGAAAAAAAACGGAGGAGGTTCTCAATTCGACACGTATAATTATTTTTTATGTATGACCACGCGTAACTTTTTACAGAGTGGTCCGATTTTGTTAATTCTAATTTTTTTATTAGAAAGGGCACAATTCCAAGATGGTCTCACTGTCATCATGTTAGAATCTGATGATATCATCATGAGGAAAATTGAAGGAACTCTTCAAATTTTATAGGCGCACTTACAGTGATTTGGGTTTTTGTGTAAGTATCGGTAGCTTTTTGGTTACAAATGCCGTATAATATACTACAGACAGTATAGTTACGTGGAGATAAATCACTAAAAAATGAGAATTTTTTTACAAAAAATAGAACCGACTCAAAACGCACTAAAAATTAAAAAATAACTGTGTCATTTAGTTCCTTTAATTTACTTAAGTATGTCTAGGAGTCGGTGCCAGCCAAGATTTCTACTTTAAGGACATTACCTAGAACCCACAAACTGCTTTACTACGTTAAATAAATGTTCCTTAAACTTCGACTTCGACAGTTGTTGATTTTTAATATAATATCCAGCTTCTCGTGAAAATAGAACAACATAAATGGTGTGGAGTAGGTAGCTTTGAATTTTTGGCATCTTTAAAGTTTGCTGTAAATATAATATATAGGATATTATATTTACAGCAATGTTTAAATATATCCGTGACCTCTATATGCTGGGATAAATCTTGTACAAAATAATAATTGTTGTAATTACCTTGTATACAATAGTTGTTTTAGAATGTACAAACCAAATCCATAAATGTACAAAATGATATGCCACTCGATATAGTTCTTTACTTTGATGTTTCAAGTTCTCGATTTTTTCCTCTCTTTAATTAAACTGAAAATATATTTTTACTTCAATGACGTTACGTCACTATTTTAAGTAGCTGTTCCTAATTTTATGTAGATGATTTTATAGTTATTATAGTTATCAAAATAATATACCATTACGTTAAAACTTATTTGATTAATATTCATGAATTAAAAAATAAAAGATTATTAACTAAAAATATTTTCAATTGAAAAATTAATGAATAAAAAATTCTAATGTTAAACAGCAAAATAACTCTATGCAGTCGTCGTTCTAAAACATTCTATTGATCACGTTAGATCCGAACTAAATGCGATTAATTAGATAAACATATTGCACTCCTTCTATCCTACACGCGGGTACCGTATGGGAAAAGGACAGATAGATACTTTTGTTCATTTTGGTGGGTTATGCAATATGTTTCTATAATTTAATATAATTTTAATATAATAGCCTGATTCTGAACATAGTAACACTTTAAAATCATCAATACATAATATTTACTTGCTGAAAATATGGTACACCGTCTTCTTTTCTCACCTTACTCGTGTGGTTCTTACAAGTTTTTTATAACATATTACGTCAATATTGACGTGCGTTCTGTGAGTCAACTAGTATGAGACTGACAGCGATTGGAAATCAATTTCGAGTTTTATTTAGCCCTCTTTTGGTTCATTCCATATTTAGTCCATAGTCCATAGTATCAATATGTCAATGTACATGGCAAAGAAAAATAATATGAAGATGATTATAATATGGTGTAAATCAATTTATCAATCATCATACAGATTGACATTTTGAATCATCTATCTGGTTTTGTTCTAAAAATAAGTTGTAAATAGAATTAATTCATATTTCTTATATAATTAATTACCTTTATTTGCTCTTTCTTCTTCAATATTAATTTTGGCAATATTAATTTGCTAAAATTAAATTGTTTTGTAGTTGAGTGGTCTTGTAGTTTTTATAACAACGTGGGAAACTTTTGTCCTCTCATAATTATATAATTGAAAATTGTTATTTTTCATTGTTACAATAAAGAGTGCAAACAACCGTTACACTGCAGTTTATGGTACATTAAACATTTGTCAGGGTAAATCTACTGAATTTCGACCTTTTATCAATTTGGCAAACTCATGAAAGTGAATTTCAAAGTTTGTGTTTTTATTTGAAAATTGTAATCATATGCAATGTTGATTTAATGCAGCGAGTATGTATGTCATCTGTGATTAAGACTGTGCGTAAACAATGAGATGAATTTTAAAAATTCCTTTCGATGAGAGTCAGATTATGAGCGGCAGCCGAATGACTCTTCCAGACAACCGACACGAAAAAATATACCTGCAAAGAACAGATTAAATAAAATAAAACAAATTTATGTGATGCGAAAAATTCATAGTTATGCACAATATATGATTTTTGTGATTAATTAATTATTCGATCTACAACTTACCGCATCCGCAGATGTGCAGGCGCATAAGAAACGAAAAAGCATACGAGCACCAGGCTGTATTTATTAAGACATTTTGAAACGAATATCTATTTCACTCATTTATTTATTTACAATTATTTTTAAAATTTTTAACAATGCTTATAAAATTATAAAAATAAAACACTATTAAAAATTTATAAAAAAAATTCATTCCGCCTGCTGCGGGGCCCGGGGGTCCAAGCAACCGGTCCTCCTCACAATGCGCGCCGTTTCAAGAATTACTGCCTTCTGTACTTTTTAAGATGTTCGTCAAAGCTTTTCGCTATAAGACCGTTGACTGAAACGACTATAGGAACAATCATTGTTGAATCAACATTCCACATGGCGGTAATCTCATGAGCAAGGTCCAAGTATGTTGATACTTTTTTCTTTTCAGCTTTCACCAGATTATCGTCATGTGGAACAGTAATATCAACAATCATTGCACGGCGCGTTAATCGATCAATTATCACTATATCAGGTCTATTGGCTACAATATACCTATCAGTGATAATTGTTCGATCCCAGTAGAGCAACCCACTGCTATTTTCAAGAAATGACGCTGGGTCGTACCTATAGTAAGGCACCTCAAAATTGACAAGGTCATACTGAAGAGCAAGTTGTTGGTGGATTATCTTAGCAACTTCATTATGTCTGTGCAAGTAAAAAACGAATATCTTATCATTATGCAATGATATTCACCGTACGGGTGCCGGATCCATCGCGTGGCTGAGAGCAAAAATGCGAACAAAGCCCGAGACTTTTCTTCGGTCTTTTTCGTTATTCTAGCTAAATTCTTAAAAAAAACTATATAAGTGTTAAAAATAAATCTATTTATGTACTAAATAAATGCATGTAATAAATTTATTTCTTTAAGGCAATTAAATGTTTATTATATAATTACATTGGCGTGGGAACAAAATTTAAGTGAGATAAAACGTAATTATTAACTTTGGTTAGCTGATAATTCATTTAGTTAGGAAAATAGATTTTCTTGGTATCAGAAAACAGAAAAAATGGCTAAAAATATAACGCCGCGACTTCGCCCGCGCGACTAAGGTTACCACATCTCAGGACCTTTTTGATTGCATCGACAGGATTGCAAATCTCATGAAATCTTAGGATTATTGGAGTTTCCAATAAACTGCACCTCACATTAATTTAGAGATGGATCTCTTTGATTAAAAAAATAATATTAATTTGGAAATAATTACTCAATTAAAACCAGTTCATTGTGTATAGTAACGTATACCTAACATAAATGTAAATATACATATCTTTAAATGAAAGTTGAAATTAAAATAATTTGATGAAATGAATACTCCACTTCCTCCCTCAATGATTTCTGAGACAACAAATATATTTAATAAAAAAATTGAACCGACTTACAACGCACTAAAAAGTAAAAAATAACTGTGTCATTTAGTTGCCACACAAATGAAACGTTCCTTAAACTTGGCTGGCGTTATTTAACGAAGTAAAGCAATTTGTGGGTTCTAGGTAAGTCCTTAAAGTAGAAACCTTGGCTGGTACCCACTGTACTATTTATTATAATTATTAATTATTACTGTTCATTATGCGGCACTTGTAGCCAAAAAGCTACCGACACTTAGACAAAAAAACCGAAATCGCTGCAAGTGTGCCTATAAAATTTGAAGAGTTCCTTTGATTTTCCCAGAATATCATCATCAGATCATAACGTGATGATTATGACGGACAGTACTACGTCACAGATTGTGTGTGCTGTGACAGTACTTTTTGCCATACATTGACCATGGGTGTGTCACAGCCTCACAGCACAATTTTTATTATAATACATTTTTTGAACGGATATTTAAACATTATGTGGTGACAGTAGAAAGTCTGAATTAAACCTTTGGTTTCAGTACAACATGCTCTTCCTTACAATTGCCTAGAAAATTATATGTCTATAGGCGTAGGTACTGCATGTCGACTCTTAAAAAACACATCGTACCAACATCTCGGTTACATCTCGTTTATGGTGCCACCTTCATTCGACTGTCAGTTTCATATGGCAAAATATCATTGGATATAACACCGATTATACCGACATATATACCGAAGATAGAATACCGATTTCTGTTACATCCGCTTCGCAACCGTGGTACATCGCTTCAAAACTGACGTGTTTTTCAAGAATCGACATACTGATTTTATGACCAAAGAAATTTTTTTTTTTTTTATCGACTACAAATTGGCCCTTGACTGCTATCACACCTGATGTTAAGTGATGATGCAATCTAAGATGGAAGCGAGCTAACTTGTTAGGAGTAGAGTCCACACCCCTATCGGTTTCTACACGACATCGTAACGGAACGCTAAATCGCTTGGCGGTACGTCTTTGTCGGTAGGGTGGTAACTAGCCACGGCGAAAGCCTCCCACCAGCCAGACCAAGACAAATTAAGAAAAATCTCAATCTGCCCCGCCGGGAATCGAACCCAGGACCTCCGTCTTATAAATCCACCGCGCATACCACTGCGCCACGGAGGTCGTCAAAAATTTAGACGTCGAGGGGCGTACTGTCATACTTTTGACTACTTGACGTCCACAGGCGGTACTGTCCGTCAATGTGTTTATGTTTGGGCGGTTTAGCCGTGGTTGTGAATCAGACTGACAGACCTACCAGTATTTACTATGCATACTTATTCTCATTATTAATAAGTATAGGTACATGCATAATATCTACTGGAAAAACAAAGCTACTTTATAAGATATGTATAAATTACCTACCTATGCACATTCTAGTTGCAATTGCGTTTTGGACAATAACAAGTCTACTCAGAACAACGCTACCAAACGAGACGTATTCTTTAGTAAACAAAATGAATTTTGTACCAAAAAAGACGTTTCTCGAACTAAAGCCGGATACAATACAGTATGTTCGTAAACAGTACAACATGGACAAACCTGGAATCATAGAAGAAGCGGTATCTATACTGAAAGAATGGATCCAAAAGCAGTCGCATTTTAACAAGAAAGATTTCAGTAAGCCGTTTATTACTAGTTGATAAATTTCCGAACAATAATCTACGTCTACTTAATAACTAACGACCCACTACAGTGAAGTTACCTAATGTAAAGTATTATGTTTTTACAGGTGATAAATATTTAGAGAGAACAATAGTAGTATGCAAGGGCTCGATAGAGCGCGCTAAATCACAATTGGACAAGATGTGCACATTGAGAACTTTAGTACCTCAATTTTTCGGAAATGGTTTAGTGAAAGAGGATTATGACCAATACGCCAAAATTCTGTACGTATATCATATATTGTAGTGTAGTTACAGTATAATTAGAAACGCCTTCAATTTTTTCGGTATATATTCTTTGCAAAGTTCACAACAGCTGAAACGTGGGACTCATAAAAATTTTTAACAATAAATAGAACCGACTCAAAACGCACTAAAAAGTAAAAAATAACTGTGTCATTTAGATGCTTTAATTTACTTAAGCATATCTATGAACTCGGTTCCAGCCAAGATTAATGAACACTTATTTTACGTAGTAAAGCAGTTTGTGGGTTCTAGGTAACGTCCATAAAGTAAAAACCTTGGCTGGCACCGAGTCCTAGATATGCTTAAGTAAATTAAAGCAACTAAATAACACAGTTTTTTTTTTACTTTTTAGTGCGTTTTGAGTCACTTATATATTTTGTTAAAAATTTTATTTCTTAATTTTTAGTGATGTATCGCTACGTAACGTACTCGTACCATAATCTCATACAAGAGACAAAAACCGAAATCGCTGTAAGCGTGCTTCTAAAATTTGAAGATTTCCTTCAATTTCCCCAGGATATCATCATCAGATCATTGCATAACTTTTCCATTAGTGGTATTAATTGTATTTGGAATAATAATAATAATTAACACGGCTTTCAAATCCAAAAAATGTGTGTTTTTAACCTTAGCCTTCACTTGAACCGAAGATATCTTGAACGTCAGCCTATACGAGTTCTTAGGTTTAACGACGAGTTCCAGCCTCCCAAACAAGCCTGTTTCAACAAACAACACAACGTCCAACAAAGCTTTAGCACCATAAACCACATTAATAAGCTGTGGCAGATTATGCAGATATTCTGCAAAAGCTTAAAAAGCCTCTTTGCTTATCATTTATGGGCTATGAGAAAGCCTTCGATTCGATAGGAACCTGAGATCTGCTTTTGGAAGGCTTTTGCAGAGATGCTGAATCGACTTCAGGAACATCGAAGTTTTAAAGTGTCTGTAGGAAAATGCTAGAACATGTAGGTACGGGATCAGACTAAGGCCAATATAATTGCGGCGAGGAGTTCGACAAAGAAGTGTGATGTTCCCAAAGCTATTTACAGCCGCATTGTAAAACATCTAAGCTTTTGAACTGAAACAGATGTCGCATCAACATTCATGGCGAATACCTCGCTCAACTGCAGTTTGCGGTGATGTAGTCATCTTGGCAGTGATTCTGGGAAACCTTAGTACCATGCTCAATGACAGTTTCCCAGCAAGTGAGACTTAATTAACATGAGCAAGGCAAAGATGTTATAATGTTCATGTACTTCTCCACCTAGCTATCGTTGAAAACTTTGTACTCGAAATTGTAAACTAAAATAAAACCTGCTGCTAGGGCATATTTTGATCTAGTTAGGTACGTCTAATATCGAATATCGAATTTGACGACCTCCGTGGCGCAGTTGTATGCGCAGTGGATTTATAAGACGGAGGTCCTGGGTTCGATTCCCGGTAGGGCAGATTGAGATTTTTCTTAATTTGTCTTGGTCTGGCTGGTGGGAGGCTTTCGCCGTGGCTAGTTACCACCCTACCGACAAAGACGTACCGCCAAGCGATTTAGCGTTCCGGTACGATGTCGTGTAAAAACCGTAAGGGGTTTGGATTTCGTCCTACTCCTAACAATCTAGCCCGCTTTCATATTAGATTGCATCATCACTTAACATCAGGTGTGATAGCAGTCAAGGGCCAACTTGTTGTCGACAAAAATATATATGAAGTTAACCATCAAATTTAAGTCAGCTGGGCAGCGTTCAGGAAGTTCCGCGACATGATTCATCCAAATTTCGGTACCTAATGATGAAAGTCGAACATGTGGATCTGAGACATCGTCATTAACAATTGTCCTCATAAGAAGGCTTAAGTGCCACTCAGCGGGCGATAAAGCGAGCTTTAGTCGGCGTATCTCTGCGTGAAATATTCAGAAATAAGGAAACCCGCAGAAAAGCCAGAATACTGACACAGCTTAACGAGACGCAAAACTGAAGTGGCAATTGGTGTGGTACATTGTTTGAAGAGGTTCATTGGGTTCTCAAGTAATTATGACATTTTATTAAACTATTCATAAGTTGTACGAACATTATGTCTGTTTGGCACAACATAATATTGCTAGGTCATATTAACATCCACAGTCGTATGTACGGTCGTCTTTGTGGTCCGATACTGATATTCGTCATTCGGGGTTACGACTCCAGTACGTTTTTCTGGCATGAAATTATTATGTGACTTCAGCTATACGCCTAAAATTATTTTATTGAAATCTATCTTTACCTACCTTACTTTGCCTGAATCGTTACTGGCGATAAAAACGGTTACTGATGTAACGATAACATTTAATTGGTTATTAAAATTTTTAATTTAAGTATATTTTTATAAATATTACTTTAAATTAATAGAATAATTCATTTTGATTTTATAAATTTATATTTTAAATTTATAATAAATATATTAATTTTTAATTTAAAATTAATAGATATATTTAATAATTATATTTAATAGACGGATGTCGAACGCTGCCGGACGCAAAGGCCGATTGTGCTTCTTTTTCGCTCGTTCCGCGCTCTCGCTTGCACTTCAAGCCTTACATGGAACGCCTCAAAGCGAGGTAACGCCCGATGAGTCATGTTTTTTCGTGCGTGCATCTGGCTCTATCGAATTATAAGACGTTTTCAAATAACTGAAAATTTAAAAATAATACGCATTTTTTTAGTATACACCCTTCTGGCTTCAAGCCCACGACATGTTTATTGTTGTTTCAGTAAATCGGTGGTGTTGCCCAAGTTAACACCCGACCACTACAGGGTGCATATTACCAAATATTACGACGTCGAATGGGAGACTTCGCAGGCGATACACTACTATAGACAAACTATATATGTAAGTTGTTCAGTTTTATTAATTAAAATATATAATGGTTCAAAAAACCGTTAAAAACTATGTATCTACTGTGAAAGAAAATCTGATTTCTTCCAAGAATCTTTGTCGTTAATAAAGTAGTCAATTTTGGAAGAAATCAGCTTTTCTTTCTACACACAAGACGCGATAACCAACTTGTAATTTATTTAATACAAATTGTAACTTTGATTTTTTAAATTTTAGGTTTGTTTTTTAAATTCAAAAAGCAAATTTTAGGTTTAATCGCATATCTACAGTTATACGAGGAATAATATTATATAATTTAAAAAATCATTATTTTTTCTATACAGTTGGCTGAATTCATTAAAGCCCATGATTATTTGAGTGGCTTCGTCATAGTCGCCGATTTTTCAGATGCAAATATAATGAACTTTTTGCCAAGAATTAATCTTTTTGACATCAAACAAACCATGACTATCTTAATGGTGAGTACTTACATACCATATTTCATTGTTTTTAAAGATAATTTATATTTAAAGAACATTTTTGGACTGTGGCCGAAAGTATTTGTTTGCCTAGACATAGTCCTGGCATGTTGGCCAATGACCGTGAATGACGGCTTAACATACATTATGAGGCACGGGGCTGCAACACAAATAACTTCGTTCGCGGACTTTTTTCGTAATTTCTTATGTACGGTAATATAAGTTGGGTATGGCAGAAGAAGCATAAAAGTAAAACAAATACAGTAGAGATGAGAGCATTGAGCAGTATGTGCTCTAAAATTGAGAAAGGGATGCTTAGATGATTTGGACATGTAGAGAGAATGGACGAAAGAATATTCACAAAAGATATGAGTTATATATAAAGAAGATGAGGTGAGATTGAATGGAAATATCAGAAGGGGAAGACTTAGGAATGTTTCTGGACCAAATTCAGGTCATTTTAAATAATGGCTAGGTCAAAAGTACCCTAAACCGACGAAGTTTTATGAAAGGATTAATGAGAGTAGAATAAGCTAAAGAAGTATACAAGGATCATGGCAAATAAAAGGGTATAAGGATGGATTTGTAGTCTCTGCCTACCCCTAGGAGAACGAGGCGTGATGCTTTGTATGTATGTATGTATGTATTCTTCAAAAAAAGAAAAGCTACAGAACAAGAGCGTATACATAAACTTAACATTTAAATTTAATTCCAGGAAGGCTACGGCATGAGAGTGAAAGAAGTTATCGTGATATCGAATTCAAACTTCGTTGGCACTGCAGTAACGTTTATGAAACAACTGGTTAGCCCTAAAGTAGGTAACCGAATTAAAGTGTACCAAAGTAAAGAGGATCTGCAAAAATATATTCCAAAAGACATTCTTCCCAAAGATTATGGTGGTGACGAGCGTTCGATGGACACACTTCAAGGTAAATATGTTTTAATGTCAAGTCTATGCCAGACTTTTGACGGCCTCCGTGGCGCAGTGGTATGCGCAGTGGACTTATAAAACGGAGATCCTGGGTTCGAACCCCGGCAGGGTAGATTGAGATTTTCTTAATTTGTCTTGGTCTGGCTCGTGGAAGGCTTTCGCCGTGGCTAATTATCACCCTACCGACAAAGACGTACCGCCGAGCGTTTTAGCGTTCCGGTACGTTGTCGTGTAGAAACCAAAAGGGGTGTGGATATCAATCTACTCCTAACAAGTTAGCCTGCTTCTATTTTTAACCGACGAAAAAAAACGGAGGAGGTTCTCAATTCGACACGTATATATATTTTTTTTATGTATGACCACGCATAACTTTTTACAGAGTTGTCCGAGTTGTGCACTCATGAATTAAATTTAATAAAGATCCAAAGTGCAAAGATTCAAAGTCAAAGTCAAAGTCAAAGTCAAAATATCTTTTTTCAATGAAATCGTGTTTTGAATCGTCAATATATAATTATAAAAAGTAATGGTAACTTATGATAACTGAGGTCGGAAACTTAAAATTAAAGCTATGAGGGTTCCAAACGCGCCCTGGTCCGAGAAGAGCCCACAACAAACTCAACCATGAGCGAATCATCATATTTGACAAGTATTACTTTAAAAATACCTAATATCAGTCAATTTTAATGACATAATCCCTCGCTCACTCTCTCACTCAATCAGAAAAGGAGATAATATGAAGCTTGAACTAATCTGGATGCTCGAATACGTAGAATTACTATCATGATGATGTTGAATGATGAAGTGTATTGCCTGCCAACCCATATTGGAGCACAGTGGTGGGTCTACACTCCATATCCCCTCCCCTATAAGGAGGGAGGCCTGGCTCTGTAGTGGGCCTTTACTAGGCTGATAATGATGATGATGTCAGTCATTAGGACTGATACCGATGACCTTACGTCCTCATGCACGTGGGACAATATTTCAAGAGTCAAGCATTGTCACTATAAAAGTTTCGCCTGATATGATACAAGTCAGTACCTATCTCGTGCTCTGTGACTAAAGCAATTGCAGTGAACAGGAATTAACTGATGCAATCGTTTCACACACCCGTTCAGGCTGAAGTTTGGCCTCATAATGTATGGTAGCCTTAAGCCGGCCATCCCGGACTAAACCAACGTAAAGAAACTACGCTCAAATTAGAAAGAAAGATATTATTTATTACAGTTAATTTTATATTAATACGTGCAACAAAACTTTTATAGTTCTTTTTACGTGGTCAGAGGAGTATGAAATTTCGCACACTTATAGATATATTTTCTAAATTAAGCATAACAATATATTAGATCAATAAAAAAAACATAACACCAACTGCCATGTATTCGACACACACATATTCAAGTGTAGACAAAATGAGAACAGGTAGATCAGGGTGCACGGCAGTGCCCCCGTCAAGTCAAGCGCAAAGCAAGCACTGCCTACCATCCTTTATTATATTGTTTGTCTTTACTGAATGTAAAACAAGGCCACATTTAACTCATAAATAGGGTTAATAATGTTCAACTCATCAAATCACCACGCCTAATAGCCTCAACTGGTGACTAAAAGGCTGTTTCGTTTTTCGCGCAAATAACGCAAAAATACAGCCAACACTCATACCACCATTCCAGGTGGGCGTGGTTTGTATAGTAATAAGGATAAGTTAGCTTAAATTCCCTATTGTATTATTTCTCAATTAAAAAAAACGTGTAATTTAATTTATTTATATATTTATAATTTGTCTTAACATTTATTTTGTAATGTAAACTTTTATTTTAGAGGAATGGAATGAAGTACTTTCTTCGGAGGAATACTTGAAATACTTACGAGAAATGAACGTAGCAACAACCAACGAGTCTTGTCGACCAAAAGACCAATTTTCCGAACAATATGCCGGAATACCGGGCACTTTTAGATATTTGACTGTTGATTAAGGAAACCGAACCACCACCAACCAAAACTGAGATCTACTTGTAAAATTTGTAAACTTTGTCTTCTTCTTCTTTGAGTGCTTTTCCGGCTTGAGGAGTTTGGTAGTCAGCTTCGTAAACTTCTCTTAACCTTCACAAGGCGAAATACTTGTGCGGCACTCGCGATCCCAGTCCACTCTCTGATGTTCCTCAACCAAGACTTCTTTCGGCGACCGACGCCTCTTCTACCGGCAACTTTTCCCATTAGAATATGTTGCAGGAGTTCGTATCTCTCGTGTCATAACACGTGCCCCAAATACGCAACTTTTCTCATCTTGACGGTCTGCAAAAGTTCCGATTCGGCGCAGAACTTGGACATTTTTCACTTTATGTAAAATTAATGTACCCACTGGTAAAAAAAATTAAAAATGCGTAATTATTGAGCATGGCGGATTCCAACGCTGGGCTGTTACAAATTGTTCACTTTTTGTATTTCAAAAACATTTGTTAATTATATTAACTAAACTAAAAGTTGTTTTATTTAAGTACACTTGCAATCACATCTTATGTTAAGTGATGGTATGATCATTGATTATTATTAGGTTGACGTTGTTTTGTAAGCGTTAACTATTGCCAATCCACATTGAAGCGAAGTGGTAGGTCAGATACCACGATTCCACTGATAGGGCCGTTTGAAATAAGAAGATGGTAAAAATAATGTGTAAATAAAATTTAATTCATATAAAATCATTTATTTGCTCTTTTTCCTTCGCAATATTAAATCACTTTTATTAGTTACGACGACATAAGGGAGTGGACTGGTCTCGATTACCTAGCTAGGAAAGCTTTTCGTATTTGACCGCCAAACATTGTTCTGAAGATGGCACCAAGTGATGATGATGGTGATGATTATTAGTTAGTGGTCTTGTGGGTTCTTTTTCATATCAACGTGGGAAAATTTTGTCATTTCATAATTATATAGTATAATATAATCTATACTAATATTATAGAGAGGTAAAATTTTTAAGTTTGTTAATAAAGATCTGTCGGGGCTAATCTTCGGAACTACTGATCTGATTTAAAAAATTCTTTCTCCAGTAGAATGCTACGTTATCGTTGAGTGTCATAGGCTATATTTTATATTTGTATTGAATATATTAACAGATTTAACACAGTTTCTGTCGCGCGAGTCGGATATCAAAAATCTGTTAAATCGGCTTTATGCGCGTGCGCTGCCTAAACTCTTAGGAATAAGTGAAAGCAATGTATTAACTTTATGTATCTTAAAAAATTCTACAAAAAAATCCGCGACAGTATATATTTATCTTTTATATTTTGGCAGATATATAACTTTTTGTGTTTGAAAAAATCATTTAATTCATATGCTTACGTGTACGTCATTATTAATACAACTAAACATAAATCCTTATCAAAATAAATTATTTAATAATCACAGGGATATTATAGAAATAACATTTGCCTTTTACAGTATGTTAATTAGTTATGTGATATACGAAAAGTTTGTTCTTTTGTTTAAACGGGCTAACTTCGAGATCTGCATGTCGGATTGTAAATTATTTTGTTTATGAAAGCTAGACTCAAAAGAGAAATAGACTATTTAATGCAAGCTATACACATCAGCTTAATTAAGCCATTTGAGATTTGCTGATGACCTAATACTTTTTTCCGAATGCCCGAAGATGTTGCAACGTATGTTGCAACAACTATCTGATGAAAGTGCAATTGCAGGTCTCTCAATGAATACTTCTAAAACGAAAATAATGACCAATTCTAAACTAAAAGAGGAAATCAAAGTCAATGAACAGCAACTAGAATATGTAAATGAATATATATACCTAGGACAATTGATATCACCAGCAGAGAGTATGCAGAAAGAAATTGAAAGGAGAATTGCCAACACTTGGAAGAGGTATTGGTCGCTAAGCGAGGTTATGAAAAATAAAGAGATGCCAATGTCAGAGAAACGAAGAGTATTCAATACCTGTATCCTGCCATGTCTGACGTACGCATGCCAAACTTGGGCCCTAACCGAACAGCAACAAAATAAAATAAATATATGCCAGAATGGGTTAGAGAGAAGTGTATTAGGTGTAAGGAGAAAAGACAAAATACAGTTAAAAATTATAAAAGGAAGGACCAAATTCGAAAAGGTGCAGACAGTATGCAGAAAATTGAAATGGCGCTGGACGGGGCACATGTTGCGGGAAAGGAAAGATAGATAGACAAAAATAATTACTGAATATTAGCCCTAGTGGCTGCAAAAGAAATAGAGGAAGGCAGATGAAGAGATGGGAGGATGACTTCATTAAAATTGCAGGACCTGAATGGCTAAGAGTGGCAAAGGATCGTGACAAGTGGAAAGCCTTAGAGGAGGCCTTTGTCGAAAGACAAGCTGTTAACAAAAAGAAAACAGTCAAATCATAGAATGCATTTTTATTTATTTTAGTATAAGTAATGATGTATGTATAATGGAAAGTGAAAGACAGTAATAAAGGCTTATTTTATTTATTTTATTTTTTATACACATCAGCTTGCCATAAATATATATTGTTAATGTGGGTGTGGGTGTAGGTATTTAGTGCACGGGACGGGACGGAGGATATTGCTTCACGGGAAACTATAAAAAAATTAAATTGAGAGGGGTAGCAGGGAAAGAGCACACTTTAAAAAGGGTACCAAAGAGGTTTTCACGCGGACGAAGTCGCGGGCGACTACTAGTATAATATATTTATATTATAACCGAAAGAGGTTCATTCAATTGGAAGTAGTCATTGTCTATGGAAATGTTATTGCATGTGGAAGTAATTATGGTATGTTAATTATTTATGGTGTGGAAGTAATCAAAACAGAACTAATTATTAATCATTTAATGAGAGATATAATATAGGTTCTTACTTAAAACGTTGTGTTAAGTTAATCAAATTCGATTTAATTTATAACGTGTAAATGTTGCGTAATATCTCATCAAATCATTTAAATGGTATACTTTTGTTTTGGTACGGTATACAATCAGAGTCGAGGTGCTAAACCTAGACTGGGGTCGCGACGCCATCTTGACTTGAAATATAACAGAGAGGTGGGCAGTTTAGTTGGCTCGTCTGAAAAAGTACAGTAACGAGAGCTGGTCGAGGTTGACCTTTGTAAAAGTGCTGTAACAACAAGTAAAGATTGGTTTCGTGAATCCACTACTCTGGTAATAAAAATAGTATATCCTAAAATTGTAAACTTACAACAAACCTGTTCGTGAAGATAAAGACTTTGTTTTATGCTTGCATTTTTAACCCTGATCGCCCACGAAAAACCAGTGTTCCAGAGTAATCGTTATTATTACGTCGATGTACTGTAAGAACATAAAAATATGTTTAACAAAAATGTAGACCTTAGTACAGCTACAACAAGTTCACATTATGTTTCATTATATAGATACAATCTGTCAAATAAGAACTGAAATTTAAAAACCGGCCAAGTGCACATCGGACTTGCGCATCGAGGGTTCGTTCAAACCTGTAGGAAGATTTTATTTTGTTACAGTATAAAAATGTAATCATCATCATATTATATTATCATATTTACACTCATTTATTTATTTACAATTATTTTAAAAATTTTTAATAATGCTTCTAAAATTATAAAAAAAAAACACCATAAAAAATTTATAAAAAAAATCATTTTGCCTGCTGCGGGGCCCGGGGGTCCAAACAACCCGTGGTCAGGGCTCCAGAGTGAGGAACCTCCTCACTCTGGAGCCTTGATCCAACAATTAAGCGAAATATAGCAGAGAGGTGGGCAGTTTAGTTGGCTCCTCTGAAAAAGTACAGTAACTTATCATAATTGTTATCAGCCTATTAATGGCCTACTCAGGATAGCACATGGTCAGGTCATCCTTATAGGAGAGGGAATATGGAGCGTAGACCCACCGCGCTGCTCCAATGCGGGTTAGCGGGCTTAGGGTGATAATGTATCGTTTATTAACAATCACTATCAGTTGTTAAAGATAGTGACCGGAACCGACGCATAACGTGCTGAGCGTCTGAGGCACGGGGGTGTATCACCACCAACTTCCCGACTCCGGACTTAGAACGCTTAGAACGAACGGAAAATTTCATGGAAGAATGAAAATCCGGGATTCAAACCCACGACCACATGATCAAAGCCACTAAACTAATAAGGCAATCAAAGGTATTATCGACCTGAGTATTTGATATTCATTTTAATTTGATACCTTTACGCGTTGAGCCCCAGAGATGCCTAGAGATGATATATATGTCATTAAATAGTACAGATTTTCTATTTAAATAATAATATAGTTACTTGTAGCTAAACAGTCGCTGATAAAAGTTATGAAAGTTGATAAAAGTTGAATTTTCATACTACGACGACGGTCACGAGATTCAGAACACAAAAATTATTATTATAAAAACAAAAAACCTGACTGTTTAGAAGTTGTGAACTGAAAAGAGAAAAATAAGGATCACTATATCTATATAAAATTCTAAATACTTTATAGAGATGCAAGCGGGGACAAAATACTTTATTTCTGCGGGGAAAGAAAGATCTACCAAAACAAAATTTGTCCCCGCCTGCAACACCATAAAGTATTTAGAATTTTATATAGATATAGTGATCCTTATTTTTCTCTTTTCAGTTCATAACTTCTAAGCAGTTGGGTTTTATGTTTTTATAATAATAATTTTATTTAACACTTTTTAGTATTAGCTTATGATATAGAAATGGGACTGTACACTTGGTACACTTTTTGCCATTTTTTGTTAAAACGGCAGTATAAACATGATATGATATTTATATTTTTGAAATGGCCTTTTTACGACTTTTCATTTGATACCCATATTGCTAAGATAAGAGAAAGAAATACTCACGCCCCCCCTTTTTCCCCCCATTTACAGCCGCCATTTTGAAAATTTATATAACCTATATCACTGCCACAATTTTCATAAATTCAACGACACCTCACATGTCAAAATCCGTTCAGCCGTTTAGGCTGTAGCGCGTGCCGAAGAAATGGACATACATACATACATACATACATACATACATACATACATACATACATACATACATACATACATACATACATATATACATACATACATACATACATACATACGCTCGAAAAACATAACCCTCCTTCTGACTCAGTCGGGTAAAAAAATCTACTGAAATTCTTATATTTTTTATGTGTTTTCAAGTAATTGCTATGAAACATGGGTAAGTGTTTAAAATTCATTGTGTATTTCAATAAAATAGTTAAATATGAACACACGTTTGGGCAAATTTTGGCAATGTCCTTTATGGTATTTGCTTTTTTTTCTTTATCTGTGCTATAGGACATCGCTTCGTACCAAAATTTGAGATTCTGAGTTCACAGGAAGTACACTGTAGGTTTTGATTCCCTTGCGAGTTTCGAAAATTTGTGATATAGACAATGTTTCGATTGTATTTGAGTTATTTTGTTTGAGTTCTTCACAGTTTCTGACATCTGACAGATACAGTAGACCTGAGTATCGCCACGTACCGTACTCGTACTATACTGTCATAGTATTATTATTCGGCACTAGTAGCCAAAAAGCTACCGATACCGAGATAAAAACCGAAATCGCTGTGAGCGTGCCTCCAAAATTTGAAGAGTTCCTTCAATTTCCCCAGGATATCATCATCAGATCCTAACATGATGACAATGGGACCACCTTGGAAGTATGTCCTTTCTAATAAAAAAAGAATTATCAAAATCGGACAACTCTGTAAAAAGTTATGCGTGGTCATACATAAAAAAAAAATACGTGTCAAATTGAGAACCTCCTCCGTTTTTTACGTCGGTTAAAAAGTCCGTTTTACTTAAATGTTAAAACTCTTTATATTGCATTAGTGTAGGTACCTACTATATGAAGTTTAATAAAAAAATATCTGATAGAGTTATGGTGGGGAACAAAACTAATATAATTATAGACTTTACAGTTGTTTTTATTATCAAACATCGGCTTTGTTGCCAAATAATATTATCACTGGCATTCATACTTAATAATATTATTATTATAAAATAAATTGACCTAATGACATTCACTCATATTAAAAGAGAGGCGCGATTACGAATTATCTAAGAGAATTCTGTAATATTTTATTTTCATCATCATCATCATCATCATCATCATCATCATCATCATCATAATCATCAACTTATCTTACTATCTTAAGAATTAGAATATATTTATTTGAAAACATAAATATTAACTTATACACTGAATCTAAACTAGGTGAGCCCGTATCTTGTTTTACACAAAAATAAGAAAAAAGTCTTTTTTAACTCTCATTTATTTTTATTTACATATTTTTTTTAAACTATTAAAAATTTTTAAAAACAATCTGCTCCTCCACTTGCGAAGCCTTTGCGGGCCCAACCAACCGGTGGTCAGGACCCCGGAGTGAGGAACCTCATCACAATACGCGCCGTTTCAAGGACTACTGCCTTCTGTATCCGACCCTTGATCCAACAATTAAGCGAAAGCTTCTTAAGGTGTTGGTCGAAGCTTTTCGCAAAAAGACCATTGACTGAAATGACTATCGGAACAATAATAGTTGTCTCAACATTCCACATGGCGGTAATCTCGTGAGCAAAGTCCAAGTATTTTGATACTTAGAAAATAAAGTTATTACTATTAAGTTGTATTCAAAGTAAAACATTTGAAACCAATATATTTTAGCAATAATTTTGTATACCATTTCACATATACTCGTAGCTGCCTTGTTGGTCCAATAGTAAGCTCGCCTATGTGTTTTGGACAGTATATGTAATGTAAAGATTTTTTCTAAAAAAATCTCGATCGAAGCAGACTAGAATTATTAAATGCAAGCTGTAATCCCCTACAGAGCTTGTTAGCCGTCAGACCCGGTCATTATTGATAAAATGTATTGGTCGATACAAGAGTTAACAGTATCACCCACTAAACTGCAAAAGAGCATTGGGGTCAGTTAAAACTCCAATCTCCTTTTCTAACTATAAGGTTTATCCTGTAGTGAACCTCCAAAACAGGGATTAAATGTGTATCAGTCACTAAAAAAAGGTCAAGTCAGTCATTTTAAATTAAAGTTAAGCAGTTAATTAATTACTATATTTTTTTCATTTTGCTACAAAAAACAAGCTAAATAAGTAAAAGCTTTTAATAAACGAAAGCAAATGACCGGTACGTAAAAGCATACAAACGAATGATTCATTTGCTAACCGACTTCAAAAAGGAGGAATCTTGTATTATTTTCTGTCGTTTCGATGACATATTTCTTTTTTCCAAACAAATCAAACGTATAGTACTTGTTGAGCTTACAGTGTCGTGGGAAGCAAACATCCCTAAAGACCATGTATTCAAAGTGAATAAATATTATTACTACTTACTAATAAATTAACTAAAATGGCTGTGTGGTTAGTTTATACGCGGTAGAAGTGAGTGCGAGAGGTATACCAGCGAAGTCTCTCTACAACCTGCTAAAAGACCTTGGCCTTACAAGAAGTGCAGTAAGCTCCATATTGGAACGGGTATCTAAAGCTGCTCTAGTAGGGTCCTTCCGAATTTGGCTGGTCAGGGAGAATAACTTGAACAGAGGAAGTGAGTGTTGACGGCCATTACTAAGAGATCTCTTTTAAACCTACACCCGTGTCACAAATCTCGGGCTCTGTTCGGAGTTTTTCTCTCAGCCACGCGATGGACCCGGCACCCGCACGGTGAATCTATGGAATGCTAAGATATTCGTCTCTCTATATTGAATGCAAGAAATATCTCAGATACTTAATTAGATAAGGGTCAATGCAGTATTGCTTGAAATCGCTTCTTAAATAAGCCATTAGTTTTGGTGATAGACATATATACCATCGCAGACTTTTTTGTTGACGTTATTAAGGTGTGCAATACTGTACAATATATTTTTATTTGAAAGAATAGAATACAATACTGTAGTACATTATTTTGATATATCTCATAGGGTTTAGCCAGCGTATGCAATGTAAGTGCAAAAATGCGTTTATTTACGACATCACATCAGAAACCTCTAAAATTATCAGGATTTGTATGCATGTATTATACACATATACCTTCCTCTCGAATCACTCAATCTTAAGTTACAAAGGAAAGACACACACATTTTACCACTTTGGAAGTGTATCTCGCGCAAATTATTATGTTTAGAAGAAAAATTTATTAGAAACCTCAATTTCATTTTTGAAGATCTATGAATGCGATATCTATATCCCATTCATATGGGTTTGAAGAAAAGAAAATTGTGTAAGAACCACAAAAATTATTGCTTTTTTTTTCAATTTTTGTGTAAAAATCTTAATTCGGTTCACAGAATGCATCTACTTACCAAGTTTCAACAGTGTAGTTTCGGAAAAAAGTAGCTGAGATACGGACGGATAGACAGACTTGCCGAATTCATAATGGTTCCTATTTTTGCCATTTGGCAACGGAACCCTGAAAATAGTGTTATGAGTGGGTACGGTATTCACTAGACTTCTATCATTTTGTTTATTGTTTAGGTAGGTATTTATATATTATTTTTAATCATTTTTTGTTCATATTCCTTCTTTTGTTTCTAGAAATCAAATTATCTATTATATCCATCGATGTATGCATAACCGATAATGACGTATTATGAACTTTTGAAAATGCACTGTGGGAACAACACAAAATTTAATTTGCACTTCTTGTAACACATAATTGATATAATTACGACTAATTTACATTTTGGCATTTGGTTTAAGCTATTATAAAAAACCCTAAATGTCTAAAATTTCTAGGGATTTCTAAAAATTAAATTAGTGATAAAAACTGTATGAATTGTTTAATATTTTGGTTATTGTATTTTGGCCAAACGCTACTGCCTTATCAATTCACAACATTGCAAGCGTTCGGAACTGTATTACGATCAAAATGAATTATTTGCCAAAAAATAAGATTCTCGAACTAAAACCGGATACAGTACAATGTGTTCGTAAACAATACAACTTGGACAAACCTGGAAGCATGGAAAAAGCGGTAGCCATACTGAGGGAATGGATCCAAAAGCAGTCGCATTTTAATAAGAAAGACTTCAGTAAGTTATTTAGTTAAATGTATTAATCACTTTAAAGTATATTCCAGTTACGCCTGCGCTTTGAGTGATCAAGAAAGAAGCTTGGCTTTGCAGCACACGATTAGATAAAAGGTACAGATAGAAAACTTCATACTACCGCGCGAATCGGGTGCACTACTACAAGCACGCGGGGCATGTGTGAGTGACCACTAGCCGCTAGTCGCGTACGCGGCGAAACTGGAAAAAACCGGTTTATGCTGGCACAGTTAGTTGACAATCTTAGGGTCATACCAATGCGACACATTGTTTGTTTGTTTGCTTAATTTGTATTGTGACAACCCTACCAAAATAGATTACAATATTGAGATAAAAGGTTACAATATTAAGATAAAAGGAGCAGAGACAAAGATCTTAAGAACGTTAAGATCTTTGTCTCTGCTCCTTTTATCTTCACATGTGCTTGTCGTAAGCTTAGTTCTATACGTATACAATCAGCTGATTTTTGATTTATTGAAGGCGGAGGGTTTGGTAAAATTTCAATCGAAAAAAATATTTTTCTAAAGTGAAATATTTTTCCATAGCCTCAAAATTTTTTGTATGTTTTTAAAAGATCTGGCTCTGTATTGTGGCGTGCAAACCAAAAAAGTTTGTTTTTTACACCTTTGTGGTACCAGCTGACGTACATTCAACCACACAATAGGTGGCTGACTATTTTTACCTTAGGAGTAGTTATAGAGAATACGTTGAAAATAAAATGTAATGTATTGTAAATCGAATGTAATGGAAATCGTAATTCAAGAACTGACAGTCGAACTGATGGCGATATGATCGATGTATACTTTTCAAGAATCCAACACATCATTTGACCATGATATTTCAATTAATTATTTTTTCATCTTCATATTTAAATTTAATTATGTAACTGCTTTTGATATTATAAAAACATTTAAACTACTTAAATCAAAGAGGACTGGCGATCTGTGGGGGATGTCACTAAAAGTAATATCTAATATAATAAATATCATTGCTCCACACTTAGCTGTTATTTTTAATGAATGTGTGGACTCAGGTACTTTTCCAAACCTAATGAAACATGGAAAACTTATTCCACTTTTTAAATCAGGCGACCAAGCAGATCTCAATAATTACAGACCGGTTTCAATATTGCCAACACTAAGTAAGGTCTTTGAAATAATAGTTTTAAATCAACTGCTTAGTCATTTTAACTTAAATAACTTACTTCATCCTGACCAATATGGTTTCACTAAAGGTCGCAATACTACTGATGCAGGTGCAAAATTATTAAAACACATCTTTGATGCCTGGGAAAGGTCTAAGAATGCTATTGGCGTATTTTGTGACTTGTCCAAGGCTTTCGATTGTGTTGACCATAAAACTCTTTTGCTTAAGTTAAGCCACTATGGCATTAAAAATGTTGCACTTAATCTCATTGCCTCTTATCTTAGTGATAGAACTCAAACGGTATGCATTAATGATATAAAGTCACGTGGCTCATCTCCTAAAATGGGCGTTCCACAGGGTTCAATTTTGGGTCCTTTTCTATTTTTAGTGTATATCAATGATTTACCATACCATGTTAGCGACATTTGTGAAATTGTACTGTTTGCTGATGACTCATCTTTAATTTTTAAAACTGATAGAAATAAAAGTGACTTTGACGATGTAAACCGTGCTGTATCGCATGTGTCGCATTGGTTTACTGCTAATAATTTACTATTAAATGCAAAGAAAACTAAATGTGTTGAGTTTTCTTTACCGAATGTAAAAAAAATAAATAAGTCTTTAATGATAAATGGTGAAACGCTAAAAATGGAGAGTTCTACAGTCTTTCTGACAGCTAAACTTAGCTCAGCAGCATTTGCAGTGAGAAAAATAAGACAGTTTACCGATGTAGAAACAGCTAGACTGGTTTATTTTGCTTACTTCCACAGTGTAATGTCTTATGGCATCTTGTTGTGGGGAAAGGCTGCTGACATTAATTCTGTCTTTATACTTCAGAAACGAGCAATTCGGTCGATTTATAAACTTAAACCACGCGAGTCCCTTCGAGTCAAATTTAAAGAAATAGAAATTCTTACAGTAGCCTGTCAATACATATTCAATAACCTAGTTTATGTTAAACAAAATATAAATATGTATAAACAGAAAAAGGATTTAAACGACCGTCTTCCTAGAAATGGACATAAGTTAGTCATATCAGCTTATCGCCTCCGAAAAGTACAAAAATCTTTCGTAGGATTGGGTGTACTCTTCTACAACAAGATGCCCAATTCAGTTTTAGATCTGCCATTGCATAAGTTTAAACAATGTATTAAAACTCACTTACTGAGTCAGGGTTATTATACTATCGATGAATTTTTAAATGACAAAGATGTTCAAAGGCAATTGGATAGGCTTTCAACTTCACACAGGAAGTAAAATAAATAACTTTATGTAACCACACAGTTTCTTGCCGGCTCTTCTCAACAGGGCCTGCCTTCCGAGCCGGTGGTAGAGTCACTACAAATAGTCCAATTTGACGTTTCAAAAGTGCTTGTAATAAGCCTACTTGAAATAAACGATTTTGAATTGAATTGAATTGAATATAGTGTTAACCAAAATCTGGTTTTTAATCAAGAGGAACCAGAAATCTATATTAAGAGGAAGTAAATTGTATTATTACAACGTTTTTCCAGGTGATCAGTATTTAGAAACGACAATCATAGCATGCAAGGGCTCGATAGAGCGCGCCAAAACACAAATGGACAAAATGTGCACGTTGAGAACTTTACTGCCTCAATTTTTTGGAAAATTTTTGCTACGAAATGAGTTTGAATACTTTCATAAAGCTGTGTAAGTATTCTAGAGCAGTAAAAATAATGTATTTTATATCTCATTTATTAATGTTTACAATCATTTGCTCCAGCTTCGTGAATTTTAAGTATATTGAGGCTTTCCTCTTACTTATTTACGCAAAGCATTGTTTTATAAATCAACGCATTATAAAATAAAAAAGATTATGTATGTGTGTGTGTGTGTGTGTGTGTGTGTGTGTGTGTGTGTGTGTGTGTGTGTGTGTGTGTGTGTGTGTGTGTGTGTGTGTGTGCGTGTGTGCGTGCATGCATGTATGTATGAAATGTATTCGTTGTTTCAGGCAATCGCTTGTGTTGCCCAAGTTAACACCCGACCACTACAGGGTACATGTAGGTAAATATTACAACACTGAATGGGAAGCTTCAGAAGCCATGTACTTTTACAGACAAAATATATACGTAAGTTGATTTTTACTTTGATCGTGCCGTTTATGTTATTTTATTTTATTTTATTGGATTTACTTGAGAGGACTGTATTAGAAATAGATGCAAAATACAAATTAGGGACAGGACAAAGACAGGAGCAAACGACACTGACCTTGTGGGCTCGCCGGGTTCCCTCACGTCTTCCAGAACTTGCACTGCACTAGATTACGGCACGGTCACAAATAAACTTTATGCCCGAAGGAATATATAACGATATGTCCTTCGGGGTACAGTACATTACATTATATAGTTTATAGTATAAGGAAAGTCAACGACGCATGGAGACGCGCGACTCTTCCCGTGACTCTTCGGCTAAATTGTGGAAGTGACATAGACTATATGAATTTTCAAAATGGCGGCTGTAAATAGGGGAAAAAAGGGGGAACGTGTGCATTTTTTTCTTTTATCTTAGCAATATGGGTATCAAATGAAAGGTCGTAAAAAGACCATTTCAAAAATATAAATATTTCATGTTTATATTACTATTTTAACAAGCAATGTCAAAAAGTGTACCAAGTGTACCGTTTCATTTCTATACCACAAATTAAAACTAAAAAGTCTCAAATAAAATTATTATTATAAATACAAAAAACCCAACTGCTTAGAAGTTATGACCTGAAAAGAGAAAAACAAGGATCACTATAATATCTATATAAAATTCTTAATACTTTATGGTGCTGCAGGCGTTAATAACTTCTAAGCAGTTGGGTTTTTTGTTTTTATAATTCGATTTTTGATTCATTTTTATTTATTTGAATTTGAAATTTATAAAATTTGAAAACTTTACGTATTAAATTTTCTGGTTTCGATTCCCGGCGGGGCAGATTGAGATTTTTCTTAATTTGTCTTGGTCTGGCTGGTGGGGAGACTTTCGCCGTGGCTAGTTACCACCCTACCGACAAAGACGTATCGCCAAGCGATTTAGCGTTCCGGTACGATATCGTGTAGAAACCGACAGGGGTGTGGATTTCTGTCCCACTCCTAACAAGTTGGCCCGTTTCCATCTTAGAATACATCATCACTTAACATCAGGTGTGATAGCAGTCAAGGGCCAACTGTTAGTCGATAAAAAAAAATAATGGTTACTAATTTTCAGCTAGCCGAGTACATAAAGGTTCACGATTATATTAGTGGTTTCATCCTGATACTTGATTTCTCGGACGCGAATCTAATGAATTTCTTGCCAAAAATGAATATTTTTCAATCTAAGCACACCATGACTATTCTAATGGTAAGTATTTTGATATGAGTAATTCTTCTTTTGACGACCTCCGTGGCGCAGTGGTATGCGTGGTGGATTTATAAGACGGAGGTCCTGGGTTCGATTCCCGGCGGGGCAGATTGAAAATTTTCTTAATTTGTCTTGGTCTGGCTGGTGGGAGGTTTTGGCCGTGGCTAGTTACCACCCTACCGACAAAGACGTATCTCCAAGCGATTTAGCGTTCCGGTACGATGTCGTGTAGAAACCGAAAGGGGTGTGGATTTTCGTCCCACAAGTTAGCCCGCTTCCATCTTAGACGGCATCATCACTTAACATCAGGTGTGATAGCAGTCAAGGGTCAACTTGTAGTCGATAAAAATAAACAATAAAATCTTTCTCCATCACGAGTCCTCATAATTATCATCAATGACATCGTTACTATCATTTATTTATTGTTATCTTATTTATTAAGTAGCAAGCGACATCGTCTGCGTGAATTAAAAAGTTTTATTACCCTCATTTATACTTTGGTTTTTAGGGACAAAAAGCTCTATTACACTTTTTTTCACACCTGATGTTAAGTGATGATGCAATCTAAGATGGAAGCGGCTAACTTGTTAGGAGTAGGACGAAATCCATAGCCCTTTCGGTTTCTACACAACATCGTACCGGAACGCTAAATCGCTTGGCGGTACGTCTGGTAACTAGTCACGGTGAAAGCTTATAATATCATGTTACATTTAATGCGGCCGAAGTCGCGGGCTTCCAGTAGTAGATAATAATTAATTGTTATTTTTTATCACAGGAAGGCTACGGCATGCGAGTCAAGGAAATTCACGTAATATCAAAATCAAAAATCGTTGATGGCTTGGTGACCTTTGTGAAGCAAATGGTCAGCAATAAAATAGGCGACCGAATCATAGTGCACAAAAGTACTGAAGATCTACATAAATACATCCCAAAATCCATACTTCCGAAAGACTACGGTGGTGATGAACGTTCGCTAAAAACTCTTCAAGGTATTTTATTTCAGTATCATCATCATCATTATCAGACTATTAACGACCCACTACAGGGCCAGGCCTCCCTCCTTATACGAGATGGGATATGGAGCGTAGACCCACCACGCTGCTCTAATGCGGGTTGGTGGGCTTAGGGTGATAATGTTGCATTTATTAACGATCACTATCAGATGTTAATAACAGTGGCCGGGACCGATGGCTTAAGGGGCTCTCCGAGGCACGGGGGTGTAACACCACCAACTTCCCGACTTGCTTGGAATGTACTGAGAATAGTTAGCCTGTATGGATTCAGATCCTAAGTTCCTGGGTTCAAATCCTAAATAGGATAAGTTTTCAGTTAATTCTAAGTCCAGAGTCGGAAGGACGGTGGTGTTACACCACCATGCCTTAGAGAATACGTCAAACCATCGGTCCTAATCACTCTCATTAACAAATGATAGTGATCATAAGTAGTAATCAACATTATCACTATAATCCCGCCAATCCACATCATTATATCCATCCTACTCTATGGTCGCTCTACTCTATGGTCGCTCTCCCCCTCCCCCAACCCTCTCGTATAAGAACGGAGTTTATAGGTTGATATAGGAGTATGATTTAATCAAAACCAAAGCGCTTCCACCGGTCATATCTGGATGTATCTTATCTATCTTGATTATTAAGAAAATCTTCCAGGCTGGAATGGAACCCAGGACCTCCGTCTTATAAACACAGTTGGAATACCACTGCGCCACAGAAGCCGTCAGTATAATGACAGTTTCTACATGACATCGTAAGAAAGTTGTTGTAAAGCCCAGTTGGAATACCAATGCGCCACAGAAGCCGTCAGTATAATGAGAGTTTCTACATGACATCGTAAGAAAATTGTTGTAAAGCCCAGTTTGAATACCACTGCGCCACGTAAGCCCTCAGTATAATGACAGTGTCTACATGACATCGTAAGAAAGTTGTTGTAAAGCCCAGTTGGAATACCACTGCGCCATGGAAGCCCTCAGTATAATGACAGTTTCTACATGACATCGTAAGAAAGTTGTTGTAAAGCCCAGTTGGAATACCACTGCGCCATGGAAGCCCTCAATATAATGACAATTTCTACATGACATTGTAAGTACCGGAAAGTTAAGTCTTGCAAAAACCTCCCGCCGAATAACACATTTAATTTTTTTAGAGGAATGGGTTGATGCTCTCACGTCTGAGGAATTCATGAAATACTTTCAAGAAATGAATGCAGCCACAACCAATGAGTCTTGCCGAAGGAAAGACCAATTTTCCGAACACTACGCTGGAATGCCTGGCACCTTCAGATATTTGATTGTTGATTAAAACCATACATTTACCATTTCAACATTGTTAACAAATTCGTAATTTAACTAGGAAATTAACAATTAATGTTTTTACAATTTCTTATTTGTGTAAAGTTTATAATTAACTCATTAATTAAGATTTATTCCAAATGATGGAATACAGAAAAACAAATCTAATTAAATAAATGATTACGTGGCTGATTTCTTATTTCTATGGTAAACAAGTTTTCTTATGTAATTTTTTTCGTCCGCCTCACTGTCGGTCTGTGAAGACCCTTCTTTCTAGGGAAAGCTTATAGATATCAGATTTTTTTTAGAAACTACAAGTAGACCTTTGACTGCTATCACATTTGATGTTAAGTGATGATGCAATCTAAGATGAAAGCGGGCTAACTTGTTAGGAGTAGGATGAAATCAACACCCCTTTCGGTTTCTACACGATATCGTACCGGAACGCTAAATCGCTTGGCGGTACGTTTCAGTTGGTAAGGTTGTAACTACCCAAGGTGAAAATCTCCCACCAGCCTGACCAAAATAAATTAAGAAAAATCTCAATCTGCCACCTCGAATCAAACCCAGGACCTCCGTCTTAAAAATCTACCGTGCATACCAATGCGCCAGGCCTTCCAAATTGAAATTAAAACCATATACTCAAGTCTCCAGTCCATGAAACTAAAAAATCAAGCGTATTAACTGTCTGTAGTGATAATAGAGTAACAATAATAGTTCTGAAGAAGGTTTTACTGTAATACCTGGGACACATCATGCGTCATGATAAATACTGTTAACAAACAGCCAGAAGGGAATACAACTTAAAACACCAAAAGACAAACTTAATAACAATTTATTTACAAAGACATCAAATATGATCAAAATGAAACATTATTACAGAAGCACAGATTCTTACAATGGTCAAACATTATGACTGCACAAGATTCTGACACTAACGTGAATGATAACAATTATCCATAGGGGCATACTTTATAGCCTACCACCCACCATTTTTGCTCGACTTTTAAACGCGGTACCACAATACAGCAAATGAGGCCACTATATTGTCTATAGTCTTTTCAAACAGTATACAATGCTGCCAACAATATTTATCGAATTTTGCAGCGCATAATACAGACCAAGATCCAAAGAAACCAAATACCTGGCAAACGACGAACCTTATAAATCTCCGCGAATGCTATGGGATGAACACGTCATGGTTCCGGACGCTGCATCCAAAAGGACATTGCCAAAAATTGTATGGAAGTGTACCCCAGACTGCCCAGTAATGATATATATGTCATTAAATAGTGCAGATTTTCTATTTACAGAAAAAAAAGACGTGTGGCACTCGGAGACTACCGCGGTCAAGCTATTGCATAGCATTTTTTATCAACTATGTTTACCTACCGACGTCATCGGGATCGTGGCCTACCGGTAAGGCGCTCTAAGTGCCCGGATTTCCAGAGAGACGCGGGTTCGAATCCCGTCGGTTCCGCAATTTTTTTCTTTAGCGTGATATTGCAAAAAGTCATTAATTAAAAAAAAATGACTTTTTGGAATGTCACGCTTTAAAAAAAATAATTGCGGAACCGACGGGATTCGAACCCGTGGCTCTCTGGCAATCCAGGCACTTAGAGTGCCTTACCGCTAAGCCTCGTTCCCCGATAACGTCGTTGCCGAAATTGTGCTTTTGATATTATGTTTTGATACTCAGGGGGTGTTAGGTTTTTTCGCTACGGAATTTCCGTATTCGGTCTCCACGCTCAAGGCCCGCGATAAAAGCTATACAATAGCTTAACAAAGTTGTATCTAGCTATGCAGTCGCAGGAAAAAGTTATGAAGGTTCAAAAAGTTGACTTTTCATACTACGACGACGGTCACGTGATTCAGAGCACAGAAAATCGATTGAAATTTTTGTTTTTCTGATATATTTTCAAGTGATTGCTATGAAACATGGGTAGTTGTTTGAAATTCATTGTGTATTTAAATAAAACAGTTAAATATGAGCATAAGTTTGGACAGCCTGGGGCAAATTTTGGCAATGTCCGTTGAATAGCAGTAATGGTCACTAACCACGCACATGAAGAAGTAGTAACTAGATTTGTCTTAATTGGCTCAAAAATAAATAAATTTATTGTGAAAATATTGAATGTTTATTGAAAACCAAACCCATTTATATGTAAAATATAAAATAACACAAAACATTTACAATATTTTAACAATTATTATGTGCAGGGAAACTCAAAGAACATGCGTGGTCGCACGGACTAAGTACACAAAAAAGATTTTATCTCAATAATATTATTATAATTATAACAATTAAATTCAACTTAAACTCGTGTATTGTTTTTTAACCAACGAAAAAAAACGTATATGTATAACCACGCATAACTTTTTACAGAATTGAATTCATATTTATTATAAAGGGCAGGGCAGAGAGAGAAAGCAATAGGTAAAAACAATAGCATGAAAGTCTGACGTAGAAAAATAGAAGGGCAAGTGATTTTGACGCGGACGAAGTCGCGGTCGACTGCTTGTACTATTATAAAGGCAAGAGTTTGTGTTTGTGTATGTTTGTTACTTTTTCACGACTAAACCGCTGCACCGATTTTTATAAAATTCGGTATGGAGTTAGCTAACTCCCTGGATAAGCACATAAGCTTCTTTTTGTCCCGAAAAATTACTGGGAACGGGAATTACACGGGTGAAACTCAATCGCTTGCCACTGGGTGAGATTTAGTGACTAAAAAATACATTATTTTACTCACAGGCGAAGTCGCGGTCGTCTGCTAGTTGTGTAATAATAATTAATATTGAGAGCCTTGCTCCGATTCCACTGCTACATTAAGTAGCAAACGTATGTAAAGGGCGTTGAACGTACTCAGTCAGGTTTTGGCGTCCGAAATACAAGGTTTTGTAATCAAAATGGATTTTATTCTGCCAAACAAGATCGTCCAAACAAAGCCGGATACCTTGCAGTATGTGCGTAATTTGTATAATCTGGACAAACCAGGGAGCATGAATGAGGCAGTCCAGATATTAAAGGAGTGGGTCCAAAAGCAACCACATTTCAATAAAAAGGATTTCAGTAAGACATCTTTTTTTTGAAATATTAATTTTTCTCTAATTTTTTATGGTATTCGTCATCATCATCAATCATCATTATCAGCCTATTAACGGCCCACTATAGGGCTAGAACTCGCTCTTTCTATAAGAGGTTATATTGAGCTTAAACTCACCATGCTGCTCCAATGCGGGTTGGAGGGCTTAGGGTCATCTTAAATTCATTAACGTATGGTTATGATAGTGACCGAAAAGCTCTACATTTGAATAAAATAGTACAATTTTTTTAACACTTTATACCGCTATAAAATGGATGGGTTTAATTAATGTCTCTTAAAACGCATTGTTATGTTTGACAACTGACATTATTTCACATATCGTAATTAATACAAGTAATGCAGACATTCAATGTAATAGATGCCGCTAGTATATTTATATAAAATTATTTTGTTAACAATTAGGTACAAATAACAATGTCAGATATAATAGTAATCGTTGGTCCAGTTGTTAGCCTGTACAGGTTCAGATCACAAGGCCCTAGTTTCGAGTCCTGGGTCGAGTTATTTTCTTTCTACTAAGAAATTTTCAGTAAATTTTAAGCTCGGCGTTGTGAAGACTATGGTATTACAACCACATGCTTCGAGGAGCTAGTTAAGACCCGGTCACTTTCACAATATTATTGTACAAATTCAACATCTTCTCTCTATCTGCCAGCACGTAGTGGCTGCTGTAAATGGGGGAAAAAGGGGGGGATGTGTGTATTTATTTTTCTTATCTTAGCAATATGGGTACCAATTGAAAGGTTGTAAAAAGACCATTTTAAAAATTTATATATCATATCATGTTCATATTACTTTTTTAACAAAAAATGGCAAAAAGTGTACTAAGTGTACCGTCTCATTTCTATACCATAAACTAAAACTAAATAGTCTCAAATAAAATTAATATTATAAAAACAAAAAACCCGACTGCTTAGAAGTTATGAACTGAAAAGAGAAAAACAAGGATCACTATATCTGTATAAAATTCTAAATACTTTATGGTGCTGCAGGCGGGGACAAAAGTAGTTTTGGTAGATCTTTCTTTCCCCGCTGGTTAAAATATTTTGTCCCTGTTTGCAGCACCATAAAGTATTTAGATTATGTAAAGGAAAAAGCCGACAGCTTCCAAATTTTGCTTCGAATCAATAATAAGGTTTCGTATACGAGTGACTCTTACAGGTGATCGTTGTTTGGAGGTGGCAATCATCGTTAGCAAGGGGTCGATAGAACGCGCTAAAACGCAATTGGACAAAATGTGCACAATGAGGACATTGTTTCCCGAATTCTTCGAAATATTCAATCCAAAACTTGATTTTCGTGACCTAATTCATGTTTGGTAAGTAGATATTATGTATAAGTGTCACCATCATCATTATTAGCGTATTTTAACGTTCCGACACAAGACCAGCATGTCGATTCTGTATCTAAACTCGACAGTGCATGTGCATCTATGGTTTCGTGTGAAAAAGAGAGAGATAGACACGCCATAGAAACTCACAGTAAAATTTCGTTAAAACAACGAGCTACGGCAACTCCTCTATGACAGCCAGTCTAGCATGCTGTGATTCCTACATAATTTTTTCAACTACGAAAATAAAAATGAGAGTAATCGTAAAACAATAAGGCGATCACATCCGCCAGGTCGCATTGCAGCAGCTTGGTAGGTTTAAGCTTCATATTTCTTCTTCTGTAAAGTAAGGGGCCTTTTTTTAACCGACGGAAAAAAACGGAGGAGGTTTCATCGAATTGAGAACCTCCTCCGTGTTTTTTCGTCGGTTAAAAAAAGGCTGTGTATATATATATATATATATATATATATATATATATATATATATATATATATATATATATATATTATGTATGACCGCGCATAACTTTCTACAGATTTGTCCGATTTTGATAATTCTTTTTTTATTAGAATGGGCATACTTTCAAGGTAGTCCCATTGTCATCATGTTAGGATCTGATGATGATGTCCTGGGGAAATTGAAGGAACTCTTCAAATTTTGGAGGCACGCTTACAGCGATTTCGGTTTTTGTCTCGGTATCGGCAGCTTTTTGGCTACTAGTGCCGTATAATATACTATGACAGTATATATAGTACGAGTACGTTACGTGGCGATAAATCACTAAAAAATTCAAAACGCGCTAAAAAGTAATAAATAACAGTGTCATTTAGTTGCTTTAATTTACTTAAGCATATCTAGGAGCCGGTGCCAGCCAAGGTTTCTACTTTAAGGACGTTACCTAGAACCTACAAACTGCTTTAGTACGTAAAATAAATGTTCCTTAAACTTGCTGGCACCGACTTCATAGATATGCTTAAGTAAATTAAAGCAACTAAATGACACAGTTATTTTTTACATTTTAGTGCGTTTTGAGTCGGTTCTATTTTTCGTTAATTTTTTTTATAGTTTACAACTCAAAACGAATAAGCTCGGGTCGGAGAACGGCTTCCAGCCGTTCACACTCCTGCATTTCTGCTACGCTCGATATTGAAGCCAATGTTATACTTTACTTGGTTTTTTGAACCGGAAGTGCATATTCTAAACAATGTTATGTTTAGAAATATTTTCATTTCAACAATACCATCAAAATAATGCATAGTTATGGTGTTATTCGGAATTTACACCCACTTAAACACGCCTTGGAGGATTGGCCAAGCCGTTTGGGAGTTGTAAGGGAACATATAAATAGTAGATAGACAGACAAAAAGAATTTTCCGCAGAAATGCAGAAATGTAAGGGAATAATAAAACCAAAGAATACAACAGTCTCCACGAAAGAATAAAACTAATGTACTTAATATTTATTGTTATTTTTATTAAATAACAAAACATATACGTTTACATCGACGATGTTAGAAAAATATTAATTCGTATTATTTCTTTATGATTGCGATTGTGATAAGATTAAATAACTAATTTTTTTGGAATCCTATCAGTTCCGGTTGTTAATTTGAATCATTAGAATTTCAGGGTTCCGTACCTCAAATGGTAAAAACGGAACGTTTATTGGATCACTTTGTTATCCATCCATATTAAATTCTATGAAGTCGGTGCTACCCAAGCTCTCTACTTTAATGATGTAACCTAAAACACACAAACTGCTTTGCTACGCTGTTAAATAAACTTTCCTTAAACTTGGATGACACTGACTTTATAGATACCTATGCTTAAGTAAATTAAAGTAACTAAATAACGCAATTATTTTTTTACTTTTTAGTGCGTTTTGAATTTGGTTTGATTTTTTAAGTCGTGCACAGTTTAAAATACTGTACGTCGATTCTTGAAAAAAACGTCAGTTTTGAAGCCGATGCACCACGGTTGCAAAGCGGTTGTAACAGAAATCGGTATTCTTGAATGACATTTTGCCATATTGGACTAACAGTCGAATTGAAGGTGGGGCGTTCGATGAGATGTAGGCGATATGTTCGTACGATGTATTTTTTTCAAGAATAGACACACTGCTTGTCATCCGAACCTATCCACAGCACTTAAAGTCGTCGATAATAATAATATTATGTATCTATAAAGTACGGAACCCTCTATAAACGAGTAGGACTTGCACTCTTCCGGGATTTTTGTAATTTATATATTTTTTTCAGGTATACAGTTTTGTTGCCCAAACTAACAGATGACCACTACAGGGTGTATGTTGCTAAATTCCTCAACAGTGAAGATTATTTTCAGACACTGTTCTATAGGTACCATATAACGGTAAGTTTGAATTATAAAAAAACGTATAATCTATTTATTATATTAGTAAGTTTTCTTTTATTTTTCAAATAATTCTAATTCTATATTATCTAAGATCCAAATAAGGTCGACCTTGAACATGCTTCCCCCTCTGCAGTAGTTCCTTCATTTCTTAAGATCGTGGTCTTTATAGGATGTCAACCTCGAGCGGGTCTATTTTCTAACCGATTTCAAAAAAGGAGGAGGTTCTCAATTCGTCTGTATATTTTTTTTGTACGTATGTTTGGCGATTACTCGATGATGGCTGGACCTATTTGAAAAATTTATTGTTTTCGAAAGGGTCCCATTTCACATCTGAAGTGGTCCCATATTCATCAAGTGAGGATCTGATCATGAGATCTTGGATAAATTGAGAGGAACTTAAAAAAATTGCAGGGACAACTACTACGTTTGTTAATTTTTCCGTTAAGTAATTTAAAGCACTACAATTTGATAAAGATCCGGAGTCGATCTGATGATGGAACCGATCAGATGAAGGAACTCCTCAACGATTTCCTGCAGTTACCTTGTGTTTGGGCTTCATTAATTTGTCTCAATGAGAACTTAACATTTAGATGAGCTTTGGCTGTCATTGAAGGCCTGGTGATGAAGACGAAGGACGGTTTACAGTAACAGCTTAGTAGCAACCTTGTGATTGGATTTGATTAGATCTTGGGAAACTAGTCGATAAATCACTGAAAAGTATATAATGAAAAATATTCAATAAAAAATAAAACCGACTTCAAAACGCATTAAAAATTAAAAAATAATTGCGCCATTTAGTTACATAAATTTTTTTAACAATATCTATGCAGTCGGGGTCACCCGAGCTTTCTACTTTAAATACGATGTTTAAACTTGGGTGACACCGACTTCATAAAAATGGTTAAGTAATGTATGTATGGGTAAGTATGATGATGATGATGAATGATGACTTTTAATTTCAGATGGCAGAATACATGAAGGCTCACGATTATTTTTGTGGACTTGTTATGATCCTTGACTTGACAGAAATCAATATATTAAGTTACATAAGAAAAACTGACGTAATCCACTTCAAAAAAGCTCTGACCATATGTATGGTAAGTACTTATGTACAAAAATAAATATTATGTATTTGTTGACTGCCTCGTTGGTCTAGTGGTTAGCCCATGTGGCTTCGATCACGAGGTCCTGGGTTTGATTCCTGGGTCGGATCGCGGAATAATTCTGAGCTTTTTCATTCTTCTATGAAATGTTCAGTACATTCCAAGCCCGGAGTCTGGAGTTGGTGGTGTTACACGGTTCTGGTCACTATCATCAACATCTGATAGTAAGCGTTAATAAATGAAACATTATTAACCTAAGCTCACCAACCCGCATTGGAGCAGCGTGGTGGGTGTACGCTCCATATCCCCTCTCCTATAAGGAGGGAGGCCTGACCCTGTCTGTAGTGGGCCGTTAAAAGGCTGATAATGATGATGATTTACTTTTTTCATACACAGAAATAATAAAGCCCCTATCCCACCAGCATTTTGCGTGCGTCAGCGTTCCTTTAAGATCTGCACAGCGTTGCGTTTATTGACAACAAGTACGATCACGTACATTTCTAACAACCTGTATGGTAAAGAACAATGGCAAGATTATGCCTGAGTGATTTCGGAGGTGTCTACAAATTTGACTTATACAAAACTTAATAATTTAATTCGTTATTATTTTATACTAAATTAGTTTTACATGTTAAAGCTGAGATTAAATTAATCAATAAATGAACATTTATTTGATTAAATTCATATGCGATGGTGGCTTAGAATTACAATACTGGTACAGATGCGCCACTGGCGAATCAGTTTTTTAGGAGTTTACACGTCGTTTCTACTAGATGGCACTAGCAACTTTGCTTTCGCATAAATACATATATATGTATGAATTTATTACACAATATTTTATACAAAAATTAAACAAAGTAATATAGTTATTAACAGCCGCACAATCAGGGCCCAGAAAACAAGCAAAGTAAGCCAATATGGCAATCACTACTAGTAGTGACATCTAGTTTTGTTTTAGAGCACTATGCTTTTTAGTTGATCCATGCGGCAAACTGCGTGCATTTTGTCATAACTTACTGTGCATGCCTACTCCTATTATGTAAATATCTTGTTTTTGTGGCCTCGTCAAACGAAAAATCTTGGTGATTATGTTTCTGTAGTAGAACCACTATGATTTTTTCATTTTTTCTTACATAGACGCTTCAAATAGATTTCAGGTAAAATATTGTATGGGTTCTTGCCATTGATAAATGTATTATTTTTCTTACCTCAAAGTTATCACAAGCCTCTCTTCTGGTGACTCTGAGATTAGTGTCTAAATATTTTATGAAATTTAAATCAATTTTAGAAGTTCTTGTCGGAGTCTATTTTTTCTCTGATTGTACGCGGAAACGCAACATTGACGTCGCGTTAATGCACGTCGACGCTGCGCATACGTTGAAAAACGCTGGCGCTCGCAAAATGCTGGTGGGATAGGGCCCTAAGAGTAATTTAAAAAAAAAAATAGTAGCCAAACTGTACGAGTCTTTTATCAGTAACGCAAGTTGGTAATAGACACTGTAGGAACAAAGAAAAGAATAACATGAAAAGAGTGGAAATGTATATTTAATATTACCTAATATAATATGTACCGATTTGATATAATATAGCAGATAATCTCAAATAAGAGAGATCTGCAATCATATCTTTACCAGATGAAAATTATGTTAAAAAAAAATATTATGATAAATATAAAATATTTTTTATATTATAATTCCTTTAGTTCAACCTTTTTGGAATGAGTACACAATTTTTCTATTTATACAATTTTCAAAAAATATAATTTTCATATAGTTAAGTGAGTGAACCCTGATTGGTTAGTTGATTAATAAACATTTTATTTCATCGATTGACGGCCAAGTGGCGCAGTAGGGAGTGACCTTGCTTCTGCGTCCTAGGCTTTGGGTTCGATTCCCACATCTGAAAAATGTTTATGTGATGAGCATGGATGTTTTCCAGTGTCTGGGTGTTTATCTATATATTATAAGTATTTATGTATAATATATATAAAAATATTCATCAATTGTCATAGTACCCATAACGCTACTTACGCTTACTTTGGAGCTATATAGCAATGTGTGTAATTGTCCTATAATATTTATAATATTTTAATAAAAAAAAATTGATTAATTTTATTTACTTACAGGACGGTTACGGCATGAGAATCAAAGGGATTCACATAATATCTGACTCAAAATTCGTTGACAATGCGCTGTCATTGTTTAGACCAATGCTCAGCACAAAGGTTGGCGGCCGGATTCACGTGCATAAGAGTTACGAGGATCTTCACAAATTCTACCCCAAAGCAATACTTCCTAAAGACTACGGTGGTGAAGAACGTTCGCTGAAAACTCTACAAGGTTCGTGTGATTTTTTTATAACTGTGCTTGCCACATATTAGACGAGTGGCACGGAAAGTCGGAAGGACACAGAGTAGAGACGAAGTGTGGTATCGTCGAAATTATTTATGGAAAAATAAAAGGGGGAGACATCGCAAATTGACAGCCTTCGTGACGCAGTGACGGCGGGGCAGATCGAGATTTTACTTAACTTGTCTTGGTCTGGCTGGTGGGACGCTTTCGCCACAGTACGCCGCCAAGCCACCAAGCGATACCAAGCCAAGCGATTTTGTGTTCCGGTACGATGTCGTGTAGAAACCAAAAGGGGTGTGGATTTCGTCTTACTCCTAAAAAGTTAGCTCGTTTCCATCTTTGATTGCATCTTCATTTAACATCAAGTTTGATAGCAGACAAGAGCCTAATTTTAGTAAAAAAAAAAATTAAAATAAAAAGAAATTAAGTAGTAGTAGGCTAGTGAGTGGTTAGAGAGGGCAACATAATGGCAGCGCGAGGAACAGCTCAAGGAACATAGTATCGCAAGCTTGTTATGTGGACTACTTGTAGCAGCAAACTCAGGAGGTTTGCAAAGGCTTGACGAGAGAAGGCGACGTATCGACTCGATGTACTTGGGCGACAGCTTGCAGGGTCATTCGACCGATGGGGTTTAGTGACCCCATAACTTTGGTTAGAATTCATGCCAGGGTCACTTGTAGTGACACTGCGACATGTCGTCTGCTGATGTTGTCTGCGGTTGTCTAATAATTTACAACATCTTTACCAAAAGTTTTATTTAATACACGATTCAACGACCTCCGTGGCGCAGTGGTATGCGCGGTGGATTTATAAGACGGAGGTCCTGGGTTCGATTCCCGACGGGGCAGATTGAGGTTTTTCTTAATTTGTCTCGGTCTGGCTGGTGGGAGGCTTTCGCCGTGGCTAGTTACCACCCTACCGACAAAGACGTATCGCCAAGCGATTCTGCGTTCCGGTACGATGTTGTGTAGAAACCGAAAGGGGTGTGGATTTTCGTCCCACTCCTAACAAGTTAGACTGCATCATCACTTAACATCAGCTGTGATAGCAGTCAAGGGCCAACTTGTAGTCGATAAAAAAAAAAGATTCATTAATTACACTGAACAAAATAACATTATTAATTTATGGAAGCATGCAAAGGTAAAGCAAAGGTGGGGCCAGACAAGCCCTGATTACAAAATCTATGACTGATTTAATCTTAAGTCACTTTAATTTGTAAATCTCTCGGTAGTAGTACTACTATGGAGTAGTAGTTTAAAATGTGAATACTTTTTACACGCAATAGTTACAAAACACTGAATTGCTAAACTTAACGCCTTTTTTTGGTAGTGTACCTATGACAAGCGCCTGCCAAATCTTTTGACGATTTGATTGATGCCTGGTCTTTGAGTCAGGCACTTTACATAACAACCTATTATCTTCCTAACCCAAAATTTGAAAATATTATTTTATATTATATTCCAGAAGAATGGATTGAAGAAATGTCATCGGAAGAACACTTGCATTACTTAAAATCAATGAACGCCGCCACAACCAACGAGAGCTGCAGACAGAAAAACCAATTTGCCGAGCAGTATGCTGGAATGCCGGGGACTTTCAGATTTTTGAGTGTAGAATAAGAAACAGTATATTTATATCTAAAGCATAAAAATAAAGATATACTATTAAACAATTACGAGCCTGTTCGGCTGGCTTGAGTCAAACTATTTTTGTGGAACATTGTTGGTCATGGGCGAGTGAGTTGGTCATTGAGAGTTTTAGTAATTTATCGAAACGTAACCACGTCCTATAATCTCTACTATGAGATTATAGTACGAGTGGTACTAGTAGCCAAATGCTACCTTTTGTTACTTACAAAAAACCGAAATCGCTGCAAGTGTGCCTTTAAAATTTGAAGAGTTCCTTCAATTTTCCCAGGATATCATCATCAGATCCTAACATGATGACTATGGGACCATATTGGAAGTGTGCCCTTTCTAAGAATTATCAAAATCGGATAACTCTGTAAAAAGTTATGCGTGGTTATACATAAATAAAATTTTTTAACAAAAAATAGAACCGACTCCAAGCGCACTAAAAAGTAAAAAATAACTGTGTCATTTAGTTGCTTTAATTTACTTAAGCATATCTATGAAGTCGGTGCCAGCAAGTTTAAGGAACATTTATTTTACGTAGTAAAGAAGTTTGTGGGTTCTAGGTAACGTCCTTGAAAGAAGAAACCTTGGCTGGCACCGACTCCTAGATATGCTTAAGTAAATTAAAGCAACTAAATGACACAGTTATTTTTTACTTTTTAGTGCGCTTGGAGTCGGTTCTATTTTTTGTTAAAAAATTTTATTTCTTACTTTTTAGTGATTTATCGCCACGTAACGTACTCGTGCTATACTGTCATAGTATATTATACGACACTAGTAGCCAAAAAGCTACCGATACCGAGACAAAAACCGAAATCGCTGTAAGCGTGCCTCCAAAATTTGAAGAGTTCCTTAAATTTCCCCAGGATATCGTCATTAGATCCTAACATGAGGACAATGGGACCACCTTGGATGTATGCCCTTTCTAATAAAAAAAGAATTATCAAAATCGGACAACACTGTAAAAAGTTATGCATGGTCATACATATAAAAAAAAAAAAAAAAATATACGTGTCGAATTGAGAACCTCCTCCGTTGTTTTTCGTCGGTTAAAAAATATATATACGTGTCCAATTGAGAACCTCCTCCCTTTTTTTTCGTCGGTTAATAAAAAAATATGAATAATTGTATGTTCTAGGAGTTTTATTGTTGTTTTTTGCTGTGTCTTACTTCACGGTACACAGTCATGAATTACACTTATTCTGCATAACGCAGTGCTGCGTGAACAACTTCATAATTAAAAACCTGAGATGGATTTGAAAGTTTTTTTTTTAATTTGCATTTGTCATAATTTTTTATCGACTACAAGTTGATCCTTGACTGCTATCACACCTTACATGTCAAGTGATGAGGTAATCTAAGATGGAAGCGGGCTAACTTGACAGAAGTAAGATAATATCCATACTTCTTCGGTTTCTACATGACATCACTAAATCGCTTGGCGGTACGTCTTTGTCGCTAGGGCGGTAACTAACCACGACCGAAGCCTTCCACTAGCCAGACCTGGTCCAATTCAGAAGATCTCTGCCGGGAATCGAAAGAATCCCACTGCGCCACGGAGGCCGTCATTTGTCATCATTCTTCAACGTTTTTTTTTTAATGACTACAAGTTGGCACTTAACTGCTATCACACCAGATGTTAAGTGATGATGCAATCTAAGATGGAAGCGGGCCAACTTGTTAGGAGTAGAATGAAAATCCACACTCCTATCGGTTTCTACCCGACATCCTACCGGAACGCTAAATCGCGGCTAGCCACGGCGAAAGCCTCCCACCAGCCAGACCAAGACAAATTAAGAAAAATCTCAATCAGCCCCGCCGGGAATCGAACCCAGGACCTCCGTCTTATAAATCCACCGCGCATACTACTGCGCCACGGAGGTCGTCTAATCGTTAATCGTTATCATTATAAGTTTATTATATGCCTTCTCCTTCCTACAGGAGAGAAGGTTGGTTCAGTGTGGACCAAGCACGCTGTTCCAATACTGATTCATCATCATCATCATCATCATCATCATCATCATCATCATCATCATCATTAGCAGCCGATGGATGTCCACTGCTAGACATAGGCTTATTTTAGGGTCCTGATCCGCCTGTGACAAGCGGCTCCATGAGACACTTGATGTCGTCAGTCCACCTAGTGAGGGTTTGACCAACACTGCACTTTCCGGTGCGGGGTCGCCATTGTACTTGACACTGATTGGGGGGCTTAAATTAAGATGATAAAAATGTTTCAAATGTAGTGTCAACAATAATGACCGGGTCGAGGCATAACTAAAACCACAGACTTCTCAAATCCAGGCAGTTTTTGATTTTGCCCGAGAAGAAACCTTAATATTTCAAAGCCTGACCTAGGTCTGAAATTCAAATTCATTTATTTCAAGTAGGCTATTACAAGCACTTTTGAAACGTCAAATTAGACTATTTGTAGTGACTCTACCACCGGCTCGGAAGGCAGGTCCGGTTGAGAAGAGCCGGCAAGTAACTCAATAGTTGCTCTTTTAAAATCATTCATTTTTACAATATTAACTGTATTGTTACATAAAATTATTTATTCCGCTTATTGTGTGAAGTTGAAAGCCGATCCAAGTGCCTCTCAACATCTTTGTAATTTAAAAATTCATCTATGGTATAATAACCTTGACTCAGTAAGTGAGTTTTGATACATTGCTTAAACTTATGCAATGGCAGATCAAGAACTGAATTGAGCAACTTGTTGTAGAAGAGTACACCCAATCCCACGAATGACTTTTGTACTTTTTGGACGCGATACGCTGATATAACTAACTTATGATCATTTTTGGAAGGACGATCATTTAAGTCCTTTTTCTGTTTATACATATATATATTTTTAACCGACGAAAAAAAACTGAGGAGGTTCTCAATTCGACACGTATATTTTTTTATTTTTTTTTATGTATGAGCACGCATAACTTTTTACAGTGTTGTCCGATTTTGATAATTCTTTTTTTATTAGAAAGGGCATACATCCAAAGTGGTCCCATTGTCCTCATATTAGGATCTGATGATGATATCTTGGGGAAATTGAAGGAACTCTTCAAATTTTGGAGGCACGCTTACAGCGATTTCGGTTTTTGTCTCGGTATCGGTAGCTTTTTGGCTACCAGTGCCGTATAATATACTATGACAGTATAGTACGAGTACGTTACGTGGCTATAAATCACTAAAAAGTAAGAAATAAAAGTTTTTAACAAAAAATAGAACCGACTCAAAACGCACTAAAAAGTAAAAAATAACTGTGTCATTTAGTTGCTTTAATTTACTTAAGCATATCTAGGAGTCGGTGCCAGCTAAGGTTTCTACTTTGAAGGACGTTACGTAGAACCCACACACTTCTTTACTACGTAAAATAAATGTTCCTTAAACTTGCTGGCACCGACTTCATAGATATGCTTAAGTAAATTAAACGTACGTCTGCCAAGTTAGCCCGCTTCCATCTTAGATTGCATCATCACTTGACATCAGGTGTAATAGCAGTCAAAGATCAACTTGTAGTCAATAAAAAAATTATGACAAATGCAAAAATAAAAAAAAACCTTTAAAATCCATCTGAGGTTCTTCATTATGAAGTTGTTCACGCAACACTGCACTAAAAAGTAAGAAATAAAAATTTTTAACAAAAAATAGAACCGACTCAAAACGCACTAAAAAGTAAAAAATAACTGGCACCGACTTCATAGATATGCTTAAGTAAATTAAAGCAACTAAATGACACAGTCATTTTTCTTACTTTTTAGTGCGTTTTGAGTCGGTTCTATTTTTTGTTAAAAATTTTTATGTTTAACAAAGACTAGGTTATTATATATATAATATATTGACAGAACCCATCAACCACTTCACCACCAGGAGGACCAACTCGGACCTCGTGATCAGGAACCACAAAAGTTTTTTACTGGATTTACAGTGCAGTGTACACTTCTTATACATCACAGGAAAACTCTGCAATATAATATTGTAATTGAGTAAATTTTAAGTAGGTAAGTTTTTACTTTATACTTAGTTTTAAGTTAACAAAAAACATATACAATTACATAATATTTTAGGTGTCTGTTTGTAATTATTTGCAATTAACAGCTTTTCAGTAAATGCATTTTATGAAAATAAATTACGTATGATCATTATTATCGTTATCAGCTAATTAGCGGCCCACTATAGGGCCAGGCCTCCCTCTTTATTGGAGAGGGGATATGGAGCGTAGACCCACCACGCTGCTCGAATGCGGGTTGGCGGGCTTAGGGTGATAATGTTTCATTTATTAACGATCACTATCAGATGTTGATGATAGTGACCGGGACCGACGGCTTAACGTGCTCTCCGAGGCACGGGGGTGTAACACCACCAATTTCCAAACTCCGGGTTTGAAATGTACTGAAAATTTTATAGAAGAATGAAAAAGCTCAGAATTATTCAATGACCCGACCCAGAAATCGAACCCAGGACCTCGTAATCGAAGCCACATAGGCTAACCACTAGACCAACGAGGCAGTTCATAGTTACATACGATACTTATCTACATTAAAAAATCAATTATTAAAACTTTTGTTTCTCTATGTATGTTTGTTCCGGATGATCTCTATAAACGATGGACGAATTTGACGGTTCTTTCGTTCGCAGACAGCTGATGGAGAGTAGCTTAAGCTACTTTTATTTTAAGCCCTCCTTGGCGCAGTATTTTGCACGGTAGATTTATAAGACGGAAGTTTTGGGTTCGATTCCCGGCAAGGCCGATAGAGATTTTCTGACTTGGTCTACATCTGGCTGATGGAGAGGGTACGGCCGTGTCTAGTTACCACTCTACCGACACAGATGTACCGCCAAGCGATTTAGCGTTACAGTACTGTATCGTGTACCTAGATACCGAAGAGGTGTGGATATTTTCTTACTTCTAACAAGTTAGACCGCTTCCATCTTAGATTGCATCATCACTTAACATCAGGTGTGATTACAGTTAAGGGCTGACTTGTAATGAAGAAAAAAAATTTAGGAATTTTTATTTTAATTAACGGAATAAACGCGAGTGAAACCGCGTGGCACCGCTAGTTACAAAACAATCCACTACCGTATGGTAAGAAGCAATCGAATAAATAAAGATCGTCTAGTCAGACTTTAGTGTCCGAGATACAAGGTTTTGTAATCAAAATGGATTGTCTTGTACCTACCAAGTTATTAGAATTTAAACCGGATACATTGCAGTATGTTCGCAAACTGTACAATCTAGACAAACCAGGGCGCATGAAGGAAGCAGTTAACATATTAAAGGAATGGGTCCAAAAGCAGTCACACTTCAATAAAAAGGATATCAGTAAGACGATTTTTTTTTCTTTTTGTAGACTAATGTGTACTAAAATTTCAAAAGGTTTCTAGGACACGTTGGTCCGGTTTACCATCGTTATCGGCCTATTAACGCAGAGCCAGGGTTCCCTTCTTGTAGGAGAGGGGGTATGAAGTGACTCACTAAGCTTATTGATTAACGATCACTATCAAATGTTGATGATAGCGACTGGGACCGCGAATTAACGTGTTTTCCAGGGCACGGGGTTGTAACACTTGCGTAAGATCACCGCGCTGCTCCACTGCAGATTGGCAGGCTTAGGATGATGTAAACCCTGAATCCAACATGGCCAGGTAGCGTTCGAGAAACGTCGCGATATTTTTTCATTCATATTCCTTAGTAGTAGTAGTTCCTCGCTGACTGTAGGCTTCATAAGTAGGCTCAGAGTCACTCAGCGGGCGATGGAAAGAGCAAAGATCGGAGTATCTGAACTGAACCAAAGTAACCGACATAGTTCAGCGAGTCGCAATGGGCGAACTGAAGTGGCAATGGGCGGGGCACTTAGTTCGAACAGCTGATGGACGTTGGGGGCCCAAGGTGGTAGATTGGCGACCCCGCACCGGAAAGCGCAGCGTTGGTCGACCCCCAACCAGGTGGACTGACGACCTCAAACGTGTCGCAGGGAGCCGCGAGCAACAGGTGGCTCGAGATCGTTGTGTTTGGTCCCTAAAAAAGGCCTATGTCCAACAGTGGACGTCTACAGGCTGGTAATGATGATGATGATGATGATGATGATTCCGCAGTAACTACCCCAAGAATACAGTCTTCGAACAATAAGTTTCCAGATAAAAAATTCCGATTCAAGACTTGTTTGCGACCTATAAGCCTTGTATGACTGATCCGAGTAATTTTTGAGTTTGTTACCAAATTGCTGTGTAATAACTTAACGCAAATGTATATGGCATTGAATCAGAGCCATCTAGTTAGCGTCAGCAAACGCTTTTGTTTCTATACAATTCGAGGTTACGAGTGGTACAATTTCACTCAGTTACTTGGTGAAAAACTCACACTTGCCCCTCACAAATACAAGGGTTGCAGATGAATCAATGTTACCGACATATCCTAAGGAGCCTGAAAGATAACCCTGCATCGAAGAGCGCAGTATTAGTTAACTCACTATGGAACCCGATGGACCTGACCCCGGTACAAGGAATTCAGGTGGCTCATGGTGTTTGGAAATCCTTAAAAGGCCCTTGTCTTGCATCGTCTATCCGTTGAAATAAGCTCCCGTTTAAGGTCTTAGCTCACCGGAACCAAACTCGCACGCTTGCTTGCGTTGTCCACAAGTCAGCCCCAAATAGAACACACATTGTGTACGAGTTGTTCATGCAGCATCCACCCGAAGAGCATCTATATCTAATCTGCTAGAGCGAATCTAGCACATAAAGGTCTCAGCGACTAGCGAACCACAGACAGAATATTTCGGATATAATTATGTACGTAATAGGGAAGCTAGCACCAAACGTTCGTAGCGGCTTGCCAGCAAAAGAGCTGTTACCTTACATCCATTGAGCTAATACATTTAAACATACAAAAAATCTCTTCTTCTTTATAATAACGCGAGGTTACCTAACTTTAATTTTGTTTACGGATTATAATTATTTTATAGGTATAATTATGCAGCGCGTAAACTCGTCGGAGAGTTTTTATATGGCCTTGTCTTTTGGAAAATGTTACTTAACTACATTGAAACAGAAGGGCATAAATAACACAATTAAATGGTAACAATCACTGATTTATTGGGCAGAATTTCCGCTTATACAATGAACAATATAGTAATGCATCCCAAAATGAAAATGCTAGACATTTTATGGCTTGCACCCCTCTACTGAGTAGCACTCGGTGGAGTGGTGCGGGTAGGCACGCTGTCGTTGGCTAGCAGTCACGGCTTGCTGTGGTTGGCTCGCTGCAGTGACGTAGTCACGCTGTGATTGGCTAGCAGATACCGCTGGCTGTGGCTGGCTAACTGATTTGGCGCGCTTTCACTTGCTGTGACGTTACAACATTTAATGTATAAATTTAATAAATGTAAAATATTTTCTTTACTATCCTAATATTACTAGCAGTCGCCCGGATGATCGGAGATATTACAAAATTTCTAAAAAACATAACACAGATTAATTTACAGGTCCCCGGATACTGGAACTAGCGATCATCGTAAGCAAGGGATCGATAGAACGCGCTAAAAAGCAAGTGGATAAAATATGTACAATGAGAACCTTGTATCCGGAATTTTACGAAATACGCAACACAAAAACTGATTTCCCAGGCCTGTTCGATATTTGGTATGTATTTAAAGCTGGATTTATGGTAGCCAGCGATATCCAGCAGTTTCACCAGTGTCGGTCCCGTTCCCATAGGTATATCGAAAAATTCGTTTTTAGTGGTATTTCGTGCAATAAGTAACAAAGCAAAATTATATATTTTTTTATCTACTATGTACCCTAAGCCCTTGACTGTAAGCACACCTGGTAATAAATGATGATGCAATCTAAGACGGAAGCGGGTTTGTTTTTTTAGGAGTAGGGTCCTCGTGTGTTTTTTAACTTATTTTGCGGTAGTTCAACATAATGATCGGCTTCATAACACGATAAAACGACGAGATTTTACTGTCGATACTTTGATCCAGTTGCAAGGATCGTGGTCACAACGGGACTGAAGAGAGCAGAGAGTTTTATTAACGATTCTTAATAATTAATATAAATAATAAAGATAAAAAACACTGTGTTTCGGAACGTATCTTTGTCATTTAAGCCCATAGATTAAAGACTACTGGATGGAGTCATAACGCGGCTGTAGGTTCAAGAGCGTGACAGACTTATTTCATTCGGCCTTTATTAGAAAGTTATACAAGATTATTTTTTGTCCCTTTCAGCGTGTTCGTTTTTATTATTTGTCAAGAGTGGAATTTGTGACAGACAAGGGACATATCTGAGCAATTATTAGCTTTTTATTAAATTTGCTCATAAATAATATAACTTTGCGGTTACTATATTAATTTAAACGTTATCGTGCTATGGTGGGTTGTAATATTTTCGGCTGCAACAGTCGCAGCGAACAGAAATTCGAAGGAATTACGTTTCATACGTAAGTAGGCATAAACTTCATTGATTGATGATTTAAAGTTTAGATATGTTATTTTTTAGCAAATTTCATGTATTATGCGTTTACTAAACTATATTATATAAAGTAATATTTCGTATTTTACGATATTTTAAAACATAACGTTTTATGATGTACTTTAAATGTTGACATGTCATGTCAATAAGGCTGATTTGCTGTCTCACGAGTGGACACGCTATGGGCTCTATCTAGTAGTCTTTAATCTATGTTTAAGCCCGTAAACTAAATGTCATGTATAAGTTCGTGTTAATGACAGTTGTCAATGTTCCATCATAGACTACACAATTGTATTGCCTGTACGTCTTTATAGAAATAATGTTTACAATTGAAATAGGACTATTTCGTAAGAAATAAACTATAATCAACGCCTAGTTTATCACTCTAAACACATTGAATTATTGTACATAATATACCTGGCCAAGGCGCATACAAATCTAAAATAACCTTTATATCGTTTCAGCTACTCAGTTGTTCTGCCAAAATTAACAAATGACCACTACAGGGTGTATGTCGCAAAACTCTGTGACAAAACAATTGATGTAATCAGCTTTTTTTACAGATTCAACTTTATCGTAAGTTTTTCATAGTACTATATAATCTGTACTGTATTGAAATTCTGTAATTTATGATTGAGTGCCTGGTTGGTCGAGTAGTTAGCCTACGTGGCTTCGACTAAAAGTTCCTGGGTTCGAATTTTAATTTTCGTTGAATGAATCCGAATTTTTCTTTGATATAAGAAATTATTAGTAAATTTCATGCCCGGAGTCGGCAAGGTCGGTGCTTTTACACACTCTCCCCTGAGAAAGTGCATTAAACTTTTGGTTCCGGTCACTATCAGTACCATCCAATGAATAAAAAAATAACGTTAATAAATTAAACATTATCATCCTAAGCCTGTGTGACGATCATAATCGTACATACTAATATATATAATAACACTAAAAATAATTAAAATATTTATAAATATATATATACATGTAAAATATATAAATGTGTTTTATTAAAGAATAGTAAAACGATAAACAACAGCGTTTTATATTAAACGAGTAATTAGAAGTACCTTCTAAATGAACGCAAAATCGTGAAGCGTTCCACATTCAAATTTGTATCCATAGTGTATGTTAAGCACGGCCTGAGGGCCACTGAAAACGGAAAGTGAAGTTTGAACGAACGCAAGATTGGCTGTAATGCATTGTTGCACTAGTCACTAATATGAAAATACGGCGTTCCGACCGTAACGCGGATTCATTGCGTTACTCTATGTTTTCATCAAATGATGAATATAATACATAGAAGTCGGTTATAAATAGTGTGAGAAGGCATATATGGAAAGAGATTTATTTATAAGCAATAATCCATCAAGTAAGGCTATGCACCCTTACTAAAAAATATAGAATTTAATAAAATAAATTATTGAACTTGACAGCTTGGGCACTTACACAATAAAATACGACCGTTGTATTTATACCTATTTTAAAGCTTTTTGAACGCATAACACCTCGTAACGAGGTATACTCATCTGATTGTTCGAGGAGTGAGATACTGGCGCTTACATTTGGTTGAGCTCTGAATCTACATGTGAGGAGGTGTTTGAAACGGATGTCTGAGCTATATGTTGACTTACTGAGTGCCTTATTCTCTTTTAACTTCTCACAATTAGAATCCAATATAAAGAGGAACACACCTCTATAATATGTGCTATTTTTCGAACGCCTTACACCTCGGTATCGAGGTATAAAATTAAAGAGGAACACACCTCTATAACTTGTGCCGTATACATTTCTCTCACAAAGAAATGATTTGATATAAAAATCCACGAATGTGGGGGGGGGGGGTCCGGTTTCTCTAATAAGAGATTCGATTATTAGATTCTTTCCACAGAATCGTGGCTGTTTCGGTGTGCTGTGTGACGCGGTTCAACGCAGAAATTTCGCTAGCAACTAGCGAAGTCTATTGAGACTGAGACATTAACGGAGGCTGCACTCATGTAGTGTGGCTATCATATTATATTGCGATAGACGTTTTGCGGTAACCCTAACTCGGCCCGGGCATCATTGAACTAGCATCTCCGGAAGCGAGCCACCGTTATATGCGGGATGGAGCATATGACCATCTTTCAATAGAAAGATGCCATCGATCTGAAGTTCGTCTGAGGACTTACTCGGATCGCTCTCACAGCACAATAAAAACCACTATCATATATCATGTGTCTAGAAATATCACTCTAATATTGATTGGAATTTTAAGTTCTTAAGAGAATTTGATTCTAATCACATTTTTTGAAATTATACAATACACGAAGAGGCCACATAAATGGGGATCACTTCGTGTATTGAAAAATATAAAGAATTAATTTATAAAACATGAAGAGGCCACATATATGAAAATCATTTCGTGTAATACAGTAAGAAAGGGTTAGTTTAGGGATAGTCAAGATTTATTTATGGTTGCATGAATTTTATATTCCGAAACTGTAAAAGTACTTGAGTTATTTATGGACATAACATTGATAATAGGGTTCTAATCGAAAGTTGATCACGTGCCAATCTAATACTTTTAAATTAAAAGTATAAAATTGTGTTTATATTTATATGTGACGAATGTTTACCTTTGTATAGGACTTCGAAACAGTTACACCTGTAACAACCAATCCGCATTGGAACAGCGTGGTGGGTACGCCAACAAGGATATATAGGCCCATGAATTTATGATTAACACTTTAACATCATTCATCATTACTATAGCATCATTCATTCATTATCATTTTTAGTTTTCTGCACGTTTTCCATGACTTAAATTTTAATACAGCTAAAGACCTAACATTGCCATTTAATGAGCCATAAGTGAGCTTTTGTCTTCGAATCACGAGATCTTGGCTTCGAGTCTTGGGTTGTGGCATGAATAAGATAGGTTAACTACTTCCAGAGACGAATATCTTAGCATGCCATGAAATCACCATGCGGGTGCCGGGTCCATCATGTGGCAGAGAGAGAAACGACGAACGGAGTCCGAGACTTGCGAGGCTTAAGAGAACTCTTTGCTCGAATTATTCTCCCTGCCGAACCAAATCTGTTAGGATCCTACAAGAGCGGCTTCGGACACTCGTTGAAAAATAGAGCCTACAACTTTGAATAGGTTGTAGAGAGATTTTGCTGAAAAGTTTAAACATATTATAGAACTTCTCAACTAATTTTGTTTTCAGATGGCAGAATACATGATGGCTCACGACTATTTTTGTGGAGTAATTTTCATAGTAGACTTGACAGGAATAAACCTTATGAGTTTTATAATGAAATGGAACCCAATAGAGTTAAAGACAGCTCTGACTGTATTTATCGTGAGTATTTTTCTTCTTCTTCGGCGTCATATCAGTGGTGGTGGCAAGGTTAATAATGCGTTGGCCTTCCTCCTAGCTCTAACTTTTTATACGGGGAGGAAAAATATCTAAGTAAGGATTTCCGCCATTTGGCAAGATATATCTGGCTCGTGATCAGCTGTCTTAGTTATGACTCTCTTTAGCTCATAGCTGAACGAAGTTATGTAATGACACTACAGTGTACTTAAAACGCACCGTATTAGTCCCTCTCTATCTATAAAATCTTGTAGACTTTTAGAGAGACATACGAATTTGAATCCACAACGTCGAGTATAAGGCCGGGCGCCCACTGTGAATTTTGTCACGGTAACATTTTGTTGCCGTCACCCTCTGTCACCATCAGGGCGCCCACTGTAGGTAACTGTCACCGGGTGACAAAGTGAGCTTATTGGAGTTCTAGATCAATTTCAAATAGTTTGCTGTAATATGTTCTCTCTGAATACACGAAAATAAATTAAACGAAAAAGACGCTAAAGGGTGCATCCTATATGTACACTGAAAGATTACTAAAATATATTTTTTATTCTGAATTAAACCGAACACTTTAAATTTATGTATAGGTTTATTGTAGGCAAGGGATTACATAAGAAACGAAAAAAAATTTAACTAATTAATGGGGCACCTAAAAAAACTGAAAATTATAAATTTCCATACAATAATTTGTTTCCTTTATCTATACAAATTACAAACTTACAAACTTTACCTCTTTATTATAGATATAGATATATAATATTAGTATAGATTACTTTTAGTCTGTTTAAAAATATGAATAATTTTAAAACATTTTGAGGTATCTCCTTTCAAATAAAAAGTGATTAATTTTTATGTGTAGCATACGTCTAATCGGAACTTTCAGCAGCCCAATGGCGAAAAGTCGCCCAGTGAGCGCACTCGCATAGCGATGCATAAGTCGAGTGACAGTCACGTCGCCAGCAGACGAAACTATTTGTCACCGCCCACTGTGACTTTTTGTCGCCGTGACTTTAAGTCACCTAATCGAGTGCAATGAAGATATTAGAGAGTGCGCTCACTAAGGTGACGTGACAATACGGTGACAAATAGTTTCGTCTGCTGGCGACGTGACTGTCACTCGACTTATGCATCGCTATGCGAGTGCGCTCACTGAGCGACTTTTCGCCATTGGGCTGCTGAAAGTTCCTATTAGACGTATGCTACACATAAAAATTAACCACTTTTTGCTTGAAAGGAGATGCCTCAAAATGTTTTAAAATTATTCATATTTTTAAGCAGACTAAAAGTAATTTCTATAGATAAAGGAAACAAATTATTGTATGGAAATTTATAATTTTCAGTATTTTTGGGTGCCCCATTAATTAGTTAAATTTTTTTTTCGCTTCTTATGTAATCCCTTGCCTACAACAAACCATATATAATTAAAAAAATGTATGCAAAAATTTAAAGTGTTCAGTTTAATATAGAATAAAAAAATATATTTTAGTAATATTTCAGTGTACATATAGGATGCACCCTTTAGCGTCTTTTTCGTTTAATTTGTTTAGAATATATTACAGCAACCTAATTGAAATCGATCTAGAACTCAAATAAGCTCACTTTGTCACCCGGTGACAGTTACCTACAGTGGGCGCCTTGATGGTGACAGAGGGTGACGGCAACAAAATGTTACCGTGACAAAAAATCACAATGGGCGCCCGGCCTAATATGGCCTCGGGTCAATCATATTTATATGTAGGCGTTTTGGTTCTTGGAATGCTCTTCCAGCTATCGCCTAAAACATGGATATCTTCAACTTATTTCAATTTAATTCATTTATAGGAAGGTTACGGGGTAAGAGTCAAAGCGATTCACTTTATATCAGATACTAAATTCGTGGACAGCGCGTTGTCATGGTTTAAGCCAATGGTAAGCGCAAAAATTGGCAGCCGGATAAGCGTGCTTAAAAGTTACGAGGAGCTTCACAAATTCTTCCCGGAAGCCATACTTCCTGAAGATTATGGTGGTAAAGAACGCTCGCTAAAAACTCTTCAAGGTGCGTAAGTTTCTATAGTACATTAAATAATTAGCAAAAAATATTTTTTTTTATTTATTATAAGTTAGCCCTTGACTGTAATTACACCTGATGGTTAATGACGACACAATCTAAGATGGAAGCGAGCTAGCTTGTTAGGAATAGGATGAAATTCAAATGGTTAATGTGAGACCTCTACATACTTACTTAAGAGGATGTTGCTACAAAATAACTGTATCATTTAGTTGCTTTAATTTACTTAAGCATATCTATGAAGTCGGTGCCAGCAAGTTTAAGGAACATTTATTTAATGTACCTAGTACTGCAGTTTGTGGGTTCTAGGTAACGTCCTTAAAGTAGAAACCTTGGCTGGCACCGACTCCTAGATATGCTTAATTAAATTAAAGCAACTAAATGACACAGTTATTTTTTACTTTTTAGTGCGTTTTGAGTCGGTTCTATTTTTTGTTAAAAATTTTTATTTCTTACTTTTTAGTGATTTATCGCCACGTAACGTACTCGTACTATACTGTCATACCATATTATACGGCACTAGTAACCAAAAAGCTACCGATACCGAGAAATGCGTGGTCATACAAAATTTAAAAATTTCCCCAGGATATCATCATCAGATCCTAACATGATGACAATGAGACCACCTTCATACCCTGTCTTAAAAAAAAAATTATCAAAATCGACATCTGTAAAAAGTTAAATTGGAACCTCCTCCATTTGAATGTTTGGACTAAAATTAAACCTACCTAAGTACATTCGATTTCTCGGTTAAATTAATCATTGTTTGTGTACGGTATAATAGGCTTGTTTCTTTTAAAAGAAATACATTAATATTATAAGAGTTCGCCCGAAGCCGGGAAGTTTGTGTTGTTACACCTTTGGAGTGCACGTTAAGCTGTCAGTCCTCTGTCACTATCATCAACTATAATTGATCATTAATAAATTAATCATTATCATTCTAAGCCTACAAAGCGCTGATAATGGTATACAGAACACCTGACGTCTTTGATACAAAATAATTAGCAAAAATTATTCTTTACATCAATACATACATCATTATATACTAATTTTAACAGTATATTCTTATCATCATTATCAGGTGCCTTCTTCAAACTGAAGTTGGGCGGTCAGGTGGAGAAAATTCTTCCGGTCCTGCGAAACAGCTTTAAGCTTCGTGTAACTAAGCTTGGTCCACTCTTTTATATCATCCAACCACTTTCTTCGCTGTCTCCCAGGAGCGCGTTTTCCGGGTATCTTGCCTTCTAGAATCAACCTTGGAAATTCGTAAAGGGATCCTCTTTTTAGGTGCCCGAAAAACTATTATATATATTCTTATAGTTTCGGAAAAAAGTGGCTGTGACATACGGACAGACATACAGAATCCAAAAGGGTTCCGTTTTTTGCTATTTGCTTACGGAATCCTAACAACACGTGTGTGTGGGAACGTCCGTCTTGAACCGTTAGACCCGGTTAATCAATATGATCGTTAATAAATGCAACATTATCACCCTAAGCTCGCCAACCCGCAATAGAGCAGCGTGGTGGGTCTCCGCTCTGCATCCTCTCCTATGAGGACGGGATCTGGCCCTAAAGTGGGCCGTTAACAGGCTGATAATGATGATCATGATTCTTTTTCAGAGGAATGGGTTGAAAAGCTATCATCGGAGGAACACTTGCGCCGCTTAGAAGTGATGAAGGCAGTCACAACCAACGAGAGTTGCAGACAGAAGAATCAGTTTTCCGAGCAGTATGCCGGAATGCCGGGGACCTTTAGATTTCTTAGTGTAGACTAAGGAACAGATAAATAAACTTACCAATACTTTTTCTTTTTCTATGCACACACGAGAGCCTATGAGTATAACCACACCTGATGATAAGTGATGATGCAATTCAAGATGGAAGCGAGCAGACTTGTAGTACGATGAAAGCTTTTGACGACCTCCGTAGCGCAGTGGTATGCGTGGTGGATTCATAAGACGGAGGTCCTGGGTTCGATTCCCGGTGGGGCAGATTGGGATTTTTCCTAATTTGTCTTGGTCTGGCTGGTGGGAGGCTTTCGCTGTGGCTAGTTACCACCCTACCGACAAAGACGTACCGCCAAGCGACTTAGCGTTCCGGTAACATGTCGTGTAGAAACCGATAGGAGTGTGGATTTCATCGTACTCCTAACAAGTTGGCCCGCTTCCATCTTAGATTGCATCATCACTTAACATCAGTCAACTTGTAGTCGATAAAAAATAAATAAAAAATAAAACTACCCATTTCAGATTTTACACGACATTGCGCGGGAACGCGAAATTGTTTGGTAGTACGTCTTTGTCGGCAGGGTGGTAAATAGCCAGTCTAATATGTCGATTCTTGAGAAAAGCGAGAAATGAGTAAGAGAAATGAGTAGGTATTCTACAATGACATTTTGCCATATTGGATTGGCAGTAGAACTGAAGGTGCGATGATCGATTAGATGTAAGCAAGATGTCTATATTTCAACAATTGTCATATTGTTTCAATCAAGAAAATCTCAATCTGCCCAGCCGGGTATTAAACCCAGGACCTCCGTCTTATAAATTCACCGCGCATATCACGGAGGCCGTCAAAAAAGCTATCTTGCCGGGAAGGTAATATATATTATTTTAACACCTCATATAAATCCTTACGAAGTCGAATATTGGGTGGGTATGTAAAAATTATAATACTTACTATAACTTATTTATTTAATCAACACCTTTGATGGAAGACCAATGCCCATTCTCCTGTTCTTCCATTTAGTCGTTAGACAAGAAAATCATCCAACTGGTGAGATCGAAACTGTGACGCAGTTTCCTTTAACCGTTGAACTATTTAGAATTTAATAAAAAAAGACGTGTGGCACTCGGAGACTGCCGCGGTAAAGCATATATGCATAGCATTTTTTACCAACTTATGTTTACTTTCCGACGTCATCGGGACCGTGGCCGAGCGGTAAGGCGTAAGTGCCCGGATTGCCAGAGACGCGGGTTCGAATCCCGTCGGTTCCGCATTATGTTTTGTTACGGAATTTCTGAATTCGGTCTCCACGCTCAAGGCCCGCGATAGAAGCTATGCAATAGCTTAAAAATTGTATCACACTTTTACAAAGGCAAAAGTTTACTTCTTTACGCTGGAACTACTGTACCGATATGGCTGATATTTGGAATTGAGATACCAGTTAGTATTAGGTACACCTATGTTGAATTGCCCAGCAAAATTAATATTTTTTAACAAATTTTCCTTAATCTTACTAATATTATAAATGCGAAAGTTTGTAAGTATAGATGGATGGTGTTTGTTACTCTTTCACGCTAAACTTCTAAAAACTTCTAAATAGATTTTAATGAAACTTCACAAAAATATAGTTTACATATCGCACCTCTATAGCTAAACTGGTATTAACTCAAAAAAGCTCATTTTACAGGAGAGGCAAAAAACTGATAGCATGTCCCTGTGCATTGCAGAACTTTTCTGTATAGATGTATGGACTTTATTTTACAGCTGAATGTCATAAATATTAAGAATCTTGGGTTTTAATAAAGGGCTGGGACTTAATAATGCATTTTGATAGAAACTTCCTTGTAGCTTATCAATTTGTGTCTATATTTTTGTATTATTTTGAGTTGAACCCATTTTGGTGATTTTCGTTTTAAGTTGGCCCTCTTTTGTATTCACCTTGCCAGTAATACTGGTTTAACTCAAAATGTTTCATTAATTAACTCAGCACTAACTATCAAAATGGTGTCAATTCGAAATAATGCTCCATCAAATTTTACAATATGGGTGTAACCCAAAATAACTCCAATTTGTTTAAGACGATACGTGCATTCCACTTGTAAATTTGGTCCCAACTGGCGTTGTCTCTGTTTTGGATGCGAGGGGGGTAGGGTCGCTCGTTCTACAATATAGATATACAAAGACATCTAGCGGCGAATATTGGTAATAGTTTTGATTCTGATTTATTGGTCGATAGGTATTGAAATTACAAATTCAAAGGTGTTCATAACTCAAAAATCAAGAATTTTGAGTTAGTTCCCTTTAGATCTAGGGGTGCGATATCAGAATAACACATCCCGAAATTACCATGAGAAGGAGAACAGCGCAGGGGAAACCGGGGGCGTCCTTTCTTCTAGTTCTTTGTATGATTCTTCTATATGATTTTTCAAAAATGCGACCATCTAGGTATTAACTCATACTTACTGTGTAACCTACTTGCCTTCCTAGGGCGCACGGTCCAGTTAAGTAGATCCAATTTCAATAAAAAGGTGAACTTGGCTGGGCAGCGTTCGGAAAGCTCCGCGATGCGATCTTGTCGTCCAAAATTCTTTAGTCAGACCTCCGTGAAGCAGTGGTGGGCGCGGTGGATTTGTGAGACGGAGGTCCTGGGTTCGATTTCCGGCGGTGAAGATTGAGATTTTTCTTAATTTGTCTTAGTATGGCTGGTAGGAGGCTTTCGTCGAGGCTCGTTACTGGCAAAGACGTACTGCCAAGTGATTTAGCGTTCCGGTATGATGTCGTGTAGAAACCGAAAGGGGTGTGGATTTTATCCTACTCCTAACAAGTTAGCCCGCTTCCATCTTAGATTGCATCATCACTCAACATGTGTGATAGCAGTCAGGGGCCAACTTGTAGTATATTTAAAAAAAAAAATGTCGTTTTGAGTCGGTTCTATTTTTTGTTAAAAATTTTTATTTATAACTTTTTAGTGATTTATCGCCACGTAACGTACTCGTACTATACAGTCATAGTACATACGGCACTTGTAGCCAAAAAGCTACCGATACTTACACTAAAACCGAAATCGCTGCAAGTGTGCCTATAAAATTTGAAGAGTTCCTTCAATTTTCCCAGGATATCATCATCAGATCCTAACACCATGACAATGGGACCCTTTCTAATAAAAAAGGAAATATCAAAATCGGGCAACTCTGCAAAAAGTTATGCGTGGTCATACATAAAAAAAAATATATACGTGTCGAATTGAGAACCTCCTCCGTTTTTTTTCGTCGGTTAAAAATTGGTTTTGTAACATAAGGTATCATTGCATTAATTATAACGAATATATGATTTTTACAACATTTATTAATTGGGATTTGATTTATATTTGGATAAGGGTGGTCTATAATTACATCCTCGTATTTCTAGAATTCATTTAGAATTGACTTTTATTTGAATGTAATATTCTAGTCAACACTCAAATATCTGAAAGTGCCGGGCATTCCGGCGTACTGTTCACAAAACTCGTCCTTTCGTCGGCAAGATTCATTAGTTGTCGCTGCGTTCATTTCTTCTAAGTAACCCAAGTGTTCCTTCGAAGAAAGAAAATCTATCGTTTCGTCTAAAAATTAAGAAAAACATTATTTAAAGTCAAAAACGTCATTTATGTCGGCGGAGTAGTATCATGACAGCCACTCGGCGATGTTCGGTAGTGGCGGGGATGACCGATCGGTGCCGATATAAAGCAGCGTTCGCAAACATCCGACATTTAGAAGTAGGCTTAGTTTACTAGTACTTTTAAAACGTCATGATAAACTATTAAATAAAAGAAATGGTAATAATTTAAAGCGGGAAACTTAAAATTAAACCTACTAGGGTTCCACGCGTGCCTTGATTCAAGAGCCCACAACAAACTCAGCCAGGTTTTTTTATTATACTTCTTTACAATATTGTTAAGAGCGTATTTTAAACTAGCCATTACATCAACCTAAAGGATATTACAATAAATTGCGAATAAAATTTCGATATAAATATTTTCTATTCCAAACCATAATTTTCTTATTTTTGTATTACAACGAAATAAATCGATAATTTATGGACAAATTGATATATTTTTTATTAGGATTCTCTTAACGTTAGGTTGGTGGTGAATTTACTAAAGGAGGTCCTAAATTCAATTCTCACCTGGGTCGATTGAGATTTTATTAATTGGTCCAAGTCTGGTTGGTAGTAACCGCAGGCGTAGCCTACCACGCCTGCGGTTACCACCATACCGACAAAAACGACCTATAAACCAGTGTAGATAGCTTTTGAAACCAAAAAAAATCGCAGTAGGATGAAACCCATAAGAAGGCAACTTTTCACTAAATTTTGTGAAAATAAAATTTTATTTGTAAAAGATAAAAATAAAAAACCAAAAACTAGATTTTTGAATTTTTCACACATAAATTTTAAGGTTATGTGATCTTCTTATCACCTACAACTTTTCCGTAGGACTTTAAGTTTTGCCGGAAATCGAGAAAATCTGTATTTTACCCCTAAACCCTCAACCCCTACCCCTGCCCCACCTGAGATCGCCCGTAATTTTTCATTTTTATGATATTCTCCTCGTTTTCTTATGTTTTTCATCCTACTGCGATTTTCTTGTACTTTTTGTTATTTTTAAGGCTTATTGCACTGGAGTACTACCGCCAAGCGGACTTGGCGTTCTGGTACAATGTTCTGTAAAAACCGAAAGGGCGATGAATTTCATCCAAATCCTAACAAAATAGCCCGCTTTCATCTAAAATTGCATCATCACTTACCATCAAGTGTGATTACATCAAGGGCTAGATTGTAGAAAAAAAATAGTAAATACATTTTATACATACCTTGAAGAGTTTTCATGGAACGTTCCTCACCACCGTAGTCTTCGGGAAGTATCGCTTTCGGAATAAAATCACGGAGGATTTCATGACTTTTATGTACATTGATGCGCTCAGCTATCTTAGCGCTGACCACTTGTTTCAACAACATGACTAAACCATTAATGAACTTCGACTGTGATATTATATGGATTTCTTTGACTCTAGGACTGTAGCATTCCTTTAATTAATGGATTTATTTAGATATGCCAACAACATTTATACACTATAAAACAAATCTAATCTAAGCCTGGTTTAAACTTCCTAAGTTTATGGTTTTGACGACCTCCGTGGCGCAGTAGTATGCGCGGTGGATTTATAGGACGGAGGTCCTGGGTTCGATTCCCGGCGGGGCAGATTGAGATTTTTCTTAATTTGTCTTGGTCTGGCTGGTGGGAGGCTTTCGCCGTGGCTAGTTACCACCCTACCGACAAAGACGTACCGCCAAGCGATTTAGCGTTCCGGTACGATGTCGTGTAGAAACCGATAGGGGTGTGGATTTTCATCCTACTCCTAACAAGTTAGCCCGCTTCCATCTTAGATTGCATCATCACTTAACATCAGGTGTGATAGCAGTCAAGGGCCAACTTGTAGGTATTAAAAAAAAAAAAAAATGGTGTTACACTCCGGTGCCTCAAATTCAAATTCAAATTCAAAATCATTTATTTCAAGTAGGCCAATTATAAGCACTTTTGAAACGTCAAATTAGACTATTTGTAGTGACTCTACCACCGGCTCGGAAGGCAGGTCCTGTTGAGAAGAGCCGGCAAGAAACTCAACAGTTGCTCTTTTAAAATCATTGATTTTTACAGTATTAACTGTATTGTTACAAAAAATTATTTATTCTACTACTTGTGTGAAGTTGAAAGCTGATCCAATTGCCTCTCAACCTCTTTGTCATTTAAAAATTCATCGATAGTATAATAACCTTGACTCAGTAAGTGAGTTTTAATACGTTGCTTGAACTTATGCAATGGCAGATCTAAAACTGAATTGGGCATCCTGTTGTAGAAGAGTACACCCAGTCCAACGAATGACTTTTGAACTTTTCGGAGAGCATGTTAAGCCGTCGGACTGGGTCACTATCATCTAAATCTGATAGCGATCGTTGATGAATTAAACACTATATATATATAGTAATAATGATGATGATGATAAAATAAAATACAAATAATTACAATTTGCTAATTGCCAATATTTAGCCATCAAACACGAACGACTTCAAGACCTCATAATAGTGAAAAATAAGCTTATTGCAAATTATACTTACAAAACATATCGCCGCTACTTGCTTTAGCTGAATAAGATTAACTCTTTTCAAATAACTCGTAACGTCGGCATCCATGAAATCAATGATCGCAATCAATCCACCAAAATAATCGTGAGCTTTAATATATTCTGCCAGCTAAAAAGTAAGTTTTTATCATAATTTAGAAATAATAATCTTCTGGAAATGCTGAAATGCTTTTGGTCATGTAGAGATAATGAAGGTAAGGAGTCTTACGAAAGCAATTTATAAGACGAGAGTGAATGGAACGTTGGAAGGGATAGAAAAAAAGCGAAGGTTCCTGGACCAAATTCAGTACATTCTGATTAAAACCCACATCAATAGCAGCCGATCCCGCCGCTCGCTAGGTGTCCACGCGCGAACTACGAGTGGACCACTCGATGAATAGCTCGCTGTTAGCAAGCTTGCCCCGTGTGCACCGCGAGCTGGCAACGCTTGATCCACGCGAGTGCGTTGCGGTGCTCTCCACGAACCTTTCATAAATTATCATGATATCATTATATCATGATCGGCTCATCATCATCATCATATTATCATGATCGGCTCTCAATTCATGGATTGTAAACACACGTGCACACTTAGGTCAAAACGATGCCCTTTTTGGCTAGGGAATTCGTTGACGACGCGTGGTCCACTCGTTGACGACGCGAGGTCTACTCTACACGAGGTTCACTGGGGACAATGCGGCGTCCACTTGTCGATTACTTTTTTTTTTTTTTCAATATTGAGGAGGAAAAAATCCCTTCGGATTTCTGCCTATTGGCAGGGTATATCCGACTTGCACGGACTAAAACGACCCTCTCTGCACTCCAAGGTTGGCACGGGACCGCAATTGATTACTTTATGCCCACTCGCTTACGTATTTTCTCTCTTTCTTTTCTCGCATTTCTCCAATTCTTCTCTTCTTTCCATTATGCCCCTTAATATTTGGGCATATGTAAGCCAATCTTCTTCGCTGCTAAGCATTCGCGTTATCAGATTGTGGGCCTTTACGTCGCTGTTCGCTCCTTGTGCCACGAGGCTTAGATCCGCGCAAGCCGGATACTCGAAAATAGCATGTCTCGGGGAGTCCTCTTCTCCGCAGGAGCAGCATTTATCTGTCGGAGCTTTCCCGATTAGAGGTAAGTATTGAACACCCCGTGACCGCTCAACGCCTGTGTAATCCACCGATCCACCTCTCCGTGCTTTCCATTGATCTGGTCCAAGCTCCTTTTCCTCCTTCCAACCATTCCCTTTCCCATTCCACGAGTGATTCCTGCCGCAACGTCAGTAACTTTAATTCCTTATTTGCGAACAATTGGGCACGTTCTTTTACCATTTCGTCTATAGGGATAAGTCCTGCTCGACCTGTCGACTACTAGTGGACACCTAATAACGAGATAGAGGTAGACCTTAAACCGACGTACTTGTATAAAGGTTTAATGAAATTGGAAGAAGCGAGAGAGATATACAAGAACCGTGGCAAGTGGAAGGACGTGGTCTCTGCCTACCCCTATGGGAATAAGGCGTGATGGATGTAATTTTTATATACAAAAGGCAACCGTTACTGACTGATGTATCAACGCACATCTCAAACCACTGAACGAGTTGCTATATTATTAAGCGACGAAAAAAACGGAGGAGGTTCTCAATTCGACACGTATTTTTTTTTATGGAAGACCACACACAACTTTTTATAGAGTGGTCCGATTTTGATAATTCTTTTTTTATTAGAAAGGGCACACTTCCAGGTGGTCCCATTGTCATCATGTTAGGATCTGATGATGATATCCTGGGAAAATTTGAGGAATTCTTCAAATTTTGTAGGCACACTTAAAGCGATTTTGATTTTAGTGTAAGTAGCGGTGGCTTTTTGGCTACAAGTGCCGTATAATATACTATGACAGTATAGTAAGAAACCTTGGCTGGCACCGACTTCATAGATATGCTTACGTAAATTAAAGCAACTAAATGACACAGTTATTTTTTACTTTTTAGTGCGTTTTGAGACGGTTCTATTTTATGTCAAAATACTTACGGGTCATGGTTGCTTCCGGAAACGTCTGCGTGATATGTGCCTCAGTGAGACTGGAGATTGTTTATGCGGGTTTGCGGAGGAGGACCTCGACCATGTCTTGTGGGAGTGCAACGAATATAATGACCTTCGGCGCGTAATGTTGGATGGAATCGTTCGCGAAGAAGTGGGACCTGTGTACTACCAGGACCTCGTGAGCTCGGCGGCCAACTTCGGCAAGCTACGGGAGTTCGCGCACCATTGGCATAAGAGGCGGAGCGTCACGGAGCGATGAACACTGTGCAGAGGTGATGTGGAGCTGCTACGGACCGCGGTGTCGCGAGCGAGTCGCGTTGTGTGACGTGCATGCCCCAGAAAGGGGAGAGTGTACATTAGGGACAAGGACGAGATGACAAAGAACTTGTAGGGAGTCAAGAAGGCGGCCGGTGATGAAACGCGAAGAGAAGTGCGGATTCCGGGTTGCCCTCCCGAGATTGGGCCCAAATGACCGAGAGGTTGAAAGGGCCATGGGTGGTGGTGGGTTCTATTTTATGTTAAAAAATTTTATTTAGTGTTAGCATATAATATAGATGTGCGCTAAGAAAATATTTTCCAAAACTCGTCCCTTCAAGATTTAAGCATCGCAAGTATCAGTCTCATCGCATACAACAGATATCTACAATGCTTCCGCAGTATCACGCGCGATCGGATTTGCCGACAGAAACGATCGGATTGGTGACGTATAACTTTTGACGTCATCACGCATCGCATCTTTGGCATTGCCAACGTGTAGTTTCATAAAATGGATCGAATGGATGCTGATACTGATACAAAGAATATTAGGACGCCTACCTTTAAGAGGTAAAAGGGATGAAAGAACTCAAAAGTTACTTACGATTACATTATACCGATAAAAGTACATCTGCAAATCATCTTTAGAGTTGTAAAACTTTGAGATGTACACCCGGCAGTGGTTTTCCGTTAATTTAGGCAATACTATTGCTTGGCTGAAATGATACCAACCATTTCAAAGATTGTAAAATTAACTCGGTATACTCAACGCAAAAACGACGGGGTGATGTTTGTTTCCACTTTGACGTATTTATCTGTCTGTGGCATCATAGCTTCCCAATGTTTAATCCAATTTTGATTTTAATTTTTGATATATTCTTAGGTATGATGAAAATCAGTCCAAAATGGTCCACAAAATGGGGGTATTAAAAATAATCAAAAATTTAGTTGTTAACAGCAGAAATATACTTTAACAAACTATTTATTAACCTCTATCTCTACCTTGACTTCTAATTTAGTTTAAACTTTATTTTGAAGATCAAGTATGTAAGATATTTCGACATGTTGCAAAAAAGAAAATTAAAAAAAAATATACATTTATAACAAAGAAAACGAAGAATCCGTCCGTTTGGCTTTGGATTTAGTTTGGTAGAAAAATAATACAACAAATCAACGTACCAAATGGCAAACATGCATTTAAAATCATTTTTCAGGTTAAATGCACCAAAAAAATCTGGACACAATGTTCTCAAGGTGCAAAACCGGTCCAACTGTCTTTTAGCACGCTCTATTGATCCCTTTGCAAGTATGATTGTCATCTCTAAATAATGAGTATCTGTAAAATAGAATCTGTATTGACATTATTGAAAAAAAATACTTACGTCGTACCAATATGATGCTTACATCCCGTCGATCATCCTGCCTTCACGGGTGCATCCCAGTAGTACCCCATACCGTAGTTCTATAGAACTGTTGGGATGCTTTCCGGGCTGTCAAATTATATCCCAATAGTTCTATATAGAACTGTAGCATAGTTTTTGCTCTTGACTTTGCTTATAGCATATAAGTTATAAACTTTATATTATTTTAATTGATATTTCATTTTGTTTTTAACAAAAAAATGTCCCTTGCGATAAAAAGTACTTGAGTTTTTAATACTAAGTAGTTGCCGTGTCTAAAAAATATTCTCTTATTTTAGAAGTTAAAGGAAGGGGGGACATTTTACCACTTTGGAAGTATCTTTCGCGCAAACTATTCAGCTTAGAAAAAAATGATATTAGAAATCTCAATATCATTTTTATTATATTTAGCATGTCACCAAAAGCTTTTTTGAAAGCTTATTTTAATCTTTCGTCATTCCCAAAGTTATCTTCAGCAATTAAAGAAATAAATTGTTGCTGACGTTTTGTGCAATTTAAGCAAAGCTGTATTCGAAATAATATGTTTAGATTCTTCACCATAATGCATTTCAATTTATATAGATACTCTCAAATTTAAGTGGACATTTATTATTGTAATCGAAAGAAATTTCATATTATACTTATAAAAACTAGGTAATTTATATGTAACGTACAAACAAGATGTTGATATCGACATTTCTTTAATTTTGTCCCATTAGTTCTATATAGAACTATTTTAGTGTGTCATCAGTTCTATAGAACTAAAATTAGGGGGTACTACTGGGATGCACGCGCCTTCACTATGTCGTATGTTGAAAAACACGTCAGTTCTGAAGCCGATGTACCACGGTTGCAAAGCGGATGCGGATGGAAACAGAAATCGATATTCTCCAATGATATTTCGCCGTATTAGACTGACAGTTGAACTGAAGGTGGGACGATCGACAAGTGTAAGCGTGATGTTCGTTCGATATGTTTTTCTCAAGTGTATCGATTCTTGAAAAACTGATGCATCGGCCAATGTGTGTACTGTCGCCGTACGAACGCGCTAAATCCCTATGTTGTGTGCTGAAAAAACCGTCAGCCTACGGAATGATAGCGGACGTTTAAACGACGGAAGTAGCAAAGCACTAAAGTGCGTTCAAAGTAACGTCCTTAAGATGGAAACCTTGAATGGCACCGACTTCATAGATATTATGCTTAAGTAAATTAAAGCAACTAAATGATACAATTATTTTTTACTATTTAGTGCATTTTGAAGTCAGTTTAATTTTTTATTACATTTTTTTTTTCTTATTTTTTAGTATTATATTATTAGAGTACCTACATTATACAGCACTTGTCGCCAAAAAGCTACCGACACACAAACACCGATATAGCTGCAAGTGTATAAATAAAAGATATAAAAATTGAAGAGTTCCTTCCATTTACCCATGATCTCATCATTAGATCCTAATATGATGACTATGGGACCTTTTTGAAAGTGTACTCTTTCTAATAAAAAAAGAATTATCAAAATCGGACTACTCTGTGAAAAGTTATTCGTAGTCATTCATAAAAAATTACCTATATCAAAAACTACTGCACCAATTTTAATGAAACTTACAATATTCCCTAAACTGAATAATACCTAGTAGTACAAAAAAGAATTAGTTAAATCAAACTTGTAGTTCCGGAGATATGCAAACACAAACTTGAAAACATTAAAAATCCCTATCTCAAAAACTACAGAACTGATTTTGATAAAACTTGCAGTGTACCCTAAGTTGAACAATACCTAGTACAACAAAAAATAGTTATGACGGCGCCTGCGTCATCGTACACGACTAGAAAGAAGTCTGTGAACTGCACGTGCACCAGCTACGCTCTGTTGCGGCTGCGCATCGTTCGATACCCCCACTCACCCCACTACTTGAGTCATTCTACGCTGTATAAAAGGAGCGGGTCTGCAACTGGTTGGCAGTCTAGGCTCTGGCGTGGCGCGGTGCAGACCTTGTACTTTGCTTATCGCTTAACCTAGACAACTCTGATAATTAATTTGTGCAAACGAATTAATTATTATTCTCAGCTTGAGACGCAGTGTCTTGAGGTTACATTAATTAACACGAGACGTTACGTATCATTGAAATACCATAATTTGCCAGTAGTAATTCACTGTTAATTAAGTTGCTGTTAATTATTCTTTCAGTTACCTATTTCTAGTTATGTCTGACCCTCTTTCGACATCAGAAGTGGGATCGGATCCATCCCCACTACAAAAACTTGGAAAGTATGGACCTTATCATTGCACTTCCTCACTCACAAAATAAAACAAAGTAAAAGCAATTCTCTTAGTGATGATGACGTGACGGCGGATGATTTAAAAACCGACAGTCATCTAATTAATCTAGAAATTGATAGTCAAATTAATGATATTGAAATTATTAGTCCATGCCAAAACAATTCAGATACCATATCAGTCGATAATGTAACTATGTCTGCCCACTCTGACACTATGTCTGATAACTTTGATACTGACTCTGTACAATGTAAACCTCACAACATTGTGATGCAGGCTGATGTTCACATAACTAATAAAAAATAATAAAAGAAACAAGAAAAAAAAAAATAATAAAAAAAATGAAACAAAAGAAAAAGAGAAAAAAAAATGAGTAACTATCATTGAAGGCGCAAGCGGACCAATGATAGGGCTATAGGGAATTATGAATTCCGGTCTAGCAAAGGTTAAAAAAAAGAGAAAAAAAAAAACGAAAAAATAAAATAATAATAAAAAAAAAAAAAAAAAAAAAAAAAATAGTCGTTGCAGGGCTTAGCCGGTCCAATGACTTTGCTAAAGGGATCAATGTCCGGTCTAGCATCACCAGCTATAGGGAATTGATCTGGTCTAGCATTATCTGCTAAAGGGATCAATGTCCGGTCTAGCATCACCAGCTATAGGGAATTGATCTGGTCTAGCATTATCTGCTAAAGGGATTAATATCCGGTCTAGCATTATCCGGGCCAGTTAATAAACTGAAGGGATCGCTGTAGGGTCTACTGACCGGTCCAGCATAATCTGAAGGAACAGATCTTTATGTTTGTGAGATTTGTAAATATGGTAAAATGTGTCAGGATGATCGAACTGTCATTTTTTATCTCAGATAAACAACAAAGACGCCCACGAGGACGTGTGCTGGTCAGTATGGCCGTGACGGCGCCTGCGTCATCGTACACGACTAGAAGCTACGCTCTGTTGCGGCTGCGCATCGTTCGATACCCCCACTCACCCCACTACTTGAGTCATTCTACGCTGTATAAAAGGAGCGGGTCTGCAACTGGTTGGCCTCGACATAGCACTCTTCAAGAACATCGCACTCCAAGCGAGTCCTTCGGAAGTGCTATCCGAGCTCAGACCATCGCCCAGTCCTATTCCAGCTAGGACCTCCCCCTCCCTCCACGGCCCCCCCGACCAAATCTATCATTGATTATGGGATGCTCTCAGAGCGTCTCAAATCACTTGATTCAAATTTTCTATCCCAAATTCCTGACGAGATAGGGACCGTAGAAGAAGCACTCGCAGCTTCGCAGAGTCTCAGTAGTCATTTACGCGGTGCAATCACCGAATGCACAAAAGAGGTTCCTGCCCTCAGCACGAACACTCTACCTCCCGAGTTGCGTGCATTAAAAGCACAAAGAGACGCCCAACACAGACTCCGTGACTCAGTACCGACCAGACAAAATCGGAGCCTACTCTGGACCCTCCAGAGACGTTTTAAGCGCCGCTTAAGACAACTCCGTGACGGACAATGGGACGACAAGCTGAGACAGATCGAGCCATCGCACCTAGCGCATTTCCAATTGGCTCGTTCTCTCAAAGCCGACCCCGTCTCGGCCACTCCACCCTTAATTCGCCCCGACCTCCCGCCCGCGTTCGAGGATATCGATAAGGCCGAGTGCTTAGCAGACAGTCTGGAAGCACAATGTTCTCCAAGCACCACTTCCGTAGATCCAACTCACGTGCACCAAGTTCACTCTGAACTTGCCTCCATCCTCTCGCTCCCTCCTGACGGAGATGAGATCCCCCCCACGACCTACGACGAAGTCTCAAAGATTATCAAAGGGTTAAAAAATAAGAAGGCCCCAGGTCCAGACGAAATCAGCAACAAAGCATTAAAGCTCCTACCTGTTCAACTAATTAATCTATTAGTTATAATCTTCAACATGTTTTTAGCCCACTGCTCCTTCCCTCCAGAGTGGAAGGAAGCCACCGTTATAGGCATTCCAAAGCCGGGTAAACCCCGCAACCTCCCAACTAGCTATCGCCCCATCAGTCTTCTCAACACCCTCGCCAAGGTGTATGAGATTCTGATTCAAAACAGACTCAAGGCTGTAGTCTCTGAGAAGAAACTTCTCAATGACCCACAATTCGGCTTCCGAGCCAAACACTCCTGTGTCCAACAAGCTCACCGCTTAACGGAACACATTCTAGCTGGCTTCACCAGATTTAGAAATCCAATTCCCACTGGGGCCCTCTTCTTCGACGTAGCCAAAGCGTTTGACAGGGTCTGGCACGAAGGGTTGCTATTCAAGCTCCACACCTTCGACGTGCCAAACAAACTGATCCGTTTGCTACACAGCTATCTCACAGGCCGTACCTTCAGGTACCGCCTAGATGGCACTCTCTCCTCCCGCAGGCCTATCCGAGCGGGAGTCCCCCAAGGCTCAGTCCTAGCACCGCTCCTCTACGCACTCTACACGAGTGACATTCCAGTTGATATTCCCCCTGATGTACACGTTGCTCAGTTCGCGGATGACACCGCACTGTTCTCCACACATAGAAGCTATCGAGTAGTAATACCGAGGCTTCAAAAAGCGGTCAAGCTCCTAGGACAATGGTTCCGTCTCTGGCGCATCGAGGTGAACCCCGAGAAAAGTGCTGCCGTACTATTCACGGGTAAACCTAAGCACAGAAACAGAATCTATCAAGAGGTTTCCCTCTATGGAAAACCCATTCCCTGGCAATCCGAGACCAAATATCTCGGAGTAACCTTTGACTCCCGCATGAGCTTCTCGTCACACATCCGGAAGGTCTCAAAAAGAGCCAGATGGGTGTTAGGTCGTTTCTACCCACTCCTTTGCTCTTCAAGCAAACTGTCACTTAGACTGAAAGTCACCCTTTACAAGGTGTGCATCCGCCCCATTATGACCTACGCTAGCGTAGTGTTCGCCCACCGTCCCAAGAGCGCAATCAAGCGCTTACAAACTGTCCAAAATAAGTTCATGCGCCTTGCCACGGGTTCCCCGTGGTTCGTTCGCAATAACGACCTCCACCGAGACCTGGATCTACCAACCATTACACAACACATGAAACAGCTATCGAAAAATTACTTTTCGAAAGCTACCACACACCCAAATCCACTTGTGGTTCAAACGTGCTCTTACACGCCCGAAATAGACGCCGTCTGCACACGCAGACGCCCCAAAAACGTCCTTTACGACCCAGACGACGACACGACTACGGACAATGCCTCTCAATACACTTACACACCAACACAGCGTCTTCGCCGGCGAAGACGAGGTCCCCGTTTCTTAACGTCACCCGGACGTGGAACTCACCCACGTCCATTAAGGGGACGCTTTGGCCTGACTTAACAGTCACGCCAAAACCACATGCCCATTCCAAACGTCCCTCTAAGCCGAGGCCCGAGTCTCACAGGAGACGCCCTTAGAGAGTCGTTACGCCCTCTTACTTTTTCTTCGCCTTCGGGCACTCTCCGGCGATGCTTCTGCGCTCGCCCAACCCCCCCGGTGACGCCGCTGTGGTCCCGTATGGAGCCTACGGCACTTACTCAAACAGGAAAAAAAAAAACTGATTGGCAGTCTAGGCTCTGGCGTGGCGCGGTGCAGACCTTGTACTTTGCTTATCGCTTAACCTAGACAACTCTGATAATTAATTTGTGCAAACGAATTAATTATTATTCTCAGCTTGAGACGCAGTGTCTTGAGGTTACATTAATTAACACGAGACGTTACGTATCATTGCAATACCATAATTTGCCAGTAGTAATTCACTGTTAATTAAGTTGCTGTTAATTATTCTTTCAGTTACCTATTTCTAGTTATGTCTGACCCTCTTTCGACAGTTACTTAAATACTTAAATCGGACTTGTAATTCCGGAGATATGCCTCCACAAACATAAATACATACATACATACATACATACATACATACATACATACATACATGTAATTTAGCACATGTGTTCAGACGCTGATATAGACTAACATATGCGAAACTGGGCTTTTCTGGAAATATTACATACATACGGGTCGAATTAATAAACTCCTTTTTTTTGAATTCGTTTAAAAACCAAGTTAAAATGTATGTAATTACATAAATTTTAATTGCATTAGTGTTTCTTATTCAAACTTTTTGTACTTCAATGTCGTTGGAATAAAGATGAATAATAGGTATAATTATTGTTAAAGTGTAATATCATTATTAGATATTATAAAACAAAGTCGGTTTTTATGTTTGTCCGGATGTGTGCTTTTATTTTTAAAACTACGCACCGACGAAAACCGATTTTCATGCGGTTTTTTTTATCTGACAGAGTGATTCAACAGAAAGATTTATGTGTATAATACATGCATAATATAGTAGAGAAAAACTGATAATTTTAGAGGTTTCTGATGTGATGTCGTAAATTAACGCATTTTTTGCACTGACATTGCAAACGCTGGCTAAACCTTACGAGATAATATATCAAAATAATGTACTACAGTATTGCACACCTTACAAAACGTCCGCGATGGCATATGTCTATCTCTTAGGGATAACATACAATAAGAATTTTTTTATCTTTTACTTTCAGTAAAAAAAAAATGTGTGCGTGTACTAGCGTACACTCGTAAGAAGTGAAACTAACTAACTAACATATCAACATTCAAGTATTAGAAAAAATTGATACCATAATTACACCCACGTGTTAGTGTATTGAAAAATACAATCAAAAACTGAGGTTAATTTTAAATAACGTGGAAAAATAAATACCGTAATTATACCTAAGTATTAGAAAAAGAGATATAATTACTTACTTTTTTTAGAAATTAACTGGAATTAGAATTAAAATAAACCCTTTGATTTTGCTGATCACTTCAATATAACAATATATATATGTATATTTATCACGTCACTTCCATAAGTCAAAGATGGCGCGTAACGGAAAAATGTGACGCGTAACGAAAAAATGTTACACTAAATTTTTTTCCAAACCCGATAAAGAAGTTTCACTTCAATAATGGTTTATTTACGAAGCGATTTTAAGCAATACTGCATTAATCCTTATCCAGTTAAGTATCTTAAATACTTTGTGCATTCAATATAGATCACTATTGTTCAACATATAATTTAAATTAATATTTTACAAGATAATAAGAGTCACAATGCAGGGACATACTTTAGTACCAGCATTGCACCCATGCAAAGCCGGGGCGAGTTGCTAGTTCATTATATAACTTAAAGGTTTTGAATAATAATAAATGCAAAACCAACTAAAGAAGTAGATAAACATCTACACGTTCGAACACGAAGTTCTGAGGCATACCTACTACATTAATCCCTCTCCTGAGAGAATGTTGCAATAAAAATACCTAAGCTACGTGTTTAGCCAGACTATAAACTATCTCTGTATAAAATTTCTGTTCACCCGTCGATCCCTGACTAAGTACCATACTTATTATAATGGTCCAATTATGTACATTGAAGATATTTTCAAAATGTTTATTGAAGGGAACTGTATAATACTTTTTGTTGCAAAAATTAAAGTAAAAGGGGTGTGAAAGTTTGTATGGTAAGTCCTAAGTTTTTGAGGTTATGCTATATGAGAATTGGTAAAAGAACAAATGTATTAATATAAAACATAATATTATTCAAGGATTTATGAAAGTCACCCCTAATGGGTTAACATAGGGGTTGAAAATTTGTACAGTAAGTCCTACATTTTTCAAGATATGCTTATAAAAGTTGTTATAAAAACAACAAAATACATATAAAATATAAAGTGATTCAAGGATTTTCAAAATTTTACTCCTAAAGGGGTTGAAAGTTCGTATATAATAAAATAATTAATTACCTAAATGTTAAAATTATAATATCTTAAATGTCTCTGACTTTTCCAACAAATATCGTTATAGTTCATCTAAGTTATATAACATTTTTAACTTTAACAAATTATATACCTACTAAAACTTTCCTTAAAAACCATTCCATTTATTAGTGAAAACCACATGACTGTCCATTTTATATTCTTACAGACAGACGTGGCGATAATGTGGTAGAGTATGGAAAATTATTCTTTAAAAATAAAACTCGGATAAGTAATTTGAAATTGAGTTGGTCTATAAAATATTAAGCCTTTAAGAAATTCTTGGTAACTGTTAGTACGTGCAACCTACAACCTTTCGGGTTGTTTTTATAAAGGTCGGTTAAAAATTAAGAAATAGCATCTTACCGAAATCCTTCTTATTGAAATGTGGCTGTTTTTGTACCCATTCTTTTAATATGTTGACTGCTTCCTTCATGCCCCCCGGTTTGTCTAGATTGTACAGCTTGCGAACATACTGCAATGTATCCGGGTTCACTTCGAAATAATTATCCTTTGGAATAAAATCCATTTCGATGAAATTAACCCGAGTTGCTTGAGTGCTGAGATTTAACTGAATTTGGTATTTGGTAATGGTGGCATTGAGGGACTGTTGTTGATTATAATTACATGTAATTTTATTTTATTTCAAAAACTGCGGCGCCCCGCGGGTTTCCCCGCGTAGGGCCTGTCCGTGTTGGGGTATAAAAGTATCTAGCCAATGTGCTATACTAGAGAATAATTTATTTCTTCGCCAAATTTTGTCTAGATTACGTTAATTCCGATGTATTACGTTAAATCCGATGTAAAACGATTGCAAAGCGAATATAACTGAATTCCAATGATATTTTGCCACATTAGACTGACAATCGAACGAACGGTGGGATGATCGACGTGATGCAAGCGAGATGTTCGTACGATGTATTTTTTTTCAGAAATTGGCCTACAACATGTATCCTACAAACATCTTGTCTGAATTCTGTTACATTTCAATTTCTGTTACATCCACTTTGCAACTGTTGTGCATCGGCTTCAATACTGACGTTTTTTTTCAAGAATACACATACTGTTCAGGTATTAAACCATATTTAAGTAACAAGAGGTTCGATTCCCGGCAGGGCAGATTGAGATTTTTCTTAATTTTTTTTGGTCTGACTGGTGGGAGGCTTTCGCCGTGGCTACCACCCTACCAATAAAGACGTACCGTCAAGCGATTTAGCGTTCCGATACGATGTCGTGTAGTTTCAATAATTATTCTGATATTCGGGATAAAGATAAATCTAATAAATTAATTTCATGAAAATGGTCCAGCCGTTCTAGAACTGTATGTGTTGTTACTAACCCATCTTTCTTTTATATAAGGTGAGTTTGAATTATCTGCCAGCGTTGAAACTAGAGTAAGTGTAATGCATAATGATTACAACAGCGGAATAATAATATTTCTAGAACCAGTAACAAAAAACATAAAAATTACCTACAAAATATCCTCTCACTTAGGACATTTTGCATAACACCATCCATTGCATTCATAAATTAACCGCAGAGTCACCCGAGGTACCGAAGGAAGGTATATCTTAAACATTCGATTGCTACTAAATAAAATACGGAAAGAAAAGCCAAACGACCAAAATCTCCCAGTAGACAGAGTAAAATAATAACAATCGGCTGTCAGAAATCAAGCACGGAACCTTCGAAGAACTAAGTAGGTATATAGGTTCAATAAACTTTCTAGTTAAATTAACTACTGTAAAACGCGGGCGGCAAGTGTTTAAATGCGCGTGTTTGTTGGCGTCCGCGGTAGCGATCTGAAAAAATGGTGCCTTTTAGAAGACCGACAATCGCGCCGCGCCTGTCATGCTCGCCGCCGGCATTTCAAACAAAGTTTCAACCTATTAATGGAAAGTTCATTGACCTTGACGGTCAATCAGCTGTTACATTGTTATTTTAATGAATTCTATTGTGTACGTACTGTGTACTTAACTGCCTTGGGGTCAATGGCTGGCTAGCTTTGAGGTTAATTTATGGATGTATTGGATGATGTTATGCGCACTGTCGTAAGTGAATAGATATTTTGTAATGTTTTTATTTCTTTTTTCATTGGTTCTGGGAACAATTTTTTTCTATTGTAATCTATATGCATAAGACTTGCTCCAGTTTCGACGCTGGCAGATCATCCAAATTCACCTTATATATGTCCCGTAAATAAATGATCAAAATAGGATATATATCACCTTATTATCAAATAATTAAAGGGTTTTGCGAACTTACTATTTTTGATCCATGATTCAATCCCAAATTTTAGCTACGTCACATCCACAGTTGCGACGTGAGGAAGTAACAAACATACACACACACAATCGTTCGCTTTTACGAGTATAATATTAGTGTAATATGTAAAAAGCGCCAAACTGTAAAACTGCAACAGGAAAATCAACCATGTCAAAAATTATAATTAATACCTCTAGTTAGGTAGTTAAGATATATATCTATATTTAAATATTTAATTTTCAAAAATACGTGCAGAAAAACAATGAAACTCGGGATTAGAAACATTACTTATATTCCAAAAAAAGTGTTATGAAAATTGGACTTCAGCTATGAAACATTCTCTCCAAGGCACGGGAATGTAATGACACCAACTCAGAACTTTACTAAAATTTTCTTAAAAGAAACAAAACTCGTTGTTTCACAACGGAGGATTTGAATCCAGCATATCGTGATCCTAACGATGGAAGGGCGATGGAAAGAGCAATGCTCGGATTATCTCTGCGTGATCGAATCAGAAATGAAGAGATTCGCAGAAGAACCAAAATAACTGACATAGCTCAGCGAGTCGCACTACCGAAGTGGCAATGGGCGGGGCACGTAGTTCGAACAGCTGATGGACGTTGGGGGCCGAAGGTGCTAGAATGGCGACCCCGCACCGGAAAGGGCAGTGTTGGTCGACCCCGCACCAGGTGGACTGATGACATCAAACGGGTCGCAGGGAGCCGCTGGGCACATGCGATGCGGCTCAAGATCGTTGTGTTTGGAAGTCCCTAAAAAGGCCTATGTCCAGCAGTGGACGTCCACCGGCTGATAATGATGATGATGATGATGATGATGATATCGTGATCCAAAGCCACTTAAGTTAACCACTAGACCAACGAGGCCAGTCAGTATTTACTTATCTATGATACAATCTTGGGCCAAGGAACTTTCAGATGTTATGAAATGACACCGTAGAGTCTTTCCTTAGCTCTAGAATGTAATGGACTGTAGGGACTGCTTATGGAAGTCTATAGTTTCCCTTAATATAGAGTGCAGGACCTTTTCGATGCTGCAGAGTCACCCAAGCGACAGGAGACACCTCGCCAGGTAATGCCCTTGCTAATAGCTTTATACACATTTGCACTGGGCCGCGGTCTTGATAATAAGAAGTGACTATTTAGCGTTCACCAATATTTAATCAAATCATTACGAATTTGATAAATGCCAAAATGCATGGAGCTGGAGAGGTCTCAGTTCTAGCGAATTAAAGCACCCTGACCAATAACTCCCAACCCAGCTTCCTACTTTAAGAACTTAACCGATTTTATAGACATGCTTAAGTTAATTAAAGCAACTAAATGACGCACTTATTTTTAGTTTTTAGTGTGTTTTGAAGACGTTTATTTATTTATTAAAAATGTTTTTTTTTATTAAAAATTATTAAAAAAGTGGTAGGTATATAATAGGTACGGGTCTTTTTTTTATTTTTGGAAGGTTGCTATAAATTAATTTACTCGCGGGCAAAGTCTTAGACATCTGCTAATATTTTAAGAAAATGTATGAAGTAAGACACCGTTCGTGATAAGTTTATACTAAGACATCATTATTCTAACAATATAGTTTCTTATCACGTACATTTTATCTCTTTTAACTCCGTCTCTACCATCTTCTCCCCACTTTATGGCGTCTTACGGCGATATAACAGACATCGTTACATTAAACACGATATATTGCTATGGAAAAATAAAAGAAAGTAGGTAGTATGCGTTGCATAAGATTTAGTACTATCAGACGCCTGCGACTTTACCCGCGAGTCAAATAACTGTTGAGAAACCTACCGTTTAAAATAACATGAACATATTTATTTAATGAAAGAATTCATATAGCAAGCATTTGACGGCATCAATGGCGCAGTGGTATGCGCGGTGGATTTATAAGACGGAGGTCCGAGGTTCGATTCCGAGTGTGGATATCATCCAACTCTTAACAAGTTAACACAATTTTGTGTATAAAATAATTATTTATAAAAAATTCCATACTAACATAAGCAAAAAGGGTTGATACGTTAAAATTTAAGCAATTTGTTGTCCACATATCTCCCTCAGGAGTTTGTCCAAGAAGTTTTTTTTCCTAGGCATGTTTTCTCTCTCTCTAACTCCTGGTTGACAGCTTGATAGGATATTTACCTAGTACCCTAAGCATAGATTAAAGACAACTAGATAGAGCCCATAGCGTGTCCACTCGTGAATACATCACATGTCAACATTTAAAGTACATCATAAAACGTTATGTTTTAATATCGTAAAATACAAAATATTACTTTATATAAGATAGTTTAGTAAACGCATAATACATGAAATTTGCTAAAAAAATAACATATCTAAGCTTTAAATCATCAATCAATGAAGTTTATGCCTACTTACGTATGAAACGTAATTCCTTCGATTTTCTGTTCGCTGCGACTGTTGCAGCCGAAAATATTACAACCCACCATAGCACGATAACGTTTAAATTAATATCGTAACCGCAAAGTTATATTATTTATCAGCAAATTTAATAAAAAGCTAATAATTGCTCAGATATGTCCCTTGTCTGTCACAAACTCCACTCTTGACAAACAATAAAAACGAACACGCTGAAAGGGACAAAAAATAATCTTGTGTCACTTTCTAATAAAGGCCGAATGAAATAAGTCTGTCACGCTCTTGAACCTACAGCCGCGTTATGACTCCATCTAGTAGTCTTTAATCTATGACCCTAAGTTATGCTCGTATACGTCGCTTGATCAATATCATTCTAAGAATATTTTTAATTATCTTAAGTCCCAAAGGTAGGTACTTAATTACCTTAAAACATTTCTCTAAGGACCTTGTTAGTCCCATGTTCACACTAGTCAGATGTCACGTATGGACTCACTGTTTTAACTAGCCTAAACAAACTAAATTCCCTTTGGACTGAGTTTAATGAAACTGCCAAATCAAACAAATATACCCCTCTAGGCAAACTCGAAACAAGTTAGCTAGGCAAATTTAAATGTAAGTTGTCACATACTGCAAATATCTATTGTAGCTTGCCTACGTAACAGATCATAGGTAGATCAACCTCTTTTTTACCCAACTGCGTCAGAAGGAGGGTTATGTTTTTTGAGCGTATGTATGTATGTATGTATGTATGTATGTCCATTTCTTCGGCACGCGCTACAGCCTAAACGGCTGAATGGATTTTGACATGTAAGGTGTCGTTGAATTTGTCGAAATTGTGGTAGTGAAATAAGCTATATAAATTTTCAAAATGGCGGCTGCAAATGGGGGAAAAAAGGGGGGATGTGTGTATTTTTTTCTTTTATCTTAGCAATATGGATACCAATTGAAAGATCGTAAAAAGACCATTTCAAAAATATAAATATCATATCATGTTCATATTACTTTTTTAACAAAAAATGGCAAAAAGTGTACTCATTTCTATACCATAAACTAAAACTAAAAACTCTGAAAAAATTATTATTATAACCTGCTTAGAAGTTATGAAAAAAGAGAAAAACAAGGATCAATATATCTGTATAAAATTCTCCTCAGCCTGCAGCACCATAAAGTATTTAGTTTGCAGCACCATAAAGTATTTAGAATTTTATACAGATATAGTGATCCTTGTTTTTCTCTTTTCAGTTCATAACTTCTAAGCAGTCGGGTTTTTTGTTTTTATAATAATAATTTTTTCCTACCAGTTAGCCCTTGCTATACACCTGATGGTAAGTGATGCAATCTTAGACTGACGTGGGCTAACTTGATAGAAGTAGGATGAAATCCGCACCCCTTTCGGTTTCTACACGACATTGCACCGAGACCCTAAATGGCTACGTCTTAGTCAGTAGGGTGGTCACTACCTACAACCAACGCCTCTCAGCAGCCAGACCGGAACTGCGGACCTTCGGATCCCGTGGTTTTGGCTTCGGCCCAGTTGTATATTAATATTTTATAGCTTCAATTTGTTTCGTTAACTCGTACTGGAATGATGGGTCTACACTCCACATCCCCTCACCTATAAAAAACCAGAAAAAAAAAAAACTTTTTTGAACATGAATAATTTTATACACGACTAGCACTGCTCGTCGGGAAATATAGCGGCATGTTTGCGCTTTTTAGAAATTTTGTAATGTCTCCGAAAATATATAACTAATTAACATACTGAAAAAGACAAATCTTATCTCAATAATAACCTTACGATTATTAAATAATTTATTTTGATAAGGATTTAATTTTAGTTGTATAAATGATGACGTAAACGTAAGCATATGAATTAAATGATTTTTTAAAACACAAAACGTTATATATCTGTTAAAATATAAAAGATATACGTATATGCTGTTGCGGACTTTTCTGTAGAACTTTAGTTTAGTTGTAAAAATAATGACGTAAAGTTAAGCATATGAATGAAATGATTTATTACAGTGTCGCACTTTTAAGAAATTTTGCATGGCTCCGAAACTATATAACTAATTAACATACTGTAAAAGGCAAATCTTATCTCTGTAATATTCTTGTGATTACTAAATAATTTGTTTTGATAAGAATTTAATTTTAGTTGTATAAATGATGACGTAAACGTAAGCATATGAATTAAATGATTTTTTAAAACACAAAAAGTTATATATCTGTTAAAATATAAAAGATAGATATATGCTGTAGCGGACTTTTTTGTAGAACTTTTTAAGATACATAATGTTGCCATAGTTAAGGCAGCGTACGCGCATAAAGACGATTTAACATATTTTTGCGATCCGACTTGCGCGACAAAAACTGTGATAAGTCGGTTAATATATACAATACAAAAATAAAATATATAGCCTATGACACTTACTGATAACGTAGTATTCTTCTAGTGAAAGAATTTTTAAAATCGGATTAGTTGTTCCGAAGATCTTTATTTACAAACTTACAAACTTACAAACTTTACCTTTTTATAATATTAGTATAGATAAATACTAAGTAGTTTGCATTTAAAATTTTAGGTTAGAATACTTTCTTGTCGAAATTTTCGAACATACATTTTTATAACGAACTTAGAACGAAGTTAGTGTTAATTCGGATCAAGCTTTGACATTATACGCCTTCTATTAGCGTCAGTTAAAACAACTATAAAATGTTCCGGGAACAAGGGGAGTATTTTATTACAAAGTTAAATTACCAACTGTCGACATCATCCCACTTTTTAACTACGTTTACATTTTTCACGGAAGCAATTGAACTGGTTTCGTGGTTTATTTTCTTTTGTGAATGAAAGCTTCTGCATTTGTGCAATGGATAGCCTTTCTACTCTCGTGGTGGGTAGTAGGGTCACCGTGGGTAAAATTGACTAATTAAGCGAATTTTATTTTAAATTATTATTTGCTTCTAATACGAAATAATATAAAAACTTCATTATTTTTATGTATGATCCAATATAAATGTTTAATACAGTGAACTAATAATTTTTTTACAGAAAATTTGCTGCATTTTTGACGTGACTACGTCTTATAATTCGATAGAGCCGGCTGCACGCACGAAAAAACATGACGTCATGCGTCGTGACCTCGCTTTGAGGCGTTCCATGTAAGACTTGAAGCGCAAGCGAGAGCGCGGAACGAGTGACAAAGAAGCACAATCGGCCTTTGCATTCGGCAGCGTTCGACATGCGTCTATTAAATATAATTATTAAATATATTAATTTTAAATTAAAAATTAATATATTTATTATAAATTTATAAAATCAAAATCAATTATTTTATTAATTTAAATTAATATTTATAAAAATATACTTAAATTATAAATTTTAATAACCAATTAAATGCTACCATTCCATCAGTATTTTCTTCAGACGTTGTCACGTTCAACTATAGTCAGTAAACCGACTTTACAGACAACCAATTTTTTTGTCAACTTACCCCTACGTTTTTAAGTTTGACCAGAGGTTTCAATGTTTGACCGGTCGATATTTTAGTGATTGACGATGTAAATAAAACTACATATTATTTAACAATAATATTCATTTTCAAGCAATTTTTGTACCTATACAGCAAACTTAGTATTAGCACCTAAATTGAAAACTGGTCAATTACCCACGTTGACTCTAGTTACTTTGGATCATAAAATTTTAAGTTCAAGTCCTGGGCTACGAATTACTGAGCTATTCTTTTTTCCAAGAAACCCTCAGTAGCAGCCGGAAGTTAATTAAGAGTTTGGTGGTATTATAATTATACCCATGCTTCGGAGAGCAAGTTCACCAACCTGTACTGTACAGCGCATTGGGCTTAAGTTCCTATCTCCTATTAGGAAGGACTAGGGGCTGTTTCTTTGGACCGTCTTCCATAAAAGAAATGCCCATAAAAGAAATGACCACGCTGGGCAGGCGGATTGGTCACCGCAGGACTAGACTATTTGTACCAGTGTCACTGCTGCCTGATACTGGCCTCATTTTATAGCCTAGCCTATTCAGAATGGTTATACCGCCATTCATCGGTCGCCAGAGCCTCGTCGGTCCATCTGTCGCGAGCAGGTGAGGTTGACATTCGGAGAGGCTGACTGGTACTAGCCTCCCCCTTACACCCGCGGCTCAGGATCGTTGTGTTTGGAAGTCCCTACAAAAGGCCTATGTCCAACAGTGGACGTCTACAGGCTGGTAATGATGATGATGATTAGGAAGGAAGCATGACCCCGTAGTAGATAGACTAATAGGGATTGTCGCATGTTTATCACATATTAATATTTTGTAATTGTTCAACGTAACGAAATCATTGCCCCAAATTGGCTACAAAAGTTAACTCTGCCATAAAATTACACAAGCAATATAATTTGGGCACCGCGTCGCAAACAAACAAGTATTACTCCAGGAATACCTGAAAATAAAGCGCGCCAAAAAAGGACACAAATTTTGTAAACATTTTTTATACAAACAATTTTCGACGCGCGCCCGCTTTGAATATATTATGGGGAGACAGAAAGGGCTAAAGACGTGTAAATATTTTACAAGGACGGCTTTTCTGTTTGCACAGTAACCCTAGATTGTACGTCATTTTAGTATGAAAGGTTGAAAAACGCTGGAAATTCCTTTTATGACTTGTTTTGCCGTGGAATCCTGAAACCTTTCTTATCACCACCCTGATGGACGTCAGCCTCCTTTTTTCCCCTCCTTTGAAAATATATATCGACAGTTTATTAATGTTGTGATTTCCATTTCGATTGTAATAAAATTTGTTTTAAAAAATAAAATGACGTTATGAATTAATCTTTACTTCAGAAACCAGTCACTTAAATCGTCAGAAATTTAAACAGCAGTCGAATACCAGATTAATAAGATCCTTGAGTGATCGATTCATATAATTATTGATTTTTTTCAATTAATTAAATTCAGAAAATGACAATCGGCTCTGCCGGGTGTCGAACCCAGATTCTCTGTCTTTTAAATCCTTGCAAGGGCCTCATTTTGGTCTTAAAAGCAGCTTGGAGTAAAGAAGATGTCTTGAAGAGCACGTTGACTTTCTAATATCATTAACATAATAATGATTGCTTTTAGACGTCATATAAGCTCGTCAATCTGGAATAGACAATTGTTGTGGGTATTAAGCTCAATTTTCTAACATGTTTTATGGGAGAGGAAACAATTACGATGACGTTACAATCACTACCACATACATACATACATAATTCCCAATAGCCTCATTCTGGGTAGATAGATACTACAATTACCACAATCCTTGTGTACTTCCTTAGCTTCTTCCACTCTTATTAATCCTTTAAAATTATTTGGCTAAATATTTAAAATATGGCACTCTTAACCTAGCCATATTTTAAAATAGAGCCAAGCGAGAAGACGCACTTCCTGGCTCAAAAATTTTCAAGGTTCTGCGACTGGTATGGAATGAGATCGTTGTTCGAAGCTGCCGCCTCGAAAGTCAAGATAGAAGTAATGAACCTTTGTAGAAGCGATGGTAATTGAAAAAAGAAGAAGATATTTTATAAAATTATTATTATAAAAACAAAAAACCCGACTTAAAGCAGTCGGGCTTTTTATAAAATTCTAAATACTTTATGGTGCTGCAAACAGGGACAAAATACTTTAACCTGCGAGGAAATAAAGATCTACCAAAACTACGTTTGTCTCCGCCTGCAGCACCATAAAGTATTTAGAATTTTATACATATATAGTGATTCTTGTTTTTCTCTTTTCAGTTCATAACTTTAAAGTAGTTGGGTTTTTTGTTTTTATAATAATAATTTTATTTGAGACTTTTTAGTTTTAGTTTATGGTATAGAAATGAGAAGGTTCACTCAGTACACTTTTTGCCATTTTTTGTTACAAAAGTAATATGAACATGATATTATGATATTTATATTTTTGAAATGGTCTTTTTACGTCCTTTCAATTGGTACCCATATTGCTATGATAAGAGAAAAAAATACACACATCCCCCTTTTTTCCCCCATTTACAGGCGCCATTTTGAAAATTTATATAGCCTATGTCACTACCACAATTTTGACAAATTCAACGACACCTCACATGTCAAAATCCGTTCAGCCGCTTAGGCTGTAGCACGTGCCGAAGAAATGGACATACATACATACATACATACGCTCGAAAAACATAACCCTCCTTCTGACGCAGTCGGGTAAAAATGTTCTGAATTTGGTCCAAAAATATGGCCTCGCCTATGGGTTTGCCTGCCATTCATCATCATCACGTGGTGCCATCCTCTAAACGAAATTTAGCGGTCATCATGCGAAAAACCTTTCTATCCTCCACAACTCTCTTCAATTGTGACTGATTGAGTCCGGTCCACTCTCTTATGTCGTCCAACCTTTTCCGCCTTTGTCTGCCACTACCAAAGTAATATTATAAATCACACCACCCCAAAATATAGGCATTGGAAAACATTCACGTAATGTGGTAAAGGCTAAATTGAAAAGCAAATGTAATTTGTACGCCGAGTCGACAAATAAAACGACATTCGCAGCGCAGATGAAAATGCAACTTACAGGTTTAAAGTGAAAATTCATTTCAATATTCCGATTACCCGCTGAAACGGGGCAATGCGAGGCTATCAATTTGGGATTTTAACCAACGTCAGCGGTCTTTCTGTATGCACAAAAGGAAGGTAATTATTTATTTATATTCGCTGCAGGTTTACCACCCCTACAGATAGAAAGCCTTCGATGGACAGAATTTTGTCGTTATATAAAGCTGAAAGTTTATGTTCTTATAACAGGTAAATAGGCAGCTATGGAGTTTTAATCATAGTTGATTCGATAGGTCGCAATTCCCATAGGTCCAGACCCTGAATCGTCAACCACAAAGCAGATATTTCTTTAGGTTAATAAATTTTGATTTAAAGTAACGTTAGCGATCTTTCTCTATGCACAAAAAGTAATTCTAATTAAACTTATTAATATTATGTGCAGGTTTACCACGTTTAAAAATTCCTTCGATGCCCAGTATTTTGTCTGAAATATGTCAGCACCCTTCCTTACATATTGTAAAATAAATCCCCTCACTGCCTCTGCCTGTCTGTTTGCAATAAATTCAAAGACTAGTGAACGGACTGTCATGTGGTTGTCTTGTCCAATAGATAGCGTGGCTCCTGAGGATGATTTAAGTAGGTACATATATAATTTGTTAAAATTTTATGTGTAAATTGGATGTAATGTGACAATAACTGTTGCAAAAATCGGGGAAATTTAAGCCACCGGGTTTTATCTCGAGAATTTTTCAAAATAAGTTTACTATGAAAGCAACCAACTTGTAGGTAGTGCTATTCTGTAAGTAAACTTGATAATATGAGTTCCGAACTCATTAGTATCTCTCCCTCTACAACACAATAGAGAGATAGATACCAGTTCCAAACTCACACTTTCGAGATTTCTTAAGCAATACTGCTACTATTCTAAGCTGTATTACTTAACGCCCGAGAAAATAGTAGCAGTCATTCGCGAAACAGCTTTTATAACCCTCGAAGAGATATTCAGATATTCATTATTGGAACTATATAAAATTTTTTAACAAAAAATAGAACCGACTCAAAATGCACTAAAAAGAAAAAATAAATAACTGCGTCATTTAGTTGCTTTAATTTACTTAACCATATCTATGAAGTCGGTGCCAGCAAGTTTAAGGAACATTTATTTAACGTAGTAAAGCAGTATGTGGGTTCTAGGTAATGTCCTTAAAGTAGAAACCTTTTTTGTGATTTATCGCCACGTAACGTACTCGTACTATACTGTCATAGTATATATTATACGGCACTTGTCATGCGTAGTCATATATAAAAAAAAATATATATATATATATATATATATATATATATATATATATATATATATATATATATATATTTACGTGTCGAATTGAGAACCTCCCCATTTTTTTCGTCGGTTTATAAAAGGTAACAGTCTCGACATTATATTTCAAAATGTTTATACTCGTACTAAGGAAGAAAATTAACTTGTAGCCCAACGCCTGGCAAAAAATGTTAGCAATCATTTTGTAGAATGTCTTTGAGAATTCTCATAGAGATATACGGTTTTTATACCGACTACAAGTTGGGTCGTAACTACTATCACACCTGATGTTAAGTGAAGATGCAGTCTAAGATGGAAGCGGACTAACTTGTTAGGAGTAGGATGAAATCCACACCACTTTCGGTTTCTACACGACATCGTACCAGAACGCTAAATCACTTAACGGTACGTTTATGTCGATAGGGAGGTAACTAGCCACGGCGAAAGCCATCCAGCAGCCAGACCAAGACAAATTTAGAAAAATCTCAATCTGCCCCGCCGGGAATAGAACCCAGGACTTGCGTCTTATAAATCCAACTGCGTCACGGAGGTCGGAGGTTTCTAGATTATATTTGCTTTTGACATACGTAACTATAAAAGAATCTTGTTTATTATATTTGCTACAAGAACTAAAAAGAAATACCAAATTCTGAAATGATATGACTCTGTAAACTGTAAAAGACAATATTTCGTTGCATGCTGAAAAGGAAGCTCTACTCATAGAAACAAGACGTTTGCCGTAAGTAATTGGATTCCATGTTTAGATTCCAACTGTAGAGTATGCAGCTCAAAGAACAAACAAACTTGGTAACGAGTAGCAGCGAGGTGGGTAGTCGAAAAATTGGAGTCCGGTATTTTTAACCGACGAAAAAAAAAACGGAGGAGGTTCTCAATTCGACACGTATATATATTTTTTATTTTTTTTATATGTATGACCACGCATAACTTTTTACAGAGTTGTCCGATTTTGATAATTCTTTTTTTATTAGAAAGGGCATTCCCATTGTCATCATGTTAGGATCGGATGATGATATCCTGGGGAAATTGAAGGAACTCTTCAAATTTTGGAGGCACGCTTACAGCGATTTCGGTCTTTGTCTCTGTATCGGTAGCTTTTTGGCTACTAGTGCCGTATAATATACTATGACAGTAAAGTACAAGTACGATACGTGTCGATAAATCACTAAAAAGTAAGAAAAAAAATTTTTAAATAAAAATAGAACCGACTCAAAACGCACTAAAAAGTAAAAAATAACTGTGTCATTTAGTTGCTTTAATTTACTTAAGCATATCTAGGAGTCGGTACCAGCCAAGGTTTCTACTTTAAGGATGTTACCTAGAACCCACAAACTGCTTTACTACGTAAAATAAATGTTCCTTAAACTTGGCTGGCACCGACTTCATAGATATGCTTAAGTAAATTAAAGCAACTAAATGACACAATTATTTTTTACTTTTTAGTGCGTTTTGAGTCGGTTCTATTTTTTGTTATAAAGCATTTTGTTATTACAATTCCGCGGAATGCTTTAAATTCTTGTTGTCGGTCTCTCCGTACTATTTATTTGTTCCCTTACAACTCTCAAACCGCTTAGCCGTATCCCGATATCGCACCTCTATATCTAAACAGGTATTAACTCAAAAAAGCTCATTTTACAGGAAAGGCAAAAAACTGAATGCCGAGTCCTTGTGCATTGCAGAAGATTTTCTGTATAGATGTATGACCTTTTTTTAGCTGAATGTAATAAATAATAAGAATCTTGGGTTTTAGTAAAGGGCTGGGACTTAATAATGAATTTTGATAGATGCTTCCTTATAGCTTATCAATTTGTGTGTATATATTTTTGTATTATTTTGAGTTGAACCCATTTTGGTGGTTTTCGTTTTAAGTTGGCCCTCTTTTGTATTCACCTTGCCAGTAATACTGGTTCAACTCAAAATGTTTAATTAATTAACTCAGCGCTAACTATCAAAATGGCGACAACTCGAAATAATGCACTATCAAATTTCAACAAAATAACTCCAATTTGTTTAAGCCCGGTACATGCATTCCACTTGTAAATTTGGCCCCAACTGGCTTTGTCGCTGTATTGGATGCGAGGGGGGTGGGGTCGCTCGTTCAACAATATAGGTTTACAAAGACAGATATGTTCACATATGCTTATAAGACAAAGTCTGAGTCTACTTCTACTGCTAGCCACACCCACTTCAATTTACACCCAATTCCGGTTGACTTAGGTATAAATTGCTTTAACATTGTGATCAATATCGGGCGTAGCAAAAGCAGGAGTGTGAACGGCTGGAAGCCGACCCGAGCTTATTAACATTTAAATCTAGTTTCTTGACTAGAAGTTAAAGCATCAATGCTATCATACCTGGTGGTGAGTGATGATGCAATCTAAGATGGAATACGTTACTTTGTTAAGTTCTTTATAAATAAAATTATTATTATAAAAACAAAAAACCTGACTGCTTAGAAGTTATGAACTGAAAAGAGAAAAACAAGGATCACGATATCTATATAAAATTCCAAGCAGTCAGGTTTTTTGTTTTTATAATAATAATTTTATTTGAGACTTTTTAGTCTTAGCTTATGATATAAAAATGAGACTGTACACTTGGTACACTTTTTGCCATTTTTTGTTAAAACGGCAATATAAACATGATATGATATTTATATTTTTAAAACGGTCTTTTTACGACCTTTCATTTGATACCAATATTGCTAAGATAAGAGAAAAAAATACACACGTCCCCCCTTTTTCCCCCATTTTGAAAATTTATATAGCCTATGTCACTGCCGCAATTTTTACAAATTCAACGACACCTCACATGTCAAAATCCGTTCAGCCGTTTAGGCTGTAGCGCGTGCCGAAGAAATGGACATACATACATACATACGCTCGAAAAACATAACCCTCCTTCTGACGCAGTCGGGTATAAACCTAATGAAACAGTGAATAATTTATTTGTTATGCTACTGTAGGAAGCAACGAAATCATTCAGAACCGACAAAAAGCGAGGAATAACAAGGTTATTCACATTCAGGACATGTTCTTACCAAGGTATACTACCTCAAGGTATACTACATACATACATACATAGCATCACGCCTCGTTCCCATAGGGGTAGGCAGAGATTACATCCTTCCATTTGCCACAGTCCTTGCATACTTCCTTAGCTTCTTCCACACTCATTAATCCTTTCATACAAGATCGTCGGTTTAGGGTACTTTTGACTTGACCATTTTTTAAAATGTCCTGAATTTGGTCTAGAAACATTCGCCTAGGTCTTCCCATTCCAACACTTCCATACAAACTCGCCTCATAAATCTCTTTTGTTCATCTTCTTTCATCCATTCTCTCTGCATGCCCAAACCATCTAAGCATCCCTTTCTCTATTTTAGTCACTACCTCTAGGTATACTACCTCTAGGTATACTAGCTCTACCTATGGAAGGATGTGATCTCTGCTTACCCCTATGGGAATGCGGCGTGATGTTATGTATGTATGCTCTACCTACATCATCATCCTCAACAGTTGATGGACGTTCAATGCTGAACATAATACTGTTAACAACATCTACCAACTGTAACCATATATCATCAGTCCATCGAGTGGTGGAGTCGTTAATTCTGCTCTTTCCGCCCTCCCAGCACCGTAGAACCCAAAGACCATCGGCTTTTCTATGTGTTCCGCCTATAGTTACTTCAACGTTGAGCTATATCGGTAACTTTTGTCCTTCTGCGAATTTCCTCTTTCATAATTCGATTACGCAGAGATACCTACTAAATATATATACGTAATTTCAAAAATTAGTCAAAAAGTGGGTGGATTTCCATTGGTTCAACAATTTTTTATATTACGTAAATATAACTAAACTAACGTAAATATACTTAAACATTACAATATCCTAAACTATACATAATATATTAAACAATTTAAAAAAAAAAACAGTAAAAAACTTAGGCGTCATAATATTCCTCCGAATCGGTGTCGAACGGTAAAGTGCCCAGAAGGCTGGCAGCATTGCCACGTTGAATGGCAATGCTGATCCTCTGTCCTAAAAAGAGGATGAAATAGTCCTGTCACTAAGAAATCATCCTTTAGTGCGGTAAATATTATTTCAGCACAAAAAAAATCTTATCTCTTTTTTCTATTACCCACGTTTAAAAAGAATTGCTTTACCGGGAAGTTCAAAAACCCCTTATACTTATGTTTTTATTGTACGAAAATATAAAAATAACAAATTGTCAACAAAAAATAGAAAGGACTTCTGCGGTCAATGGCTAAGCAGCAACGGGGCTGTCCCGAGGGTCGTAACTCACAAACAGATACGCCCTATCGATAAAATAAAGGAATAATATATTTTCATAAGAAAACAAATATTATATAAATAAATCCAGCCTAGTACGATGAACATTCGAAGACAATGGTCTTTATAAATTTTGCTTGGGAGATAACTGTTGAACACCTTTTTACTCCTCTTTTTTCTTTGGATGATCGTTACTTATATTATAGATGCGAAATGATATTTTTTTTTTATCGACTACAAGTTGGCCCTTGACTGCTATCACACCTGATGTTAAGTGATGATGCAGTCTAACATGGAAGCGGGCTAACTTGTTAGGAGTGGGACGAAAATCCACACCCCTTTCGGTTTCTACACGACATCGTACCGGAACGCTAAATCGCTTGGCGATACGTCTTTGTCGGTAGGGTGGTAACTAGCCACGGCGAAAGCCTCCCACCAGCCAGACCAAGACAAATTAAGAAAAATCTCAATCTGCCCCGCCGGGAATCGAACCCAGGACCTCCGTCTTATAAATCCACCGCGCATACCACTGCGCCACGGAGGTCGTCAAAACATGCCTGGTATGGAAAACATGCCATGTCTGGTATGGATGGATGGATGTTTGTTACTCTTCGGATTTTAATGGATTTTAATTAAACTTTGCAATTGTACTTAGCTTTATCATTATCAGCCTATTAACGGTCCACTACAGGGCCAGGCCTCCCTCCTTATAGGAGCGTAGGTCCACTCACTGCTCCAATGCGGGTCGGCGGGCTTAGGGTGATAATGTTTTATTTATTAACGATCACTATCAGATGTTGATGATAGTGACCGGGACCGACAAGTTACTGAAAATGTCATAGAAAAATCTTTTCACTCTTGGTGCACCAAGATTTCGGTTATCATAATCAACGGTTAACATAACATAACTATAAATTTACTATTTATAATAAACCCGTACGGCGGTTAAGGACATAAACCGGGCGGTTACGTTACCCGGGTGTACGGGTTGTCGTGAACAGTAAATTTTACGTTTAGCTTATGTTAACCGTTGGTTATGATAACCGAAATCTTGGTGCACACAAACTTGTTGGTCCTTGATTGCTATCACAATTGATGTTAAGAGATGATGCAATCTAAGATAGAAGCAGCCTAGCTTGTTAGGAGTAGGATGAAATCCACACCCCTTTCGGTTTCTACACGACATCATACGTACGGCGGCCGTACGTTTGTCGGTAGGGTAGTATTATAATTATTATTTTTTTTTTATCGACTACAAGTTGGCCCTTGACTGCTATCACACCTGATGTTAAGTGATGATGCAGTCTAAGATGGAAGCGGGCTAACTTGTTAGGAGTGGGACGAAAATACACACCCCTTTCGGTTTCTACACGACATCGCGACAACGCTAAATCGCTTGGCGATACGTCTTTGTCGGTAGGGTGGTAACTAGCCACGGCGAAAGCCTCCCACCAGCCAGACCAAGACAAATTAAGAAAAATCTCAATCTGCCCCGCCGGGAATCGAACCCAGGACCTCCGTCTTATAAATCCAGCGCGCATACCACTGCGCCACGGAGGTCGTCAAAAGGTATGGATGGATGGATGTTTGTTACTCTTCGGATTTTAATGGATTTTAATTAAACTTTGCAATTGTACTTAGCTTTATCATTATCAGCCTGGTAATGGTCCACTACAGGGCCAGACCTCCCTCCTTATAGGAGCGTAGGTCCACTCACTGCTCCAATGCGGGTCGGCGGGCTTAGGGTGATAATGTTTTATTTATTAACGATCACTAACAGATGTTGATGATAGTGACCGAGACCGACGGCGTAACGTGCTCTCCGAGGCACGGGGATGGTACACCACATCCCGACTCTAGGCTTGGAATTTACTGGAACTTACTATACTTACTTGGAACTTACTATATAATCAACGGTTAACATAACATAACTATAAATTTACTATGTATAATTAACCGAGCTTTCGACCTTAACCGTTGTACGGGTTGTTGTGAACAGTAAATTTTACGTTTAGCTTAAGTTAACCGTTGGTTATGATAACCGAAATTTTGATTGCTATTACAATTGATATTAAGAGATGATGCAATCTAAGATAGAAGATAGCTTGTTAGGAGTAGGATTAAATCCACACCCCTTTTGGTTTCTACACGACATCATACGTACGGCGGCGGTACGTCTTTGTCGGTAGGGTAGTATTATAATTATTTCGTGACCCGACCCAACTCTCGAACCCAGGACCTCGTGATCGAAAGCTACTCGGGCTAACCACTAGACCAGCGAGGCAGTCAATTTTGCATAGAACAGTTAAAAACCACATGTTTAATACAAAAGAACATACAATAAATTAACTACGACCTATATCGCAAAAGCAAAAAGGATCCGTTTTTTGAGGTTATAACTTACAAACAGCCACGCCCATGCTCGACAAGTCAAGAGGATTGTTTGTGCTAAAATAATTCGTTCGGTTATTTTTACTAACTTATGCTAATTCCGTTAGCTATAAATCGTAATTTAATATAAAATAGAGCCTTTCTTTATGTTACAAGTTACAATGCCATCATTCGTCTAGTCTATTAATTGTCCACTAGAGGGCCGGACCTTCCTCTTTATAAAAGACGGAAAATAAAGGTTTGATCTACTACTCTGCTTCAATGTGGACTGGTGGGCTTGGGGTGCTAATGTTTAATTCTGTAACTATCGCTATCAGATGATAGTGATCGGGAGCTACGGCTTAACGTGCTCTCCGATGCACAGGAGTGTGGCTGGTGCGAGGCCTCGGCCGTGGTTTGTTACCACTCTACCGACAAAGACTTAGCGTTCCAGTACGATGTACCGAAATCGTGTAGGTACCGAAAGGGGTGTGGATTTCATCCTACTCCTAACAAGTTAGCTCGCTTCCATTTTTGATTGCATAATAATTTACCACTAGGTGTGCTTGCAATCAAGGGCTAACTTGTAATGAATAAAAATGCGTGAGTCCTAAGTTAGTCTATGAAGGGTAGAATACTTAGGGTTCTGACCTATATAATGACTGTGTGAAACATCGGAATGAAATTCATCTATTCCATAATAATTACTTTGACTTTAGGAGGACGGTATTACATGTTTTGACTTCTAATAATAATATATTGACTACCTAGTAATAATCCTTGACATGTAAAATTAATGAATGAATTCTTATTTTTGACATTTGCATATTTGTCGTAATTAATATTGTTTACTCTTACTTTGTTTTGTTATTTAGTGTTTCTTAGGTTTTAGCTTTTAGTTTTTACTTTGCATTTATTTTATAACTGTATTTTGCCTAGATTAATATTGTAGACATGGTGCATATAGACAACTGTATTTTACATTATATTGTGAACGTTGTGAACTCCTGTAATAAGCTGAGCATTTGCGGAAGTTACCATTGTATAAATGTAATATTAACATGTAATTAGTGTATCAGTTGTTGGTGTTCCTAAATAAATAAATACACTGAGAACTGCAGTACGCTAATATACCTAAAGAAGAAGGAAGTACGAGATCAAAATGTATCTAAAACTCACTCAACCGTATTGAGTTACGTAGTTAAATATGATGCTAATTAGATACTTAAAACTGTGTTCAACTACCGCAGTTATTTTAAAGGAAAACTGTTAGGGAGCTGGGAAATTAGTTCCAAGTTTTAATTAATATTTACTTTGGAAAATGAGAAACTTCAACTTATAGTTGATTCTTAATAATAATCAAACGTCTTTCGAGGTTATCAAGACGAGAAACTACCGGAAACATTTTATGAAAGATGGCACTCTAGACATGTGTCGAGCGTGTCATCGTCCTGGGGAATCCCTCAGACATATAATTTCCAGGTGTCCTCATCTGGCTAATGGCGAATACTTACACAGACATAACCAAGTTGCCAAGATAATCCACCAACAACTTGCTCTTCAGTTTGGCTTTCTCGATTCTGAGATGCCTTACCATAGGTACGACCCAGCGTCAGTTCTTGAAAATAGCAGTGCGTTGCTCTACTGGGATCGAACGATTATCACTGATAGGTATATTGTAGCCAATAGACCTGATATAGTGATAATCGATCGATCAGTGCGCCGTGCAATGATTGTTGATATTATTGTTCCATATGACGATAATCTGGTGAAAGCCGAAATGGAAAAAGTATCAAAATACTTGGACCTTGTTCATGAGATTACCGCCATGTGGAATGTTGATTCAACAATGATTGTTCTTATAGTCGTTTCAGTCAAAGGTCTTATAGCGAAAAGCTTTGACGAACATCTTAAAAGGCTTTCGCTTAGGTGTTGGATCAAGAGTCAATGATAGAAATCAAACGTCTTTCAAAAATATTAATTTTATGTGACTTTGTTCACATATATTCGATATTATTCAAGCCTCAGATGTAATTTTTAGACCCAATAAATAATTTAGCAGAATTAACGTACTCACACAATAACGTTAATTAATTTGTAAGAATTTAAAGTTTATTAATTTGATGGCTTTTGATGGAAAATTCCGTATCCAACAGATTAAATATACCTACAGATTACAGAAATATACAACGTATTAAATATACCTACAGATGGTATAAATGCGACGGTTTGTAAGTATGGACGGATGTTGTTACTCTTTCACGAAAAAGCTACTAGAGTTAATAATTGAACAGTGTGGTGTAAAAGATGTAGTGACTAAAAAAGAGAAAAGGATGCTTTGATGGTTTGGTCATGTAGAGAAAATGGATGGTCCTGGGTTCGATTCCCGGCGGGGCAGATTGAGATTTTTCTTAATTTGTCTTGGTCTGGCTGGTGGGTGGCTTTCGCCGTGGCTAGTTACCACCCTACCGACAAAGACGTACCGTCAAGCGATTTAGCGTTCCGGTATGATGTCGTGTAGAAATCGAAAGGGGTGTGGATTTCATCCTACTCCTAACAAATTATCCCACTTTAACTAACAAATGCCTTTCAATTTAAATAATTTTATGGAACAATACAGTTATACAGTTAGTCTTCTCAACATGACCCGCCTTCCGAGCCGGTGGTAGAGTCACTATAAATAGTATAAATTGATTTTTCATAAGTGCTTATGGGAAGCCTACTTAAAATAAACGATTTTTATTATGAATTTTGTCGAATTTTGTTTCCGATACAAATTATTATTATAGTCACTTAATATTTTGAATAATTATTAATATAGGCATTAATAAATTGTATATGTTTTTAATAATTAAAGAATTGCTCCCTAACGAATATTACAAATGAATGTTTCAGAGGTACTTATTATTAAAGAAAAAACGAATTTTGAATGTTTCTTTGTACTACCTACTCATAAAAATCTCAACACCGGAAAATATCCATGCAACACAGAAATATTTTACCAGATGTGAGAAACGAACCCACAGCCTAGGACGCAAAATTAGGGTTAGTACCCACTGCGCCACTCGGCTGTCGGCCGATAATCACGTTGTAATAAAGCATATACGAGTAGGAACAATAAAATAGACAACAACAACAGTTTTTACAAAACAGATAAAAACCACTCAAAAAAATGCCTTTGACGAAGCGAATGATCATATTACCGGAATACCTACATTAACTAATTATCACATAGGTACTAATGCTATCAATAACACACGGATGGTTATAAATTAGCTATCATCTTGTTAACACGTGTCAATAGTCTCGCTTTTGATCTGCGAGTATGAGACGCCAACTTAACCCTAGAAAGACAATCTACGTCTATAAGACGTAAGATCGACACTAATATTGCTGTATTTTTTTATTTCGAAAAAGCAACAGGTGGCCTATGGCATTATTTTATGGTAGATATGCTTTATGTAATATATTGTCGTTTGTGAATTCGTATGTCATATATGGTCGCTAAACACGAAAAACATCTAAGTTGCAGAAATTACATGAAATTGTTGAGCACAAAACTTGTATCACCTTGGATGGAGAAAAGGTTAGAAGCTTCTACTTGCAAATATTCAAGAGTTGCTCCCAAAAAGTGATTACTTGAATATTAATGAAGAACCAATTATCAAAAAGAAGAGATATTGTGTGTATTGTCTGTCAAAAATAAGAAGGATGACGAAAATTACATGTTGTAAATGCAACAAAAGTATTTGTGGTGAACACAAAAGTGATGTATGTAAAGACTGTATCTAAATGTCACTTAAACATAAAACTTGTTGGTTTTTTTTAATTAACTGTTAATTACTATTTAAACTTTAATATTAATTGTAAAAAAATGAGGTTTTATACTAATATGAACATAAATTAATCAATAAACAAAGACTTCATAATTTTAGTTATAATTATTTTAGTTCTAATTGATTATAATTTTGGTTTGATTTGTAGCAGAAAAGCCAAAACTAATTATCCGATCACTTTTAAAGAGTTAACATAAAGAAACTTGTCCAATAGGATCGTGTAAATACCAATACGTCTCGAAGACGTATGATAAGACGCATGTTTACCGTAGGTCAAAATATGATTATCTTTGTAGGGTTAATGTTTGTTTGTGGAATTATCGGCGTGATGTAATCACTAATAAGGAGATGCGTAGAATGAACGACGTCCTCAACATAACTCAAAGAGTCACTGAAATAGTTAATACAATAATTTGTAGAGCTAAGCAAATGGCGTCCCAAGAAACACGTTCAGTTCAATGAACTTACTTTTTATGTGGATTGTGAACATGCCAAATTATTTACTAAGTTTTTCATGCTTCTATGAAAATTTTCAGTTCATTCCAAAGCCCGGAGTCGAGAAGTTGCTGGCGTTACATCCCCATGCCTCGGAGACCACGTTAAGCCGTTGGTCCCGGCCACTATCATCAACATCTGAGAGTGGTCGTTAATAAATGAAACATTACCACCCTAAGCCCATCGGAGCAGCGTGATGGGTCTATACTCTATATCCCCGCTCCTATAAGGAAGGCAGCCTAACAGTTTAGTGACCATTGACAGACTGATAATGATAATGATTATATTTTTTGCTTTATTTCTTTGATAAAATAAAGCAAAAAATACTTCTAAAAAAAATACTACTTCTCCAATTAATCTTATAAACGGTGTTAGGAGGGTACGACAGAAGTCCAAAAGGCAGGGATCAAACACATGACTTCTCGATGTTACATCCGGCTTAACCTTGGCTGTAACTATTGAGGCTTTAATAATGTAAACCCTCACAATAATCAGACAGGCTTACATCGACACGGGTGAACGCTGAAATCATAATCACTGTACAAGATTGATCAACATGTAACATAATCCTGTCGATAATTAAGCGATGAAACACACCTGTCGTGTCACCTCTCACCTAATAAATCCATTGGCATAGCGTATTAGTATGTTGATTTATTGACTCCAGTAAATCAATGTGTTATAGAGCAATCTATCCATTAGTACTTACACTGTTTGTTTTTGTATTTATCTTATCTATAAGCGACCATTTAATACGACAAATCATAAGATTTTTAAAACTAAACACTTAATTGACTTGAAATGTAGAATAAATACTCATTCGCGCACTAAGAACGGATTTCTTGATACTCCTATGGGAACGGGAACTAATAGTTTTAACTTCAAGTTACTCATTCACTGTAATCCCTTCTGGTGGTAAGTGATGATGGAAGCGGGGTAACTTATTAGGAGCAGGATGAAATCCACATCTCTTTCGGTTTCTACATTACATCGTACCGAAGCCTCCCACCAGCCAGACTTTGACCAAATTAGAAAATCTTGATCAGTTCAACCGGGAATCGAACCCAATCAGTCTCAGAAAATCCACTGCGTATACTACTGCACCTCGGAAGCCCGTCAAAATCTATATTCTATCAAAATTGGTATGAAATATTACTGGTACTATAAGGAACAGTTGCTTAGTTTTATGTAGTTCAATAGTAGAGCCTCCAGTAGAGTTATAACAAAAAATAGAACCGACTCAAAACGCACTAAAAAGTAAAAAATAACTGTGTTATTTAGTTGCTTTAATTTTACTTAATCTATGAAGTAGGTGCCAGCCAAGTTTAAGGAATTTTTTAGTGCGTTTTGAGTCGGTTCTATTTTTTGTTAAAAAAATTTATTTCTTACCTTTTAGTGATTTCTCGCCACGTAACGTACTCGTACTATACTGTCATAGTATATTATACGGCACCAGTAGAAAAAAAGCTACCGATACCGAGATAAAAACCGAAATCGCTGTAAGTATGCCTCCAAAATTTGAAGAGTTCCTTCAATTTCCCCAGGATATCATCATCAGATCCTAACATGATGACAATGGGACCACCTTGGAAGTATGCCCTTTCTAATAAAAAAAGAATTATCAAAATCGGACAACTCTGTAAAAAGTTATGCGTGGTCATACATAAAAAATATATATATATATATATATATATATATATATATATATATATATATACGTGTCGAATTGAGAACCTCCTCCGTTTTTTTTTCGTCGGTTAAACATAAAAGATTATAATAGAAGTCTATTTCGCACCCCGACGTTAACGAAGAGGCTCTTGTTTACGATGCAGCTGTCACCATGCGATGTTCCCGTCGTGTTGACATTACGAAAGGCTTTCCATTTTTATCTTTGAAATACTTATAAAATATCATTTTGTTTTGTTTTATACTTCTCTACATCAAAACATTTGTATTCAGTATACAACAGAAGAAAATAAAGCTTTTTACTTTAAAAATTATTAAAAATCATCATCATCATTATCAGCCTATTAAGGGTCACTACAGGGGCAAGCCTCTGTTCTTATAGAAGAGGGGATGTAGAGCGTAGACCCACCACGCTGCTCCAATGCGGGTTGACAGACTGAGAGTGATAATGTTTCATTTATTAACAATCACTATCAGATGTTGATGATAGTGACCGGGACCGACGGATTAACTTTTTTTTCTGATGTTCCTTCTGATTGGTCCTGGTGGTGGATGTTATTTATTTATTTTTATCGACTACAAGTTGGCCCTTGACTTCTATCACACCTGATGTTCAGTGATGATGCAATCTAAGATGGAAGCGGGCTAACTTGTTTGGAGTAGGATGAAGTGCACACTCCTGTCGGTTTCTACACGACATCGTACCGGAACGCTAAATCGCTTAGCGGTACGTATTTGTCGGTAGGGTGGTAACTAGCCACGGCGAAAGCATCCCAGACTAAGACAAATTAAGAAAAATCTTAATTTGCCCTGCCGGGAATCGAACCCAGGACCTCCGTCTTATAAATCCACCGCGCATACCACTGCGCCACGGAGGTCGTCAACGTGCTCTCCGTGGCATGGGGTCGTAACACCACCAACTTCCCGACTTTACGGAACGGAAAGTGAATTTAAAAAGTCACTTTCCGTTATCTATTCACTTAGAACTTTCAAACTACGCAACAGATTTTAATGCAGTTTTCATCAATAAATAGAGTGATTCGAGGAATCATTTATGTAAATTTTAGTGAAGATTGTCGCAGTTTTGGATTAGGCAACTGCTAGTTTACTAACATGGGGATAGGCATTTTTAAATAATCCATACATATTATTTGATTATTTTATTATACTGTAAACAATAAATAAAAAAAGTACACCTGAACAAAATATTTTATGGAGTCATCTCAAAAAAGTTTATTTTTTACACCTAACTAGCAGCACCGACTCAAAAAATTAATCTATATCCAATTTTTTGAATGATCCCATTAAAAAGTCTTCGTTATATTTCTCGCCGATTCTCTTTTCTTCGTTTGAAACTTGCTCGCAGCATTTTATCAAATAATCCTTTGTGAGCGGTTTCTGCAGCTCTTTGTTATACATTTCTGAAAAATTAAAATGTTTATAGTCTTTCTTTACTTTACTTATCTTAATCATAAAAGAAGTCTCTTCTCGCCGTCTTTGCGCGTAGATCTTTTGAACATGGCAACCGATTTTAATGCGGTTTTTATCACTGAGAAGTGATTCAAGAAGAAGGTACGTACGTATTGTTTTATACAGAATATCTGTAATCGTAAATTTTCTACGCGTACGTATGAAGTTGGGGAGATACTATTATATTGAAAATAATTTAATATTAACGTCGTTGGTCGTTGTGGCCGGGTATATTGTACCCATGTACATTACTGTACACTGAATCAAGTTTGTGTCAATACTCGTTTTCTACATTAAAGAAATAAGTAATTACAAATGTTATTTATTAAAATTAAACAATTATTTATAATAAATTGATGTATTACCATGAAACAGAAAGAAAACATTTTTTTTTTATTTTGAGATCACTTTGTTAGAACATAACTTGATAAATATATATAAAAAACAAAAAATAACAACCAAGGTACTAAACATGAAATTAACTTCTTTTTGCTCATCATTCTTATACCATATCACTGCCCTGAATTCACTCTGAAATTTGGTCGATTTTACCTACGTCTTCTGAACTGTACTATTTATTGTAATTGATGCTAGCTTGTTCAAACATGGCCAGAAGTCGTGTTTGTTCTTTCTTATATGATTAGTAAAACTGGCAAAAACAATATGCAATTTATCAATAAACAATAAAAATAAAACAAGTAGACTGTGTGTCTAAACGTTACATGGCCACTGTGGCCGGGTATAACTTACCCGCGAGATCTTTGCAATAACGTCGTTATTGCAGCAATACTACAGAGTTATTAATAGGCTTGAACAGGTCAACGATCGCAGCTACTGTAAACGGCTATTTAGGCGGGTATTTTGTTTTAAGGTAATTACGGTTTAAAAATCCGCCGGGTATTAGATACCCGTCCATAATGACGCCGGGTTAATATAAAAATTATGAAAACACGAATATTGGTGATTTTATCATCATAATTATCAGATTATTTTGACCTTATAGGAGATGCCACATGGACCTACCACGCTACTCTAATGCGAATTGGTGTGCTTAGGATGATAATGGTTTAAATCTTTTTACATTTAAATAATACGGGTCCGATGGATTACGTCCTCTCCAGGGAGGGAGAAAGAAACCTCGGTATTTGACGACCTCCGTGGCGCAGTGGTATGCGCGGTGGATTTATAAGACGGAGGTCCTGGGTTCGATTCCCGGCGGGGCAGATTGAGATTTTTCTTAATTTGTCTTGGTCTGGCTGGTGGGAGGCTTTCGCCGTGGCTAGTTACCACCCTACCGACAAAGGCGTACCGCCAAGCGATTTAGCGTTCCGGTACGATGTCGTGTAGAAACCGAAAGGGATGTGGATTTCATCCTACTCCTAACAAATTAGCCCGCTTCCATCTTAGATTGCATCATCACTTAACATCAGGTGTGATAGCAGTCAAGGGCTAACTTGTAGTCGATAAAAAAAAAAGTGTTTCTTGGCCATACTCAGTACTCGAACCTAGAATTTCGTGATCTTAAGCCACATGGGCCAAGTCATAAATGTTGCGTTTTATTTTTACCACTGTACCACACTGTAAATTTTTACGTACCTTTAAATTCGTCCAAAGATGGCTGCTCGCCTCCAAAATCTTTGGGTAAATACTCTTTTGGTATGAACTTATAAATATCTTCAATACTGTCGTGGAATATAACGCGATCCATTATTTTCGGCTTTACTATCGGTTTGAACAGATTAATCAAATGTTGGCTAAACGATGTCGCGTTGACTACATGAATTTCATAAATCTTGAAACTTATTCCTTCCTAAAAAAGTGCCAAAAAATTTTATTCATTTTAGGAGTAAAATTTCGAAAATTAAATTAAATTAAAATATTAAATATTATAGGACAATTACACACATCGCTATATAGCCCCAAAGTAAGCGTACTCGTATGTAGCTTGTGTTATGGGTGCTATGATAACTGATGAATATTTTTATATATATTATACATAAATACTTATAATATATAGATAAACATCCAGACTCTGGAAGACATCCATGCTCATCACACAAACATTTTCCAGATGTGGGAATTGAACCCACAGCCTAGGACGCAGAAGCAGAGTCACTACCCACTGCGCCACTTGGACGTCAAATAATGATTCATTGACGATTATTGAATAAATCCAAAAAATATTAAACGAACAAACAGACAATGCTTTAGTAAACGAATATAAACATACAAAAATATTTAATTACTGTTATTAAATTACATGTATTTAAATGTTTCACACAAGAAACAAAGGTTTTTATTACTTAAAAATCATTATAATGGCAAATTATATATTTTTAGTAAAATTCCATATAAAAAATGTAAACAACCTGAAACAAATGATTCACACAGCAATCATAGCAATTAAATCTTAACGTTTGGAAGATTAAATACTATCAAATTGGTGTCTACTCATGACATGGAATGAAAAAATCATACAAAAAAGAAAAAAATCGAAAGGTTCGATGTGTGTGTAAGCGAGCGTGTGCTTACGTGCGTGTGTGTTACTTTTTTCGGGGGTTTTTAAACTTTTAATTTAATCTTATTGCTTCATAGGGTTACCACATCCAATCACTAAAACACAAGCTTTCAAACTTTCCAGTCAGTATTAGTGGAACTCATCAATATTAGGTAGGGAAAAAGTTTTTTCGCATCTTTTAAGAAAATACAAAATATATTTTAATGTGGTTTATTTATATTTAACTAAAGTAAGTAGTAACTAACTAAAGTAAGTAGTAAGTAAGTATGTAGGTACTTTTTTGTTTGATAACTTTTTGCCATCTTGTAGGTATGGACATGATTCCATTGCTATAGAAATTATAGGATTTCTAATCAAAATACCGCGAAAAGTGGTTTTGCAGTCCTCTCGTGATGTTAACCTGATACTGCCTAAAGAGTTCTAAAGAGACCGAAATAGCTAGAAATATGAAGGTGCAAGGTCAGGACTATACGGCGGATGCATCAACACCTCCCAGCCAAACTCTCTTATTTTGCTAAGTGCGTTATCATAATTTAAAACACATTTACATTACACCCATTCTGTTGATTAATTCCGGCCGCGATCTCTCAACTTCTTGCTTTAATCTCATCAGTTATTCGCAATAGAAGAACTGATGGTCCTGCATAGAGGTAACAGCTCTTAATGAATAATGCCTTTCCAATCTCACCACACACCCACAGCATCACCTTGTTGCGAGTTTCGCCACAGTCTGTGAAGCCTGTGGCGAATTTTGGCCTTTGACCACGACCTTTTTCGTACGTTCTTGTCGTATGTGATCCACTTTTCATCCAGTTATCAGTTTCTTCAAAATTGGTTTGGTTTCATTACGTCGTAATAAAGAATCACAAACGAGTACACGGTTCATTAGGTTTCTTTCAGTGTCTTTTCAATTGCGCCAAAACTGTTTTGTGATCAATTCCCAGATCTTTAGCTACGTCGTAACTACTGATATGCCAATCTTGCTCCACTTTTTAAAAAATGGAATCCATTTCATCCGTAATAGGGCGACCAGAGCGACGTGCATCTTTGATATCACCGGATTGAAAACGCTTAAACCAAATTTGTGCCACTCTCACAGACACTGCACTAGGTCCATAAACAGCGCAATTTTTTTTTGCGGCTTGCTTTGCATTTTTACCTTTTTGTAGTAAAATTTTAAAATGTATCAAATTTCTTAATTAAATTCTCTCATTTTGACAGTACGAAATACTCAAATTCAACAAAACCCCAATGATTTTAACATCAGGTGCAAAAACTATTTTGCACTGAAGTTTTGTATTTTCCTTATTGTGTATGCTTCGAATCTAATTTCATATGAGTTAATAGACTCTTTTTTGGAAGTATCTACGTATATGATTATTTTGCTGGGAAACATTAAATTTTCATATAAATGAAGTACTAGTGTATAATTACAAAATATTCACTTTTATTATTTTGTTCTACAATATGTTATGTTTTGAAGATACGGTCATTACACATACGTACGATTTTTTTTAACAATTATTCTTTTACAGTGTTTTATTAGACTTTAACATGGATTTTATAATTGGATAATAACATTTGCGCGCAAAAATTAATGGCGCACGGCAAGTTGGGTAGTAAAACAACCTCAAATGCCTTGTTGATCCAGTGGTTAGCTTGTCTGGCTTCACATTAGGATCATCAGTGCCTGAATCCTGGATGAGGCTATGAAGGAAAAGTTGGTGGCCCGTACTCGGAAAGATTAATAGAAGTTAAGATGTCGGTCCCGATTATAATAGGTATATCTCGAAGTCCCAATATACTTTGGGGTCTCAATGTATTGGAATGACCGGCAACTATATAGTAAGCAGTGTTGGTTGACTCGGTAAATTGATGATATAGCTTTTATCAGCTTGACAGATTGGGGAAATTTTTGTGACATTTTGGCAAAATTTGCAATTTTTTTTTTATCAATTACAAGTCGGCCTTTGATTGCTATCACACCTGATGTTAAGTGAAGATGCAATCTAAGATGGACGCGGACTAAGTTAGGAGTAGGATGAAAATCCACACCCCTTTCGGTTTCTACACGACATCGTACTGGAACCCTAAATCGCTTAGCGGTACGTCTTTGTCGGTAGGGTGGTAATTAGCCCCGGCGAAAGCTTCCCGCCCAATTCAACGCGTATATTTTTTTTATGTATGACCACGCATAACTTTTTACATAGTAGCTCGATTTTGATCATTCTTTTTTTATTAGAAAAGCTACACTTCCTAAATGGTTCCATAGTCATCATCAAAGTCATCATTCGATCATGATATACCTACTGGATAAATCGTAAATCCAAAGAACTCTTCAAATTTTAGAGGCACAACAAAGGTTTCCATTTTAAGAACGTTACCTAGAACCTGCACAGTTGCTTTGCTAATTCGTTAAATAAACTTAAACTTGGCTTCATAGACATGCTTAAGTAAAGTAATTAGCACAAAATACAGTCTATTTTGTTTTAGTATTAATTGTTGATTGAAAGTGGAAGGCATGCAATTTATATTTCCCCAAATATGCTCTACGATCTTAGGAACTTACTATTGACAAACTTTCGAGTTGGTCCATCACGTTCTTGCTCTGTAAGATAATTCTACTTTACCACAAAATACATAATAGCAAAACTGTACTGACCTGAGCAATTCGTGCAAACTTTTGTAGCATTGTTGGATTGTTTCGTAATATGTGTCCAACAGAAGCATGTAAAATGTCCAGTATCCAAATATCTCCTAACATATAATCATATTTCAATCTTAAATCTCCCAGCTGTAACAAAAAATAGTGTAAGTATATATTTGTTTTAGTAATTATTTTACCAAGCAAAAACTGATAATGAAATTTCTAGATTATGATTACAGAATTTAATTATATAATTGAAATATGTAATTAAAGCTGTTTTGCTCTCTACTAACTAGGGGCTGATACATTTTAGGTATGATAAATTATTGACATTTCTTCACGGAGTTCGAAAAATTGTATTTCGTAACAATTTTGTTCAAATAATATTTAAAAAAAGCTATTATTTTATCGTATTACCAGTTGCAATAATAATTCATTGATAATAAACTTAAACTACGTGTTAGGTATATATATACATTTACTCCGACCTAAATCAAAGATCGGTTCAATTTGTCAGTACATGAACCTATAAAATAAATAAATAAAATAAAAATCTTTTATTTCAACCGTATTAACGGTCATAGCGGTGTTAGTAAATACATTAATAAACTTAAAAACTAGGTGTTAGTGATACATTTATAATTACTTAAATCTATTTCCGGTCCGACTTGTCAGTACATGAACCAATGAGCAGTGGTTCAAATACTGACAGTCGAGCCTGGCCGCAAAAGCACTTAAGACACTGTTGGAACTGGCTCGGACTCTTCGCAACAGAGATGTGCACCGCTTACGCATGGTTCCATAGAAGCAATCTATGCGAGCCTCGGCGAACATACCTGAAGCACTGCAGAATCGGGGCAGTCCCATCAGCATCCTAAATGCATTATTGTATTGCACGCGTAGAGCGCTATATTGTTTTTGAGTGTAATTGACCCACAGGCTACTCGTGTAGAATGAAGTGCAGTAAGCCTTAAAAAGCGATATTTTAACCGACATTGTACACCGAGCAAACCTGCGGACGATCATATTTGAGTAGTGGTTCAAATGTTGACAGTCGAACATCTCAGCAAACGCCCTCAAGACGCTGTTGGAACCTTTTGGTTCCAACACCTGTTTGTATAAGAGCTAATCACACGCGCCTCGACGAACATATCGGAAGCACTGCAGAATTAGGACAGACCTAACAGCATTCTGAATGCGCTTTTATATTGGTAGCGTATCATCCTGAATTCTACTTTCGTGCCTCGGAAAGCTATTTATTTCATAAGGCCTATCTCTGTAGTAAGCTATTAAAATTAAGCTAATAGGTGTGGGGCACTATATATTTTTACCCGATTTATGAATTTTCAAAATGGCGGCCGTAGATAAATGGGGAAAAAAGGGGGTTGTGTGTATTTTTTTCTCTTATCTTAGCAATATGGGTATCAAATGAAAGGTCGTAAAAAGACCATTTCAAAAATATAAATATCATATCATGTTTATATTACTCTTTTAACAAGAAATGGCAAAAAGTATACCAAGGGTACAGTCTCATTTCTATACCTATATAAACTAAAACTAAAAAGTCTCAAATAAAATTATTATTATAAAAACAAAAAACCTGACTGCTTAGAAGTTATGAACTGAAAAGAGAAAAACAAGGATCACTATATCTATATAAAATTCTAAATACTTTATGGTGCTGCAGGCGGGGACAAACGTAGTTTTGATAGATCTTTCTTTCCCCGCAGAAATAAAGTATTTTGTCCCCGTTTGCGGCACCATAAAGTATTTAGAATTAAAACCACTATAAACCTTATAGTGGTAATATCTAACTTATGGTTGGAAATTTGCTAAGTTCTCACATAATGTGGGCATGAAATAGGCCATGAAAAGAATCATTTAGCTCATATTCATGGAAATTGGAATTTGTCCTGTCAATCACTTACTACCAGGTGAGATTGCAGTAACTTGTAATGAATAAAAAACAAACTGCAAATTCTACCTTCTGTTAGTAACAAAACTTACTTTCAAAATTCATAAATCAAAACAAAAATAAATAATATCAGAACTATGTTTATTTTTGTTGAATCCCCGCCAAACATAAAGCTACAATATTTAAAAAATCTAAATGAATAGCTTTCTGTAGAGACGAAGATAAATATAAACAAACTATAGATTCACCGTGGAAGCCGGTCCATCGCTGGCTGAAAGAAATGAATTCAGAACAGAACCACTTGTGACACAGGTGTAGTTTAACAAAATGATAGCACAGGAGCGCGTCAAAACACCTTCGTTTTTTTAAGTTATTCTCCGTGCTCAGCCAAACTCGGAATGTACCTACAGAACAAATTTGGTCTTTCGTTCCAATATGGAGCTTACTGGACTTCTAGCAAGCCAAGGTCTTTTAGCAGGTTTAAGAGACTTCTTATAACTCGCAGAGCCACTTCACCGCGTATAAACTAACCATACAGCCTTATAGTTAGTTCATGTAAGGTCTTAATATTGCTTCACTTTGGATACGTGGTCTTAGGGAAAATTAGACTAAGATGCAATGTTCGAAAAAAATACGTATATTAAATATAATTATATAAATATATATAATTTTAAAAGCTAAAATCGTTAAAACTTAAAAGTATAATTTATAAATGCTAACACCATTATTTTACATATTTTAAATTAATTTTTATAAAAAGATTTTCTTTAATTAAAAATTTTAATAACCAATCAAACTCGCTACTATTTCCTACAGTAACAAATTATGGTCTTTAGATCATAAATATTTAAGACGACATGGCTAATAAATAAAAAGCACATTTTTTATATTTGTTTCAGGATCGTTCTTCAAATTGACTGTCATTAGTACACTATGCATGGTGGAATACCTACCATCCTTTCTTGAAATTTAATGAATTGTGACTATATCGGTTTTTATCTCGGTATCGGTAGCTTTTTGGCTACTAGTGCCGTATAATATACTATGACAGTATAGTACGAGTACGTTACGTGGCGATAAATCACTAAAAACTAAGAAATAAAATTTTTTAACAAAAAATAGAACCGACTCAAAACGCACTAAAAAGTAAAAAATAACTGTGTCATTTAGTTGCTTTAATTTACTTAAGCATATCTAGGAGTCGGTGCCAGCCAAGGTTTCTACTTTAAGGACGTTACCTAGAACCCAAAAACTGCTTTACTACGTAAAATAAATGTTCCTTAAACTTGGCTGGCACCGACTTCATAGATATGCTTAAGTAAATTAAAGGAACTAAATGACACAGTTATTTTTTACTTTTTAGTGCGTTTTGAGTCGGTTCTATTTTTTGTTAAATTTTTTTTTAGTTTAGGTTACGGTAGCGTTAAGTATTTCCTTTTTTATTTAGTTTTAAATTATTTTATTTATCTGTTCATATATTTAAGTTATTCCTTATTATGAATAAAACTAAATACTTTAACATAAAAAGAAAATTATTTTTATTAGGTAATTAATACTATCTTTAGTTTCAAGCTCAAAATTTTATACTTTTCTTACTCGTTACCTCCCAAAGCTACCATAATTCTTTCACATCTGCCTACCATACCTACCTATAAGTATACTGGCGATTATCATATGAATCACCATTATCAGCCTATTAACAGCCCCACTACAGTGTCAGGCCTTCCTCCATGTAGGAGAGGGGACAATAAGTACATATTTGAGATATTTTCTGGACCAGCTGACAAAGATCCAGCTTTCAAAAAATAACGAAAATGTAGCTATTACAGGCTCTTAAACTAGAACATAATCTTTTATAATTTTTTTAATAATCGTCATTTAAATAACCAGTAATTACTAACGTCATATTGACGTGCGAGATTTGAAAAAGTTTAAACGCGTAGTTTAGTTACCTCATTTAATTAAATACTTTTAAATACTGATTGTTATAAATTTTAGGAAATATTTACTCAAAATAAAATGTAAACCGACTCGTTTTTTCTCCTAGTTTATTTTCATTCGTTTGAAATAAAATAAAAATAATTCACAAGAATAAAATGTACGTATGTATTGCATTAATATTAAGTTGGTAGTTTTTTTATTTATTACAAGTTACTTGCCCTTGATTGCAGTCACACCTGATGGTAAGTGATGATGCAGTATAAGATGGACCACACCCGTCAGTTACTACACGACATCGTCCCGGAACGTTAAATCGCTTGACGGTACGCCTTTGTCGGCAAATTAACTAACCACCGCCAAAGCCTCCATCCAACCAAAAAAATTGGTTGTCTGTAAAGTCGGTTTACTGACGATAGTTGAACGTGACAACGTCTTAAGAAAATACTGATGGAATGGTAGCATTTAATTGGTTATTAAAATTTTCAATTTAAGTATATTTTTATAAATAGGTATTAATTTAAATTAATAAAATAATTGATTTTGATTTTATAAATTTATATTTTAAATTTATAATAAATATATTAATTTTTAATTTAAAATTAATATATTTAATAATTATATTTAATAGACGGATGTCGAACGCTGCCGAACGCAAAGGCCGATTGTGCTTCTTTGTCGCTCGTTCTGCGCTCTCGCTTGCACTTCAAGCCTTACATGGAACGCCTCAAAGCGAGGTAACGCATGAGTCATCAAATTATAAGACGTTTTCACGTCAAAAAAGAAACCAGTGGAACGCTTATCATTGCAATGTCAACTTATAATAAACTAGCGAACGCCCGCGACTCCAACGCAAGAAATCTCGTGTTGTGATAGTGCGACAAAAAGTAACCTATGTCCCTTCTCAGGCTCTAGACTGTCTCTGGACTAAACATTTATATTTGTACAGTAGTTTAGGCGTAAGTGAGTAACAAACAGAGAGAGTTACTGTCGCATTGCTAATATTAGTTCAGATTTTGAAACTTACCAGCAATGTATTTTTTATAACCATCTCACTACTAAAATTGCTGGGACTTGGATCTGTTAATTTAAGCACTGAAATCCTTTTCCCCTTATACAATTTAAGCATTGCAGCTTGACGGCTGGAACAAAATAAATTAAATTTAACCAAGTATAGTTGAGCTATCGAAACAGCAGGATCGTAACCAAGTACCGGTATGTGAAAACGGGCAAGTATTATCTCGATCGTTGGCAAAAATTATCGTCAGATTTTTAAGAATGTTTGATTTGTTTTCTGTCGTTTGTCTTGTCGTTTTGTGTCGTGCTACTAGCCAGCTTCAGTATCAGATCAGTTTCATTAATGTGATCAACATCATTAACAGCCGATGGACGTACACTGATGGACATAGACCCTTTGTAAGGACTTCCTAAAATAACTGAGGGCTTAAAAGCGCTCAGAGTTAGCGGGCGATGGAAAGAGCTTGGAGCATCTGCGTCACAGACCTGAAGTGACAATGGATTGGGCGCGTAGTTCGAAGCGCTGGTGGAATTCGGGGAATGTGCACAACGAGTACCCATCCAGTATATCAGGCTTTATCCCGAACGGATGCTGGATATGGTCTGTTTATTATAACAGAAAATGTAGCAACACTATGTTATAAAAGCGCTGTCGTAATATTTCTATTGCATAAAAAGGACTAGGTAAATAAAGACGTGTGGCACTCGCGGTAAAGCTATTGCATAGCATTTTTTATCAACTTATGTTTACCTACCGACGTCATCGGGACCGTGGCCTAGCGGTAAGGCACTTTAAGTTCCCGGACTGTCAGAGAGACGCGGGTTTGAATCCCGTCGGTTCTGCAATTTTTTTTAAGCGTGATATTTCAAAAAGTCATTAATTTAAAAAAATGACTTTGAAATATCACGTTTGAAAAAACTCTCTGGTAATCCAGGCACTTAGAGCCCGAAATTGTGCTTTTGATATTATGTTTTTGATACTCAGGAGGTGTTAGATTTTTTCGTTACGGAATTTCTGTATTCGGTCTCTACGCTCAAGGCCCGCGATAAAAGCTATACAATAGCTTAAAAATGTATGAAAGTCTGCCCCAGAGATGATATATATGTCATTAAATAGTACAGATCTTCTATTTAAATAGTAATAAAGTTACTTGTAGCTAAGCAGTCGCTGATAAAAGTTATGAAGGTTTATAAAAATTGACTTTTCATACTACGACGACGTCACGTGATTCAGAACACAAAAAATCGATTGAAATTCTTATATTTTTGTTAAATTTTCAAGTGATTGCTATGGAACATGAGTAGTTGTTTAAAATTCATTGTGTATTTAAATAAAATAGATAAATATCAGCATACGTTTGTACAGCCTAGGGCAAATTATGACAATGTCCTTTGACATAGCTTTTTTTTATTCGGTATAGGCTAGCGCTTGGCTACGATCACGCCAGATGTAAACAAAGATGCAGCCTACAGTGGAACGCGCTTGCCTAGAAGGTGCCTATTTATTTTTGGCTTGAAGATACCCACATTGTAGGTGGAAGGGAAAACGTGATAAAACTTACTAAAATGGCCAAGGATCGTAATCAGGAGTCGATAGCTCTTTGATTCTCGCTTGAACTATTTCAGGCGCATAAGACCTGTATCTGTAGAACTTATCAATTTTCCTCTTACATTTTTCACGTGAACACTTTGTCGTTAACAGCATTTTTTCTACATAGTCACGATCTAAAAGAAAAATAATTTAATAATAAAGGTATATAGGTATGTCTACTCCCAAATACGAATTCCTTACACTACCTCGTTGGTCTAGTGGTTAGCCTATCTGGCTTCGATCATGAGGTCCTGGATTCGAATCCTGTGTCGGGTCACGGAGTTTTTCATTCTTCTATGAAATTCTCAGTACATTCCAAGCCCGGTGTCGGGAAGATGGCGGTGTTACTCCTCCGTGCCTCGGAGAGCACGTTTAGCCGTCATCAACATCTGATAGTGATCATTAATAAATGACACATTATCACCCTAAACCCGCCAACCCGCATTGGAGCAGCGTGGTGGGTGTACGCTCCATATCCCCTCTCCTATAAGGAGGGATGCCTGGCCCTGTAGTGGGCTGTTATTAGGCTGATAATGATAATGATTGCATTGGAGGAGTTCATTGCTATATAAAGTTATATAGGAATTTTAGTAAGCAATCGTATACTGCATGGAACCAATATTACCGTTCAATGTTTTCAATATTAGTGACACTACATGACATAAGATGTACCACAGCTTATGAACCATGCAATATAACAGTATTAATTTCGTAGGAAACTTTATTTTACATATTGTTAATACTATTGACAATATTATTGAGTGTGTGCTTTCTCATATTAGAAATACCTACCTATGAATGCGTCAGCTAAATGCGGTTCTTTATAAAACCAATCCAGTATAGCATCTATGTCTTCTTGAATTATGCTTTCCTTCATTCCCACCTCTTTACGGATCTCAAGGATTTCTTCATCCGTACATGGATAAAAAGGATGAGACCTAAAATGCATCTGGAAATAATATTAATAATTAAATAAAAATTTGACAGTTTCAAAATTAAAATAAGGCTTGAAGCGAATCGATTAATTTGTAATACTGTAGTTGAATCATCGAAACAAATGAATCATTCTTTAAAACATTTTTGCTAACGAGAGATAAGGACAGAGATAATATTCGTCTGCAATCACATATCCTTTGTTTACTTATATTCTATGCCTGGGCCGCACTTTATAAAGTTTTACAATAAGTATATCTACACAAATAAATAAAATTTAAGAAGAAGAAGAACAAGAAGAAAATCTTTATTGCACACATAATACATAGACATACACAGTAAACAAAAAATAAAATAAAACAACAAACATGAATGCATGCAAAGGCGGCCTTATTGCTTGGAGCAATCTCTTACAGGCAACCCCTGATAATAGGAACTGTGAAGTGAAAGCGGAAATGGTGCAAGATGGATTAAATATAATTTTGATTATTTTGATAAATAATATATAATCTCACAAAAGTAAACAAAATTTAAGTGTCTATTTATAATTTCAAATAAACTGTTTTTCATTAAATACATAATTATAACAGTAGGTAAGGTACTCCCATCAAAAATATGATTTTAAAGTGTTTGTCTGTTAATCTGTCTGTCTTCTGTTTGTTCCGACTAATCTCTAAAAGTGCCAGTCGTATTGTAAAAATTCGTTTTTTGATACGATAATGTGTATTCTAATATTCCCACGAGAATATAATCTACACTAGTAAAACCGCGGACGTTTCTTACCTTATACAAAAAACACAAAAAATTAAAAAATAACAGCTTTGTGAGCGATAACTGAAATAATAGTCATACAGACAAAAGGCAACGAAGCGAAGCTAAAATAACACTGTTGAAATGTTATTTTTTTTGATTAATGTTTATTCTTTTTAATTAACATCACTTCACATTAAGATTATTATAATTTTAAAATTTTATTCAACAGTTTAATAACCGATTACTTACTTTGAGAAGTTTTTAAAAATTTAAAATATATTTTTAAAAATATTTGTATCCTAAGCTTAAACACGCGACTGTTAGTGCCGAATCTTAACAAAGTTTTGACTGCATTTTCTTGTAATCTTACGATAAATACAAAAAAAAACACGTTCGACCTTTGACCTTCTACTTGTATGATACTTATCTCATTACTGGTACAGGGGTCAAATAGACCCCAATCGCTCACATTTGTAGCTACACTCTATCATACTTAAGTTATCTCAGCAAGTAGAATTATTGGAGTAAGGAATATGAAGGACTTTCGTCTGAAGGAGTCTACGTCTAATTGGACTCCATTATTGCAAATGTGCATTTTATACAAGGTACAGATTATTTTATAATGTTTTCTTATGTTGTTAAGAAGCAATTTCTAATCTTCGTAATATTGACTATTATGTAAGAAAACGATACACATTTTATTACGCAATACTTATCTAACTTTTTTACGTTAATGTATGTTTTATGAAAATAACAGTACCCAAGTAGAGTCTCAGAAAATAGTAGGTATTATGCATTTAGACGTAAAAGTTGCTTTGTCATGCATTATTTCATATGGGGTTAATTATGACCCCGATGAAAAGGGAAATTGTAATAACAAAAGTATTGTTGATAATAACAAAATAAAAAATATAATGATACTGAAAGAGTATTCAAAGAATTCAATATTCTCGGAGTACTCAAGCAATTCAAGGACCAATTTAGTCCGACCGTCATTTAATACGACCTAAGAAGCAATTTCTAATCTTCGTAATATTGACTATTATGTAAGAAAACGATATAAATTTTATTATTACGCAATACTTAAGTACTAAGTTTTTTACGTTAATGTTTATTTTATAAAAATAACAGTACCTAAGTAAAGTAGGGTCTCAGAAAATTATATTATGCATTTAGACGTAAAAGTTGCTTTGTCATGCATTATTTTATATGAGGTTAATTATGACCCCCGATGAAAAGGGAAATTGTAATAATAAAAGTATTGTTGATAATAACAAAATAAAAAATATAATGATACTAAGAGAGTATTCAAAAAATTCAATATTCTCGGAGTACTCAAGCAATTCAAGGACCAATTTAGTCCGACCGTCATTTAATACGACCTAAGAAGCAATTTCTAATCTTCGTAATATTGACTATTATGTAAGAAAACGATATACATTTTATTATTACGCAATACTTATCTAAGTTTTTTACGTTACAGTGCCTAAGTAGAGTCTAAGAAAATAGTAGGTATTATGCAACTAGACGTAAAAGTTGCTTTGTCGTGCATTATTTTATATGGGGTTAATTATGACCCCGATGAAAATTTCATTGCCTCTTTTAGCAAAAGGTACCAATTTAGGGTTATTGACAAAACAGTAAGGCGCTGTACAGATTACTTATACTCGTGTAAGCGAAGACTCTAAAAATTATATACTTTGAAGTTAATTTATTTTACCTTTCATAACACCTTCCTTACATTAGTCCTATTTTTTATTTTCACACATGTACTTAGATGTTTGGACATGTAGAGAGAATGGATGAAAGAAGATTAACAAAAGAGATTTACAAGGCGAGGGTGAATGGAAATATTGGAAGGGGAAGGCCTAGGCGAATGTTCCTGGACCAAATTCAGGACATTTTAAATAATGGCCTGGTCAAGAGTACCCTAAACCGACGAACTTCTATGAAAGGATTAATGAGAGTGGAAGAAGCTAAGGAAGTATGCAAGGACCGTGGCAAATGGAGGGATGTGGTCTCTGCCTACCCCTATGGGAACAAGGCGTGATGTTTATGTATGTATGTACTGTAGGTAGCGCTTGAAATAAAACTCAGTAGGTATTAGTACCCTCTTGAAAATTAATTAATTTTTTTTTATTTAACTTTGTCTTAAAAATCGTTATCAACTCAAGTTCATCGTATAATATGACAGTGTACGAACTCTTGTTTCGTTTTAAAAAATATACTTAATAAGTATTAACTCAGTAGTGATTTTAAAGCTTAAGTGACTTTTTTTCCTTATTATATTAATGCAACAGGGGTCTCAACTGAGTAGACCTCGTTCCTGCGGGAGTATCAAAAAATCCATTATTAGAGAGCGTCTGTATAACAAAATGAGCTAATATACTCATTTTGCGATGTCTGCATCGCTCCCTAATAACGGATTTTTTGATACTCCCTCAGGAATGAGGTCTACTAAGTTGAGACCTCTGTTTCAAAGTTTGTAAAGATGTCCTTAGCAGAAAGACGAATGGTCATTAAAAATCACTGTAAGTTTTTGAAAAGGTACTCAAGTTCGTACACAGTCATATTATACGATGAGATTGAGTTAATAACGATGTTAAATATAAAAAAAAATCTTCAATTAATTTTCAAGAAGGTACTTACTAAGTTTTATTTTAAGCTTTACCTACTTATAGTACAAGTATGAAAATAAACGAAAAAGTAGTACTATTGTCTTTTTGTTGGGTACTACATACTAATAAAAGTATGATATCATCCAACAAAAAGATAAAACGACTATAATAAATTATAAAGACGAATGATTGTGAGTGTGTTGTTTGTTACTTCTTCACTATCAAACGTCTAAACCGATTTTAACAAAATTTGTAAGAGTATGGAGTTAGATGACACCGTGGATTGGGCTACATTTTATTCCAAAATGCCCACGTGAACAAGAACTACACGAGTGAAACCGCGGGCTTCCTCTAATGGATCTATAAATCTAATAAATAAATTAACTTTTATTTATATTTTGAAAACTCGAAAATCGATCGAACAATAAAGATCGATTGTTTTACTACGATAAGGGTTAGTTATTTCTTCAGAAAATCGATTTGTCAGAATAGGATTAAGTTTTTAAAAATTGTCATCTTACACCGACACTATATTTTAGGATTGGAATAAAATTTTATTAATATAAAGTTAAAACCAATACCAAAGATAGCTATTGATTTATTTAAAATTAATTTATTACCTATAATCAATAAAATCATTATTATAAAAACAAAAAACCCGATTGCTTAGAAGTTATGAACTGAAAAGAGAAAAACAAGGATCACTATATCTGTATAAAATTCTAAATACTTTATGGTATTATACACAATTTTGACAAATTCAACGACACCTCACATGTCAAAATCCGTTCAGCCGTTTAGGCTGTAGCGCGTGCCAAAGAAATGGACATACATGCATACATACATACATACGCTCGAAAAACATAACCCTCCTTCTGACGCAGTCGGGTAAAAAGTTTGTAAATGGTGCATCTGTTCGGGCTAATCTTCGGTACTACTGATCCGATTTAAAAAATTCTTTCACCAGTAGAATGCTACACTATCGTGGAGTCTCATATGCTATTTTTTATATTTGTATTATATATATATTAGCCGAGTTATCACAGTTTTTGTCGCGCGAGTCGGACCGTGAAATTTATTAAATCGGCTTTATGCGCGTGCGCTGCCTTAGCTATTGGATATAATTGAAAACATTGTATAAAACTTTATGTATCTTTAAAAGTTCTACAAAAAAGTCCGCAATAGCATATATCATTCTTTTATGTTTTGGCAGATATAGAACTTTTTGCAAACGTTTACGTCATTATTTATACAACTAAACTTAAATCCTTATCAAAATAAATTATTTAATAATCATATATATTTTAGAGATAAGATTTTTCTTTTACAGTATGTTAATTAGTTACATAATTTAGGAGATAATACAAAATTTCTAAAAAGCGCGACTGCCGCTATTAAGTACAAATGAAGTCGAATTCTACGTACGTACGAGTTTATACTGAACGTGAATACGTGAATGGGCGTCAGCATTTTGGTAAGTATGCTGTTTCATAGAAAGGATAATACGGTAACGGGGTTGAGAATTCGATCTTTGTTCAATTTATTTGCCATAAAAGAACATATCTATACTATTAATATAAAGCGGAAGAGTTTGTTCGTTTGTTTAAACGGGCTATTCAAATCTAGACCTGCGTTTCGGATTGTAAAATTATTTTTGTTTATTTTGAAAGCTAGACTCAAGAGTGTAATAGACTATTTAATATTAAGCTATACATATCAGCTTTCCATAAATATAATATATTGTTAATATTAATGTACTGTAATATCGTACAATGTTTAAGAAAAATGTAAATCTTTAGTAGGTACACGGGACGGGACGGAGGATATTGCTGGACGGGAAACTATAAAAAAATTGAATTGAAAGGTAGCGGAGAAAGAGCACACTTTATATGAAAGTCTGTCTTTAAAATTAAAAGAGTACCTAAGAGGTTTTCACGCGGACGCAGTCACGGGCGACTGCTAGTGACATAAATAAAGAAATAAATAAGTAAACAGAGTGACGTTCAATTTGATGTTATCAGTATAATTTATATTAAAATTTTATTTACGCTTAAAGTAATTTCTGATTTTTATTTTCGTGCAACTGAAGTACGTAATCTGGCTGATTCCCTGCAGTTAAATCTCCTCCTCAGACGTCGACCCTTGAATCCATTTTGGTATAATAAAACATTGTACTTTTATCGCCATCTTCTAAAGGCAAAAATGTTGACGCCTCGCTTCGATTTGCCTCTGTGCCAGTGTCAGTTAAGCCGTACGGTTTCTTAAAATTAATATAGATAGACGCACATACTGACATCAGGTGTGATAGCAGTCAAGCTAACTTGTATTAGCCATACGGTTTCTTAAAATTAATATAGATAGACACACATACTTAAGTGTAACTTAATACTTCTTGTATTAGGTATGTTTTAAAGATACAAGATTTCGTTCGAGCGACTTCGCGTTTTTGGTAGGTATTTTTAAGTAACAAGAGTTTGTACTAAACAATAATGTACGCGAAATCGGTGGGCACTATCATTAATAAATAATTATTAACTTTTGAACTGCGAATGGCTTATCTGTCTATTTTTAATTAAAATTTAATCATTTTATCATTACTCTGTGATACATGGATAATTACTGCATCATCAACAAAATAATGAGTACCCATATAAAAAAACTAAATATACTTTTTTTTAATTATTATCTTCTGTAGGTCATGAACTTCAGGGACTAATTACACTTATTCAGATCCATTCACGTTTTACTGAACGATTTCGATCACACCTACCTACGTGTGATCGAAATCATTCATCTCATTTTATGTACTTTTCCTACGTGAAAGTCGAACAGACGCGGAAAGCTGAACAACGGATTCATACGCGTCTCCGCACAAAATCGTTATTTTGAAAGGACATAAGCTGAACAAAGCTGAATAAGTGTGTGTTTTTTTTATCGACTACAAGTTAGCCCTTGACTACTATCACACCTGCTGTTAAGTGATGATACAATCTAAGATGGAAGCGGGCTAATTTGTTAGGAGTAGGATGAAATCCACAGCCCTTTTGGTTTCTACACGACATCGTACCGGAACGCTAATTCGCTTTGCGGTACGTCTTTGTCGGTAGGGTGGTAACTAGCCACGGCGAAAGCCTCCCACCAGCCAGACCAAAAAATTAAGAAAAATCTCAATCTGTCCCGCCGGGAATCGAACCCAGGACCTCCGTCTTATAAATCCACCGCGCATACCACTGCGCCACGGAGGTTGTCAAAATCCCCAAATCGTGTAGTCCCTTATGTGTAATAGATATGTAATATTGTTTATACAGGATGACTGGAAACATGACGTACATTTCTTAAGAGATTATAGATGAGGTCAAAACTAATCGAACGATTTTGTAATGTCAAGTTCAAATATTCCCCCACCGATGTTCTAAAATGTGCAGGAAAGCCATCGACAATAGCTGATGTTGCTTTACAAACGAGAAGAATGATATTCAAACAGGATGGTTGTCCTGCACATTGGATCGACAGAGGAGGACCGATCCCTTGGCCAGAAAGATGTCCAGACCTAACACCAATGGATTTTTATGTTTAAGTCACCTAAAAACTTTAGCTTATGATGCTTCTCCAATATCAACCCGCGATGAACTAATTTCAAAAATAATAGCTGCAGCTAACGAAATGAAAAGAGCTCTGTCTACTGTAGTTACTATAAAAATTATTGGAACGAAGTTCCTTATCGCGCGTTGTGAAAGGGGGCTAGACGGAAAAAATTCTTACGAAAAGTTGTCACGACACTTTTTGATTCAACACTTCTTCACGCCGCCTTTAATGTGTTTGCGCGTGAGCCGCGGGGTGGCGCCCGCGCTCTATGCATCTCTTTCTCTCTTTCGTCCTCATGTTTCGGTTACAACAACTATTATTATTACTTTAAAAACAATAAAATTTTATTACAATTCCTTCACTAATTTCAAAAATAACTTCGTTCACATACGGAAGAGTCCCTTACTCTAGTTACTTTAATTTATTATAAAAACAAAAACCCAACTGCTTAGAAGTTATGAACTGAAAAGAGAAAAACAAGGATCACTATATCTATATAAAATTCTAAATACTTTATGGTGCTGCAGGCGAGGACAAAATAGTTTACTACCTGGGAAAGAAAGACCTACCAAAACTACGTTTGTCCCCGCCAGCACCATAATGTATTTAGAATTTTATATAGATATAAAGATCCTTCGGGGATTTTATAGTGTCGATGGATTTTTATGAAACTTCACAATAATACCTATAGCTTACATATCATGGGTCACTTTTTATTCCCAAATTCCCCCTAGAACGAGAGCTACGCGGGCGAAATCACGGCGTCCTCTTGTATTTATTATAAGTGTTGAGAAATCGATTCAGACGCTGATTTCAGTTGCATATTATATTTATTTTATGCACTTTAAGGAAAAATAATTAAAGCTGTAGTAATTTATATTGTTATCCGATAAAAAGTTAATTACATAGTTGATCTTTATCAAACGTAATTAGCTGAGAAAAAATAAGACGATACATAATTTGTAAATTTTTATCAACTTCTTTAACCTGACAAAAAAAACCGACTTACATTAAAAAATAGAGATTTTATTACGTAATAAAAGAAAATTTAAAAAAAAATTCCACACAAGCGTTTATTTTGCAATCAATCAATCATCAAGACGACACAAACGGTCCCAAAATCGATAGAGTTGGCCGTTTTATTGTGGAATTCCTATGGGTATGTTTCAGATCCTGCATTAAAACAGCTCTCTCATAATATTGCAATGTTACGCGATAAACTGCCTCGTTGGTCTACTGGTTAGCCTATGTGGTTTCGATCACGAGGCCCTGAGTTCGATTTCTGGGTCGGGTCATGGAATAATTCTGAGCTTTTTCATTCTCCTATGAAATGTTCAGTATATTCCAAGCCCGGAGTTTGGGATTTAGTGGTGGTGTCCCCGTGCCTTGGAGAGCACGTTAAGCCGTCGGTCCCGGTCACTATCATCAACATCTGATAGTGATCGTTAATAAATGAAACATTATCACTCTAAGCCCGCCAACCCGCATTGGAGCAGCGTGAAGGGTCTACGCTCCATATCCCCTCTCCTATAAGGAGGGAGACCTGGCCCTGTAGTGGTCCGCTAATTGGCTGATAATGCTAATAATGATGATGATGACGCGATAAACATATTATGCACGACAATTTTCAGTTCAACTAGAAAGTGGGATATGGACCGACAAATTAAAAATGTCATTAGAGATAAACACCGGGCCAGGTGAAACTAAAATCTTGTAAATATCGGTCGATCAATTTTGCTGACTACACCATTGTAAACATATTTAAGTTTTAAAAGAACTGTATAGAAAGATCACGAAAATTTTAACAGGAATAAAATAATAACTTTTTTTAGATCTATTCAATTGTTAAACCGTGATTTAGTTAGAAACACCCACGGATTATCTCGAAACCGAGTAAACAGATTTAAATATTATATTTTTTGCAACTTGAATTTATCTACATTGATAAATAATTATCTACATAGAATATTTTCAGAAAATGCTTTTTGTAAGTTATTGACGACCTCCGTGGCGCAGTAGTATGCGCGGTGGATTTATAAGACGGAGGTCCTGGGTTCGATTCCCAGCGGGGCAGATTGAGATTTTTCTTAATTTATCTTGGTCTGGCTGGTGGGAGGCTTTCGCCATGGCTAGTTACCACCCTACCGACAAAGACGTATCGCCAAGCGATTTAGCGTTCCAGTACGATGTCGTGTAGAAACCGAAAGGGGTGTGGATTTTCGTCCCACTCCTAACAAGTTAGCCCGCTTCCATCCTAGACTGCATCATCACTTGACATCAGGTGTGATAGCAGTCAAGGGCCAACTTGTAGTCGATAAAAAAAATGCATTACGTAGTTGCACCTCGTACGCGTTTGATGTTGTATGATGTATTAAGAGCATCGATGTAGCATATTGGTACCTCAAAAATATCAGAGATGGAGATGGATTAAATGGATGGATTTCTTACATAATTAGGTAGTTACTTATAATAAGTGAAATAACACTAAGTAGAGCTCGGTTCGCCCAGGTACTTATATATTTGGTTCTAATACACGAGCACATAATATTATTGACTTGATACTCCGTGACTAACGTTTGAGCAAATTCAACAAAAAGCGCTTTTTATGTAGCGCCTTACAAATAAATTACTGCAAATAATCCACTTAAAAACATAGTGTGTCGATTTTTAACCGACGAAAAAAAACGGAGGAGGTTCTCAATTCGACACGTATAATTTTTCTTTTTCTTTTTTTTACCACGCATAACTTTTTATAGAGTTATCCGATTTTGATTATTAGAAAAGGCACACTTCCAAGGTGGTCACATCGTCATCATGTTAGGATCTGATTATGATATCCTGGGGAAATTGAAGGAACTCTTCAAATTATATAGGCACACTTGCACTTGCACTTAATATTTTTCGTGACCTCATTATTCCGGCCGGGTATATACCACTTGGCTCCACGGAAGATCAGCGCTGCGCCGGATTCACTACCCTATTAATATACTTTCATATGGGTTTAGTTAAAAGCTATTATTTTGAAAACACAATCAGACACTACATGTAAATATTGTACGTATCCTCATTATCAAGTAATTGTGTTAGAAGGAAAAAAATTATATTGTTCTTAAAATTGTCCGATTTTAATTAACAACAAAAGGATAATACAGTTGCAGAAATAAAATACATTTAATATGAGTTGAATTGATGAATTTTGATAATAATTGAGTTATGGAAACTTAAAGGATGTTTTCTTCATCAGTCCACGGTTAACTGTCTGAAGGAGCCTGGCATCCCCAAATACTCTTCGTTAAATTTAAATGCACTTCGCTTGGATTCGTCTGCCACCAGCTTATTACATACACCGATTAGTCTCTGAGCGTCTTTCGTCTGAAGAATGTCCTCCCATTGTGCTGAAAAGTAAAGTATTACAAATTACAAATGACGACCTCCTTGATGCAGTTGGCAATGCCCTGGATTACAACAGAGGTCTTGGATGGGATTCTCCAGTTCGGGTCAGTTTAGGATCTTATATTCTCTAAATTAGGTCAGGTCTCCACACTATACTAAAGTCAAACTCGATTAAGAATGCTTGTCAACAAACAAATTAAAAATGAAGGTAGAAATCACTAGTCAGTTTACACCTATTTTATTTAATTAACTAGTTAATGACGACTTCGTGACAATAAATTAGAATAGTAAGCTTAAAACTTATTAATACATTCAATATCTTTTAAATAGGATTTTTTAAAATAACAAAACATAATTTTAAATTTATTAGGCATAAAATGTGTTGCGTTTTCCTACCTACATTTTAAATTTGTTTGTTGACAAGCATTCTCAATTGAATTTGGCTACAGTATAGGTAGGCTTCGGCCGTAGGTAATACCTTTCAGGTATAAACTTACCTTAGGTACAATAAATCACAGTCTATTCATAATATTTCAGAATACTGGATTATAGTTTAATGAAACCAAATTCATTTATTTCAAGTAAACTGTTGTACTCGTACAAACACTTTTGAAAAGTCAAGCCTCTACCGCCGTTTCGGAAGATAGATTCTGCCCATAAGAGCTAGCAAGAAATTCAGAAGTTTCTCTTTTTTGCAATTTTTATTTATCATTACATAGTATAAAGCAATGTCGCTTTCTTCTGTCTGTCCCTATGTATGCTTAAATCTTTGAATTTACGCAACCGATTTTTATGCGGTTTTTATTATCAGATAGAGTGATTCAAGAGCAAGGTTTATGTGTATAATACATGCATAATATAGAAGAGAAACACGGATAATTTCAGAGGTTTCTGATGCGATGTCGTAAATTAATGCATTTTTTGCGCTTACATTGCAAACGCTGGCTAAACCCTACGAGATATATCAAAATAATGTACTACAGTATTGCACACCTTAAACAAGTCTACAAAAAAGTCCGTGATGGTATATGTCTATCTCTTAGGGATAACCCACACTAACAATTTTTTATCTTTTACTTTCAACCAAAACTAATGGCTTATTTACGATGCGATTTTAAGCAATAATTCTTATCCAATTTAGAATCTTAAATACTTTGTGCGTTCAAAATAGATTACTATTTTCCTTTACAGAATGTAATTTAAGTGAATATTTTCCAAGATATATAAGATTCAAAATGCAGCGACACACTTTAGTACCAGCATTTCACCCGTGCGAAGCCGGGGCGGGTCGCTAGTAATTTATAATGTACATCAATCCTACCTTGTATGCAGTAGATATAGGTATAACTAATATTTATAACATTCTTTGTACTCGTTTGCTACCCTTGATTTAAGAATTTGGAAAGTTTAATCACCTTGTAACTTTGAACAGCTCGGCAGAACACCACCGTAATCCTCTGGCAAAACTTCCTTGGGTATTTCCTTGTGCAGTTCTTCGTAAGAGCTGTGAACTTGCAGTCTATTCGCAACTTTCTCTTTAAGCCCCTGTTTGAATATGAACACAATTTTGTCCACAAATGACGGTGCGTTCAAAATGTGAATGCCGCTGATCCTTATTCCATAACCGCTCTGCAAAATTAATGGAAAATCATTTATGTGAGGCAACTATGGGTTTGCATAGGTAATAAAATCAATTCACGGATGTGTGTAGACCAGTTTGTGCCATGTAGAGCCAGTTTCATTATGACATCTTACTGGAACGCTAAAACGCTTGGCAGTAGGTACGTCTTTGCTCTTGAATGGCAACTAGCCACGGCCGAAGCTTTCCACCAGCGAACCCTGGACCAATTAAAACTATTTCAATCGACTCAGCCGGGAATCTAACCCAGGACCTTTCAAATCCACTGCGCAAACAGCTGTGCCTCGGCCATTAAAATGTTGAAGAAGAAGAATTTCACAATACAATTTTCTTTTGAATTTATTAAACGCAAATCATATTTATTTATTTATTTATTATTTCTTTGTATACCACATTAGATAACATAAAAACAAACAGAAACAATATTATGGAGGAAGTGGAGTACAAAAGGCGGCCTTATCGCTTAATAGCGATTTCTTCCAGGCAACCTTGGGCTTAGGAAAACATCAGTACTATGCTGCAGGTGGTGTACTAAGCTGCAGGTGGGTGTGTACTCGCATTTAAGATAGTATGACTTAACAGCTTTTTTAAAAGTGTCCAGTGACATTGACCGTCGTATGTCCTGTGGGAGAGCGTTCCATAGCTGAATTGCATGCACAGCAAACGAATGTTTATAGAACTTACTCCTATGTACCGGCATGCGCAAAGTAAGGGCACGACATGATCTTAAATCGGATTGCTCTTCCAAAAATGTGAACTTCTCCTTCAGATATGGTGGAGGTTTTTTATTAAATAGTTCACAGTACAGAAGTGAAAGTACTTCATATACTTACATACTATCATAATTGTCAAAGAAATTTTTTTCTGCACGACAGTAAACATGAATTCTCTCTTTTCGTTCATACAATGTATACTTACAGTGCATAGAACTTCTGCTTTCTTCAGTAGAATTGGATTTAGCTTGGTGATTGCGTTAACACTGCTGACATTCTGCAGGTCGAGGATGTGTCGTTCAGACATGTTGTATTCGTAGTTCATTCTGTATTCTGATATCTATAAAACAATATTTTACTAATTATTATTTTTGTATTTCATCATCATCATCATTAACAGCCGGTGGACGTACACCGCTGGACATAGGCCTTTGTTAGGGTATTCCAAACACAACGATCCCGAGCCGCCTGCGGTCAGCAACTCCCTACGACACATTTGATGTCATCAGTCCACCTAGTCGGGGTGACTGACGCTGCGCTTTCCGGTGCGGGGTCGCCATTCTAGTTTGGGCCCCCAACGTCCATCGGCCATTCAGTACACGTGCCCTGCCCATTGCCACTTCAGTTCGTGAACACGCTGAGCTATATCGGTCGATCACGCAGAGATACTCCGAGCATTGCTCTTTCCATCCCCCGCTGAGTGACTCTGAGTCTTCTTTTGAATTTATACCTCTACAAATATAAATTATAGAACAATACACACATGGCCATCTAGCCCCGAAGAACGCTTAATTACTTGGCAGTACACCTTTGTCAGTGGAAACTAAGCACGGCCGAAGTCTCCCACCAGCCAGGTCTGAGCCAATTTGGAAAATCTTAACCTTGGCCTAGTCGGATATTGAAACCAAAATCTTCAACTCAAAAAATGACAACGCGTACCACTGTGCCACGGAGGCCGTCAAAAACTATCTACCTACTCATCACAAACATATTCCAGTTGTGGGAATCGTACCCGCGGCCTTGGATTCAGAAAGCAGCGTCACTACCTGTTGTACCACTCGACCGTATACATGTGAATGGGTAATTAAATAATTTATAGGTACTACAATACGATAAACCGTAAAAACCACTACTACTTTAAAGACATAACATTCGCTATGTAATCTATACTAAAGCCAAACTCGATTGAGAATGCTTGACAACAAACAAATTTAAAATGAAGGTAGAAAATGCAAGACATTTTATGCTTAATTTAAAATTATGTTTTGTTATTTTAAAAAATCTTATTTAAAAGATATTGAATATATTAATTAGTTTTAAGCTTACTAATCTAATTTATTGTCATTAATTTGTCATTAACAAGTGAATTTAAAAAAATAGGTGTAAAATGACTAGTGATTTCTACCTTCATTTTTAATTTGTTTGTTGACAAGTATTCTCAATCGAATTTGGCTTTAGTATAGATATATTTTGACCGAAACTTTATTTAGGACTACCTACGTCTTACTCTAACGACCTTGCAAATAAAACTAGTAGAAAATGTTATGCTACGAATATGCCGAGAATAAGCAAAATGTCAGCTTTGACGGCCTCCGTGGCGCAGTGGTATGTGCGGTGGATTTATAAGACGGACGTCTTAGGTTCGATACCCAGCGGGGCATATTGAGATTTTCTTAATTTGTCTTAGTCTGGCCGGTGAGAGGCTTTCGTCGTGGCTAATTACCATCCTACCGACAAAGACGTACCGCCAAGCGATTTAGCGTTCCGGTACGATGTTGTGTAGAAACCGAATTGTGTGGATATTATCTTACTTCTAACAAGTTAGCCCGTTTCCATCTTAGATTACATCGTCACTTAACATCAGGTGTGATAGCAGTCAAGGGCCAACTTGTAGTAAATAAAAAACAAATAAAAATAAACTTAGTAAAACATATACCTAGCATAGTTTAAAATAAACGTTGGTTTATTTGTAAGGCTATAAAAATTTTATTAATTAAATTATTCATGACGTTTCGACCTAAATAAACAAGAATAATACGTAAACAATCGAGATCACAGTAAAGAATATCCTGAGGTATTTTTATTCGTTACAATTTACCACTTGACTACGATCACATCTGATGATAAGTGATTGCAATCTAAGATGGAAGCTGGCTAACTTGTTAGGAGTAGGATAATATCCACACTCCTTCGGCTTCTACACATCCTACCAGAATGCTAAATCACTCGGCGGTACGTCTTTGTTATTAGGGTGGTAACTTGCCACGGCTGAAGACTTCCACCAGCCAGACTCAGAACAATTTTGGAAATTTCAAATGAACCTGCCGGAAATCGAACTCGGCACCTTCGACCTATAAATCTACCGCGCATACCACTGTATTACGGAGGCCATAAAAAAATTTATATTACATTTTTTTCACACTTTATGCATCACTTACTAATACTTAGGGGTGTGAATTTCGTCCTACTCCTAACAAGTTAGCCCGCTTCCGTCTTAGATTGCATCATCACTTAACACTAGGTATGATAGCAGTTCCTTGACTGGTATCACACCTGTAGTCGATAAAAAGACGTGTGGCACTCGGAGACTGCCGCGGTAAATCTATTGCATAGCATTTTTTATCAACTTATGTTTACCTTCCGACGCCATCGGGACCGTGGCCTAGCGGTAAGTCGCTTTAAGTGCCCGGATTGCCAGAGCGACGCGGGTTCGAATCCGGTCGGTTCCGCAATTTTTTTTTAAGCGTGATATTTCAAAAACTAATATTTTTTTTTACAACCGTGATATTTCAAAAAGTCGGTCGATCGATAAATACCAAAACTTTTGATGACTTTTTGAATTATCACGCTAGTAAAAAAAATGACTTTTTTAAATATCACGCTTGGAAAAAAAATTGCGGCACCGACAGGATTCGATCCCGCGTTTCTTTGGCAATTCGGGCACTTAGAGCGCCTTACCGCTAGGCCACGCTCCCAATGACGTCGGTGCCGAAATTATACTTTTTATATTACGTTTTTGATATCCAGCAAGTGTTAGGTTTTTTCGTTACGGAATTTCTGAATTCGGTCTCCACGCTCAAGGCCCGCGATAGAAGCTATGCAATAGCTTAAAAAAATACTTACTTACTTTGACTTTTACTAAAATTTATTTTATTATTGTACTCGTATACCTATGCTTTAAAAAGTATTATAAAATTGGCTTATGCTGCTACTTACCATAAAACTGTATCTCATATAAGCTAATAAGGAAAAATTTTCCAAGCTTATGATCTTCGTCAATATGAGTCTCGATTGATCTTTTGGACTTAATTTGGGTAACATTATAAAATTACTGAAACAAAATATTTTTTTATAATGGCTTCGATCAATAAGTTACAGAAAAAAGTAGTTTCCATTTTCGAAAATAATTTTTAATTAATATAAACTAACCAACAATAACTAAATGAATAAAATTATTATTATAAAAACAAAAACCCGACTGCTTAGAAGTTATGAACTGAAAAGAGAAAAACAAGGATCACTATATCTGTATAAAATTCTAAATACTTTATGGTGCTGCAAACAGGGACAAAATACTTCAACCTGCGGGGAAAGAAAGATCTACCAAAACTACGTTTGACCCCGCCTGCAGCACCATAAAGTACTTAGAATTTTATACAGATATAGTGATGGTTTTTGTTTTAATAATAATAATTTTATAGTTTTTGGTATAGAAATGAAACGGAACACTTAGTACACTTTTTGCCATTTTTTGTTAAAAAGTAATATGAACATGATTTGATATTTATATTTTTGAAATGGTATTTTTACGACCTTTCAATTGGTACCCATATTGCTAAGATAAGAGAAAAAAATACACACATCCCCCCTTTTTTCCCCCATTTACAGGCGCCATTTTGAAAATTTATATAGCCTATGTCACTACCACAATTTTGACAAATTCAACGACACCTCACATATCAAAATCCGTTCAGCCGTTTAGGCTGTAGCGCATGTCGAAGAAATGGACATACATACATACATACGCTCGAAAAACATAACCCTCCTTGTGACGCAGTCGGGTAATAAGTTTCTTAATATTAAGCTTAATATTAAGCTTGAATGTTAACTTTTAAGTATATTAAAGTTATTATATTCTTAATAATAAGTTTTAATTATATTAATGCCATCATTCATTTATTAAATTGCTTATTACAGTTTAACACTCCACTGCATTGGTATCATGCGATGGTAATTGTTAATTTTTTTTAGTTTTATAATAAATAAATATTATAGGACAATTACACACATCGCTATATAGCCCCAAAGTAAGCGTAAGTAGCTTGTGTTATGGATACTATGATAACTGATGAATATTTTTATATATATTATACATAAATACTTATACTATATAGATAAACACCCAGACACTAGAAAATATCCATGCTCATCACACAAACATTTTCCAGAGGTGGGAATCGAACCCACAGCCTAGGACAGAGAAGCAGGGTCGCTACCCACTGCGCCACTCGGCCGTCAAATCATTAACAGCTGACACTGATCGTTAAAAATTTCTAAGCGTCATCTCCTTTCTTCTAAAGAAGAGGGCAGCCTGGCCCTGAAATGGGCCTTGAAAATAGGCTAGTAATAATAAATACATCTAGATACCTACATTGATTCTGAAATATTTTTGAATTCGTCAACAGATCTGTTTAAACATAACTCAGGTAACATCCCTCTGGTGGTCAGCAATTTCTCGATTCTCGTTTTAGTCATTTCTACAGACCCTCGTCCAAGTATATGTAATCTTTCTAGCATATTGCGGTCTGGTAAAATGAAGTACACAATTAATTCTTCATATTAAATACAAATAAATATAACTAAACTTAAACTAATGACGGCCTCCATGGCGCAGTGATTTGCGTAGTGGATTCATAATTCAAAAAAAAAATTCAAACAATTCAAAATCGCTTATTTCAAGTAGACTTATTACAAGCACTTTTGAAACGTCAAATTGGACCATTTGTAGGGACTCTACCACCGGCTCGGAAGGCAGGCCCTGTTGAGAAGAGCCGGCGAGAAACTCAACAATTGCTCTTTTTATAATATTATCAATTTTACAATATTGTGTTGTTACATAAAATTATTTATTTTACTTCCTGTGTGAAGTTGAAAGCCGATCCAATTGCCTTTGAACATCTTTGTCATTTAAAAATTCATCGATAGTATAATAACCTTGACTCAGTAAGGTCAAGTATAGACGGAAGGCCTGCATTCGATTTCCTAGTCCTGGTCTGGCTTGTGGTTGGCTATAGCCATGGCTAGTTACCACCCTATCGGCAAATATATACTGACAAACTATAGCTTTTCAAGAAGATGTCGTGTAAAAACCGAAAGGGGTGTGGATTTCATTTCATTCTTAAATTGCATTGGTTTGATTGCGGCGGTTGAAGTAAATAAAAATAGAAAAGTCAATACCCAATTTCCTTGAAAAAAAGATTGACTAAAGACAGGAACTCAAGATGTTTTGACGGCTCGATTCCCGGCGGGGCAGATTGAGATTTTTGTCTTGGTCTGGCTGGTGGGAGGCTTTCGCCGTGGCTAGTTACCACCCTACCGACAAAGACGTGCCGCCAAGCGATTTAGCGTTCCGGTACGATGTCGTGTAGAAACCAAAAGGGGTGTGGATTTTCGTCCCACTCCTAACAAGTTAGCTCGCTTCCATCTTAGACTGCATCATCACTTAACATCAGGTGTGATAGCAGTCAAGGGCCAACTTGTAGCCGATAAAAAAAATGTAGGCAAACCAGTGGAACGATGAGGCAGTTGAACTAACGAGGACCGGTAATAAAATAAAAAATAGTGAAACTAAGACATACTACGAGTGTTGTCCCGTTTAATCTTTTGCAGTGACTATAAATAATTATACATCTATACATAGATATAACGCCCTCAATTAAAACTGTGTTGTTACAAAATAATTATCTTAATCACGCTATCTGTATGTACCTATGTTATCTTGTATGTTTACGTCTGGGATACAGCAACCTCCCAGGCTCAGGCCCAGCGGTATGCGCAGTGGATTTACAGTCCTGGGTTTCGGTTCCCGGCTGGGATGAGTGAGGTTTTATTAATTCTCTGATTATTTTATCTTTGTTAACAATATCTGCTACCTCTAAGTTAATTAGCGTTCCGGAATGATGTCGTGTAAAAGAAGGGGGTGTGGATTTCATTCTACTCAAAACAAGTTAGCCCGCTTGCAACTTCGATTACATCATCACTTACTACCAGATGTGATTGCAGTCATGGTCAACTAACGTGTAGATAAATATAAAAAATAATACTATAAATAAGTCTTACCCAAATATTTGAATGCTTCAGCCAAATGATCCTGTTTCCTTCCCCACTCTTCAATGGCGTCTAAATTCTTATTGATTGTTTCAACATCTAAATTAAGATTTGTCCGAACAATTTCCACCTCCTTATCACTCACTTCCAGTAAGGGATGATACGGTATAGTCTCCATGTTGTCTGTAATTTATTAATATTTTTATATGAATATAAATTGTTATTATACATAGGTTTTTTATTCAGTATCAATTATTATTCATATCAAAAAAATTGCAGATATAAGTAGATAGTACAATTTATAATGATTCTCAAAGTAACGATTTGCGGAGATTATTATTAAATAATAATTTAATGATATATTTATTTTTAACGAAAAATCGATAAAACTAAGCGTCAAAGCTACCCACATTCGGACGGTCTACGTATCCTCTATTACTATACTTTTCACTCCGAAATAGCAGCATCAGGAAAAGTATACTGTACAATGTTCAATTCAGAACATTTCGCTGTTATTAAATTTACGATGGACTAAGTCAATTACAATGTTTGCTAAACAATTATATTAGGTCAATAAAATTACTAGAATGATGAGGAAAATGTCTTTTAGAAATGATCAATACTCCACTTTTCAATCCAACTAAGCGAAAGGCTACATGCTAAGAATTATAACAATCGGGCTTATAGTGTTTGGTTTTGAGATGATAGGGTTAATTCTGTAACGATTATCTCAGATGTTACTGATAACTAGCGTGACCGCCGGTTAAATATACTTCAAGATCAAGGGAGAGTAACCACTAACTTCCGATTTCCGTGCTTAACTATTAATTATAACAATTGGGCTTATAGTGTTGGGTTTTCAGGTGATAAGGTTAATTCTGTAACGATTACCAACGTTCAGATGTTACTGATAACTAGCGTGACCGCTAGTTTAATATACTTCAAGGTCAAGGGAGAGTAACCACTAACTTCCGATTTCCGTGTTTAACTATTAATTATAACAAATGGGCTTATAGCGGTTGGTTTTGAGATGATAGGGTTAATTCCGTAACGATTACTTACGCTCAGATGTTACTAATAACTAGCGTGACCGACGGTTTAATATACTTCAAGGTCAAGGGAAACTAACCACTAACTTCCGATTTCCATGCTTAACTATTAATTAATAAAAATTTAAAACAAAAAATAGAACCCACTCAAAACGCACTAAAATGTAAAAAATAACTGTACCTACCATTTAGTTGCTTTAATTTATTTAACTACATCTATGAAGTCGGTGCCTTACGGTGTATGGCACTTGTAGCCTAAAAGTTACCGATACTTACACAAAAACCGAAATCGCTGCAAGTGTGCCTATAACATTTGAAGATTTTCTTCAATTTTCCCAGCTTATCATCATCACATCCTTACATGATGACAATGGGACCATCTTGGAAGTGTGCCCTTTTTAATAAAAAAAGAATTATCAAAATCGGACAACTCTGTAAAAAGTTATGCGTTGACCACGCATAACTTTTTACATAACACACATGAAAAAAAAATACGTGTCGAATTGAGAACTTCCTCCGCTTTTTTTTCGTCGGTTAATAAATTACTGATATTTCCTTTGTAGAAAGAAAAGCTCAATATTTCTATAAAAACCAATAAGGCAGTTATATAAAATTTTACTTACATTAATACAGATTATTATTGCCTAATAATTATAATATAAACCGGCTTTAAGAACGTCACATCACCAAACTGGGTTTCCGAATCGATAAATAATACAAAACTGGGTAAAAAACCTTGGCTGGGTTCCTATTTATACAATATTTATAACTTTATTTTTCCTACCTATATTTACTTTTTTAAAATAAACAAAAAAATATTTAAATCATCTTGAGAATTAATCAGTCTAATTAACTCTTAATTAGTTATTCTATTGTATAAAATAAATAATAAAAAAATATTTACATGAGTCAACACGTGTCTCGCCTGAGCAACAAACACTTTATAACTAGGTAGTTAAAAAATAAGACAGGGCTCTTACGCTGTTGTATTATTTTTTAAATTCTTAAGCGGGGCTCACACTATACGGTAGACGCAAAGAATAAAGAGCTGCATGGTAACTTATATTTAGTAACTTTTAGAGCCTGTCAAGGATTAAAAAAACCCCACAGATTTCAGGCAGACAGGAGTACTTATTTTATGTTAACTTTTATTAGGAAGAATAATATTTTGCAAATAAAAGTTTCCAAATACTATTATTAGAATGATCATTAACAGCAGCTATAAATGGTTCGCTACAGATCCACGCTCTCCTTAAAAAAAGTTTTATACCTACAGTAATTGAGGGTAGCTTATAAGCCTTCGCATTTTTAGTACGCAAAAAGCTACCGATACTTACTTACACAAAAACCGAAATCGCTGCAAGTGTGCCTATAATATTTGAAGAGTTCCTTCAATTTTCCCAGGATATCATCATCAGATCCTTAGATAATGACAATGGGAAAACCTTGGAAATGTGCCCTTTCTAATAAAAAAAGAATTATCAAAATCAGACAACTCTGTAAAAATTTATGCGAGGTTGTACATAAAAAAATTATATATATATTATACTGTTTTTTTATTATATTATTATAGGTATATATGTTATAATGTTTTTTTTCGTCGGTTAAAAATTGTGACAAGAAATCTTGGCAATAAAATAATAACTTATGTGTTAATGTATCTGCTAATTATTGTAAATAATTACAATGACAATTAGAGAAAAAATAAAAAAACAATGTGTACTAAGCCTTATATAGTTGTCATAACGTCCTTCATTATAAACGTCAGAGTGTCAACTTAGTCGTTTCACCACAAACTATTAATAACTTCAAACAGCTTCCCCACAAAATTTTACGCCATTTGTAATTTCACACGTCTACCCTTATATACCCTTAGACACCAATTGTTATAATCTCTAAATTAACGTACAAAACTATGTCTAAAATATACAGTTAGCCAGTACAAATCTACTATTTTTTTTTATTTATTTAGGTATAAAAACAAAGTCCTGGATTACAATTAACATTTTAAATTCTAGATCATTATTCTTGCACTCGTATGATATAAAATGTTACAACTATCTACATAATTTACGTGAGTCGGCAAAATAACGCACTTTTCATAATTTAGAAAGAGCATTTGATATCTTAGTCTTTGAGATTATGGGTCCCTGGTCATCGGACACCAAAAGGAGAATGCCAGATCCTAACCCAGAAAGACCACAAATTGTAAATATACTAAAAATATCCTATTATTATATAAATGTTTTACAATAAGCCATTTTTACTGTTGGACATCGGAATAAAATTATGTTAAAAAAAGTAATTAATGTATTTCCTTTTAGTTTACACTCTTTACGCATTTTTAAATCTTTATTATTGCACTGGGTTCTAGCCACTTAAATCGTTTTTATTGTATTTTAATCAAAAGTGGGCTCTAAAACGCTAATATCCAGAGTCGTTATGCCTGTTTAAAAATGTATTTAATGAAGCTTTGCGACTGTCATGTCAGTGTGACAACTAAACGGAACAACAATACGGAAATGGACGATAACCAACGTTAGGCTCGTGTCGAATACTCCGTGTTCTAGAGCTTTTAAATGTAATTTATATTAAATAGTAAAAAAATGCAATAAAATGATGCATAATACATTGTTGTACAATATGTTTTTATTAGTGGGTTAAGTTCTATACATTGTCTGGCATTCTCCTTTTGATGATTAGGTACACTGTCCAAACAATTGATCCATACCATGTGTATAGTGACCAACGGGCTGGTGGCTGATGTTATTTGACTTAATGTGTGTCAGGCTGCTCGACAGGCATCACCGCCTCTGGGTGGACTGTTAGATGGCGTACATTTCTCGTAAATAAAAGCATCTTCTCGTTTTAATATAATTTTATTTTTAATTTAATGTGTTCTCATAATTATACAGATAAATTAAATTAAAGTTTCTTTAACATAACTTAATAATCATATCATATAAATACTGTCGTCCTTAATACCTTTAACTTGAACTTTTAAGTTTAGTTATACAAATTAGCTTGTAGGTTATATATTATATTAATCTACGACCAACTGACTAAACGATCCCGGCATCCCTAAATATTCAGCATTAAATGTATAACAACTCCGCTTTGACTCTTCAGCCACGATTTTATTAGTGACTTCAATAATTTTTCTTGCTTCTTCTGACCTAAGAATCATCTTCCATTTATCTGCAAAATAATTTGATAGCTTTTAACAATTGTATTATCTTGAAATATCACCATATGTATTAGTAGTAATGTAGGTTTAATTCTTTGAAATGTCAGTTTATTTATTTGAGGATTTTTTTATTAACCGAAACAAAACCAAATATATTGAATGTTATACAGAAAATACAGTCCCAAAAATTAGCCGACAGCAAAGTTATATATTATACGCTATCTACTAATCAGTTTGAAGGCGTGCCAGAGCAAAATAAGATTAAGTTTTAATTATGATATTTCTGGAATCCTTTCCTGTTTAAGGAAAATGAAAGTGGAAACCTGTTATTAAAAGCAACAATCTATTATGTACCTTTTTTCTGAATATGCGTGTATTGTACCTTCTTTTTACTTTGTATGCAATAAATTAACAATTATTATTTAAAAAAAAAACTTTTTATTTTAAAAACCTTAAAACTTTATTACCGTACATAACAGAAGAGCTCTCTAGAACTCCACCATATTCTTCTGGCAGTACTTCTTTTGAAATTTCTTTATGAAGATCCTCGTATGTATTGTGAACATGGATTCTTTTTGCTATTTTTTCTTTTATTGTACTTTTGAGTAATGTTACTAGTTTGTCCACAAAGGATGGCGCATTAACTATATGAATGCCTTTTATTCTCAATCCGTAACCTTCCTGAAATTTGTTCATAATATTAACAATATTCTACCCCGCAGACTATATATAGACTTTTTATCGGCCGACTGTTTGGTCTATTTCCTAAACAATATGCCTATTCTTGAAAAAAAATTTAACAATTAAAACTCACTCTTTAAATTTGGCTGGCACCGACTCTTAAATATGCTTAAGTAAATTAAAGCAATTAAATGACGCAGTTATTTTTTACTTTTTAGCGCGTTTTGAGTCGGTTCTATTTTTCGTTAAAAAATTTTATTTCTTTCTTTTTGGTGATATATCGACACGTAACCTACTCGTAATATACTCTCTCATAGTAAATATATTATACGGCACTAGTAGCCAAAAGGGCACACTTCCAAGGTGGTCCCATTGTCATCATGTTAGGATCTGATGATGATATCCTGGGAAAATTTATGGAACTCTTCAAATTTTATAGGCACACTTGCAGCGATTTTGGTTTTACTGTAAGTATCGATAGCTTTTTAGCTACAAGTGCCGCATAATAAATGTACTATGACAGTATAGTACGAGTACGTTATGTGGCGATAAATCACTGAAAAGTAAGAAACCAGCCAAGGTTTCTACTTTAAGAACATTAACTAGAACCCACAAACTGCTTTACTACGTTAAATAAATGACTTGCTGGCACCGACTTCATAGATATGCTTAAGTAAATTAAAGCAACTAAATGACACAGTTATTTTTTACTTTTTAGTGCGTTTTGAGTCGGTTCTATTTTTTGTTAAAATTTTTTTTAGAAACAGACTAAACTATTGGCCGATAGAAAAGTATACAGTCTGTGTAAATATTTAATTTTACGAGTATAACCCCCATTTAAAAGTAAGTTTGACGTATCTGTCTGTAGCATCATACTTTCCTAATGAAACTTATATACCGAATTAGCTGAATTCGTTAAAGACTTAATTAAATAATACTTAGAATGTTGTATCTTTGATGGTTGGATTTTATGTAATATAAGTAAAAATAAATCGCTGTTCTAGCAAATTATATAAGCTTATCATAATTGTCGGATGTTTCCCAAAATTTAAAATTTTAACGTGTGATGTGATCATCACCAGACTTTGTAATTAGTTTAAAGTTATGTTGTTTATAACTTGATTAATTCCAATATTTACCGTACATAAAACTTCTCCTTTCTTTACCACAAATGGGTTGATTTTTGATAATCCAGACATATTAAAAAGATTTAGGTCCAGTATGTATCTTTCTCCTAAATTGTAATCAATTTTCATGCAATAGTCTATGACCTGAAAAAATAAATAAATAATTAATTACACACATCGCTATTTGTGTTATGGGTGCTATGATAACTGATGAATATTTTTAAATATATTATACATATAAATACTTATAATATATAGATAAACACCCAGACACTGTGCATAATTGTTCACGATAAGTCAATTAAAAGATTATTTTATAATGACTAAATTTTTATGATGTAATAACTTCAAGAAGAAGATGATCGGTAAGTGGCAGAAGTATGTCTCTCTGACAGAGAGTTACATATATTTTGTTCCTTTGTCGTGGAGACCCTTAGGCCATGGAGTCATACTGCTAAAAAATAATTTCGTAATATTTCAACGCGCGTAATTGCTTCAACTGGTGACAGAAGGCCTGGCTCGTTTTTTGCGCAAAGGATTTGCCTGGCTATCAAAAGTAGAAATGCAGCCAGTATTTTTGCCACCATCCCACGTGACACCATCGCCACCATTCCAAAATTGAATACAGAAAGCCAAAGATCGATCACTATGGCAAAACCTGGAGGAGGCCTTCATCGTAAAGAGTTCTTCTTTTAAATAAATAATAATAATAAAAAACACATACAATACAATTAAATTTAGTTTTTTAATATTTAGGTTAGTTATAAATTTGTAAATAGTTGTAAACACTGTAAAAAGAAATAAAAGGCTTTTTTATTTATTAATTCCACGTGGGCATGATTTGTATAGTTATAAGATATGTTAGCTCAAGTTCCTTACTGGATTCTTTCACAATAATAAAACATATCAAAAAATGAAAAAGACAATTATTTAAATGTTTTACTTACTAGAAAAACATATCTCATGAAGTGTAAAAGTACAGTATCGTTTCCTTTTTCACTCATTAGTTGTATAACAGTTACTCGAGTTAAATCAACTGGGTTGAGTTTTGGTAATGGTAAGAAAATTCTAAAAAAAAAACTTAGTATTAGTGACATTTATAATATTAACTGACGAAAAAAAACGGAGGAGGTTCTCAATTCGACACGATTTTTTTTTCAGAGATGTCTGATTTTGATGATTCTTTTTTTATTAGAAAGGGCACACTTCCAAAGTGGTCCCATTGTCATCATGTTAGGATCTGGTGATGATATCCTGGGGAAATTGAAGGAACTCTTCAAATTTTGGAGGCACGCTTACAGCGATTTCGGTTTTTGTCTCGGTATTGGTAGCTTTTTGACTACTAGTGTCATATAATATACTATGACAGTATAGTACGAGTACGTTACGTGGCGATAAACGATTAACAAAAAATAGAACCGACTCAAAACGCACTAAAAAGTAAAAAATAACTGGGTTATTTAGTTGTTTTAATTTACCTAAGCAAAATTTTAGTTTTTTCGTCGGTTAAAAATGGTTCTATGATAGAGCTCCGCTTGATTAAAATTAATGATCATAAATGAAGCGCTTACCAATAGATGTCTAAATTAACTAACAATTTACTCAAGGGTTTTTTAATATATAATGAAGTTGTAATTTTTGATATGTAGTAAAGTGACAGTACAAACGTGTTAATGTATAATGTAAAGGAACATCAGCATGTCGATTCTTAAAAAAAATACATCGTACAAACATCTCGCTTACATCACGTCTATTGTGTCATGTACAGTTCGAGTGTCAGTTTAATATGGCAAAATGTCATTGGAGAATACCGATTTCTGTTACATCCGCTTCGCAACCGTGGTACATCGGCTTCAAAACAGACGTTTTTTTCAAGAATCGACATACAGCGCAACAGAAACGCATTGCTATTATAAATAATACAGGTGTTATTTATTTAATTGCGAATATCCTTTTTTTACAGTTTTATATCACTAATAGATCGAAAATCCACTAAAAATCCTGTGCGTTTTATAAAATACATTCATCTCCAATTTCTCACTGAAAGGTAACACAATATTATCAAACAAACATTGATTAACTGAGCGGCAAAGGTTTGCTGTGTACTGCGTGATAGGGTAACTACCAATTTTTTTTCAAGCAAATAACTTTAGTGAACGATTATAATAATAAATAAATAGATATTACTGTTCCACATGACGATATTTAGGCCGTACGAATATTTGGACCTTGCTTGATTCAACGATGATTGTTCCTATAGTCGTTTCAGTCAACGGTCTTATAGCGAAAAGCTTTGACCAACATCTTAAAAAGCTTTCACTTAGTTGTTGGATCAAGGGTCGGATACAGTACAGAAGGCGGTTATTCTTGAAACGGCGCGTATTGTGATGAGGTTCCTCACTCTGGAGCCCTGACCACCGGTTGCTTGGACCCCCGGGCCCCGCAGCTAGCGAATTGGATTTATTTACAAAATTTTAATAGTATTTTATAATAATTTTTTTATAAGCATTGTTGAAAATTTAATAACAATTGTAAAAAAAAAAAAAATAATAATAATAAAGTGATGCTGGGAGATGTTATATTGCAACCAGTTACCTAGAACCCAAAAACTACTTTACTACTAAATAACAGAGTCTTAAACTTGGCTGGCACGACTTACCATATACTAATATTAAAAAAATCTGATTCGCTAACATTCCTTCTTTTTGTAATAAAAATCGCGCGCCGGTCAAATTACAACCACCGCTAAATCGTCTTCTAAAAATACACAGTTTGCCAATACCTTTAATTAACTTAAGTACCTAATATTTTAACCATGGTTGTCAACCTTTAAAAACATTAATAAAAATTAAACAAACTGGGGTTGTAAAAAATCGTGATTGTGTGGAAGAAAACTAACAAATATACATAACAAATAGACATAACCAATAAATAATGAAAATTACTAACTAATTGTGAGAATTAATGAATAAGAAACACGTTTACGGAGGTGGCAGAAGATCTGACCAGCAGAAGGTCGTTTTTAACATATTTAAGGTCGCTAAATATTGTCACCGGGTTTCATATACGCTTCGACAGAGGCAAAGCGTGACGTCGCTTCATAACCTTTGCCTTTGCAATTTTTCCATCACTTAAGTACAATTTTGCATTAAACAAATACGGAACTCTCTCCATTCCATATTTGTATACAAGAATTTAGTATCTTAATAATTTGAAAATAGAGATGTATATTATAATTTGTAGTAGAAGAACTTGATGTGTCGATTCAGTTTCAATTTGAGAGTGCATCCTAGTAGTACCCCATACCGTAGTTCTATAGAACTACGGTATGGGGTACTACGACAAAAGCTAAGTTGTTAAAACCAAGTAGTAGTTGTGTCTAAGAAATATTCTCTTATTTAAGAAGTTACAGGGGGGGGACACATTTTACCACTTTGGAAGTATCTTTCGCGCAAACTATTCAATTTAGAAAAAAATTATATTAAAAACTTCCAATTTAAAGACGTTTTGTGCAATTTAAGGAAAGCTGTAGGTATTCGATATAGTATGTTTATAGATACTCTCAAAAATAAGTGAACATTTATTATTGCAATCAAAAAAGATTCCATATTATATTTATAAAAACTATAGATATTTTATATGTAACGTACAAACAAGATGTTGATATCGACATTTCTTTAATTTTGTCCCATTAACTAAGCACTAATATGGTGTATCAACAGTTCTATAGAACTAAAATTAGGGGGTACTACTGGGATGTACCCCAATTTGACGGGCTGCGTCTCACAGTGGTATATGCAGTGGATTATAAGACGGATGTCCTGGGTTCGATTTTCGGCGGGAAAGACTTAGTTTTTTTAATTGGTCTTAGTCTTTCTGGTGGGAAAGCTTTGCCGTGTCTACTTACCACCCTGCCAGGAAAGACGTCCTGCGTTTTAGCGCTCCGATACGATGTCGTGCAGAAACCGAAAGGGGTGTGGATTTTCATCCTACTCCTAACAAATTAGACCACTTCCATCTTAGATTGGATTAACACCTACCATCAGGTGTGATTGCTGTCAAGAGCTAACTAAAAATTTGACGTGGTGTCCTGCGTAGTGCGACACGATGCTACGCTACACGACACAGGTGTCTATTGCGTCGCTTCCTGTCAGACTGCTGCATAGGACCCAAGTAGGGAATGTGTTTTGACATTGCTCGTCGCGTGGGCGGGCAGGATCGCGACGAGTTGCGTTCGTTGCCCACTCAACTCATCCCCTGAGTTGAAACCCCTCAACCCCTGAGGCATAAGGTGTGAGTAAAATTTACTTGAAATCGTCACCCAGGTGCCTCTCGAGTTTTGACTAATAGTTATTATTTTAATGTAACTTACACGTGTTTTGAGAACTCATCAAATTCGTCAATAGTTTTATTAAGACTTATTTCAGCCACCATTCCTCTGGAGGTTAGTAATCTATCAATTCTTGATTTAGTTCTTTCTACTGATCCCTTTTCTATAATAAGCAATCGCTCTATGTAACGACTATCTGAAAAAAAATATAAGTAAATTGTAAATACTTCATTTAAGTTAGTTTGTTTTCTTACGCTGGTAACCACTAAATATTATATAAATTTTCCATTTAAAATTGATTAATAAATAAGCACTCCTTCTCTGCCTTTTTAACCGACGAAAAAAAACGGAGGAGGTTCTCAATTCGACACGTATATTATGTATGACCACGCATAACTTTTTACAGTGTTGTCCGATTTTGATAATTCTTTTTTTATTAGAAAGGGCATACATCCAAGGTGGTCCCATTGTCCGCTTGTTAGGATCAGCTAATGATATCCTGGGGAAATTGAAGGAACTCTTCAAATTTTGGAGGCACGCTTACAGCGATTTCAGTTTTAGACTCGGTATCGGTAGCTTTTTGGCTACTAGTGCCATATAATATACTATGACAGTATAGTACGAGTACGATACGTGGTGATAAATCACTAAAAAGAAAGAAATAAAAATTTTTAACAAAAAATAGAACCGACTCAAAACGCACTAAAAAGTAAAAAATAACTGTGTCATTTAGTTGCTTTAATTTACTTAAGCATATCTAGGAGTCGGTGCCAGCCAAGGTTTCTACTTTCAAGGACGTTACCTAGAACCCACAAACTGCTTTACTACGTAAAATAAATATTACTTAAACTTGGCTGGCACCGACTTCATAGATATGTTTAAGTAAATTAAAGCAACTAAATGACACAGTTATTTTTTACTTTTTAGTGCGTTTTGAGTCGGTTCTATTTTTTGTTAAAAAATTTTATCTCAAGCATATATCTGAAAGCCTATCACTATATATATGACGGCGCCTGCGTCATTGTACGCGACTAGAAAGAAGTCTGTGAACTGCACCAGCTACGCCCTCTTGCGGCGACGCATCGTTCGATACTCCCTCTCACCCCACTACTTGAGTCAGTTGTATAAAAGAAGCGGGTCTACAACTGGTGGGGAGTCTAGGCTCTGGCGTGGCGCGGTGCAGACGTTGTATTTTGCTTATCGCTTAACCTAGACAACTCTGATAATTAATTTGTGCAAACGAATTAATTATTATTCTCAGCTTAAGTCGCAGTGTCTTGGGGTTACATTAATTAACACGAGACGTTACGTATCATTGCAATACCATAATTTGCCAGTAGTAATTCACAGTTAATTAGGTTGCTTTGTTAATTATTCTTTCAGTTACCTATTTCTAGTAATGTCTGACCCTCTTTCGAGATATACATAATAAAATAGTAACGAAGTTAATTCTGTTTATTGAATTAAAAAAAAAAGTAAGTGGGATGTACTATATACATCATACAGTGGGGCAAGTGCGAGTTTTTTACCAGGCGACTGCGTGCTTTTACTGTTTTCGATATCGACGCCGTAAAATCTTACACTAGGCACACTGATTTCAAAACAACTATTTTTAAAATTATTGTCTGTATGTATGTTCGCGCATCATTTAAAAACTAGTGGACCGATTTGCATACGGCTTTCACATGTGGAATAAAATTAGCTCTGAGGAGGCTTGACTTTGTTTTACTAGGATTGAACGTAAGAAAAAAGTGGTAATAAAAAAACCGAATTTCACTAAGAACAAAATTTCTGAATTAACTCAAATGAAACTTGGCACGATTAGAGTTACGGTATAGATTAAAAAATTTATACCGTTCCTTTAGGAGAAGGGTTGAAAGTCCACGCGGACGAATTAGAAACAATAATAATCTAAAATTAAAAAAAAACTGTAGGTTCAGCAACGTTTTGTTGGCCACTCTCAAAAAATATAAAAATAATCCTATTGCCAGCAAAAATTCTTCAGATGTGGGTTACACTGTTTGACAAACACATAGTAATGATTTTTTTTCGTAATAATTAATGGTCATAATGGCAATCATAGTCATAATAATAAAAACTTAAGTAAGTTAAATAGAGTTGTAAGTTTAATAGTTCAACAACTATAATTTCGTATTATTTACAAACAATAATAAACAAAGGTTTTAAAGTTCAATTCTAGGGTGATGTGATTAGTCGGGAGGTCGAACTAATTATTTATTATTTAGAAAAAAATAATTATAATTATATCTACATAATACAATATAGTAATAAGTACTTTTATAAAACAATCTAAATCTAATATACTTGAAGGAGCAATTCCTGTAAATTACATGTTTCGTTTGGTATGTGTATTTTGAGATTTCGGTGGACCAATTTTTACGTTTAATTTTATATTTAGATACAGTTTTACTTTTTAAATGTTATTATATTACATATAATCACTAATTTAAATACTTGGGATAATAAATCACTAAAAAGTAAGAAATAAAATTTTTAACAAAAAATAGAACCGATTCAAAACGCACTAAAAAGTAAAAAATAACTGTGTCATTTAATTGCTTTAACTTACTTAAACATATCTATGAATTCGATGCCAGCCAAGTTTAAGGAACATTTATTTTACGTAGTAAAGCAGTTTGTGGGTTCTAGGTAACGTCCTTAAAGTAGAAACCTTGGCTGGCACCGACTCCTTATTTCTTACTTTTTAGTGATTTATCGTCACGCAACGTACTCGTACTATACTGTCATAGTATATTATACGGCACTAGTAGCCAAAAAGCTACCGATACCGAGACAAAAACCGAAATCGCTGTAAGCGTGCCTCCAAAATTTGAAGAGTTCCTTAGATTTTCCCAGGATATCATCACCAGATCCTAATATGATGACAATACGACCACCTTGAATGTATGCCATTTCTAAAAAAAACGAATTATCAAAATTGGACAACACTGTAAGAAGTTATGCGTGGTCATACATAAAAAAAAATATACGTGTTCAATTAAGAAACTCCTCTGTTTTTTTTTCGTCGGTTAAAAACTACTTAAACACTATCATCTTTGTCAGCCTCTCCCCATCTCTATAGGAGCGTAGACCCGCCACTTCTTGTCTCTCTATGAACTCCATTGATTTATACATCGGTAATTTTTTAACATTTGATGTATGCGTTCATAATAAATCTGTACACGTAATACACATCTTTAGTTAATCTTTATGAAAAAGAGATTATTAAAACTAAAGATTGCTCATCTAAACTATGCTCGCAGTTCGGTAAGCCATACATTTAATCTTAAATTAAAATTTATGTATCGGTAGACTAAAGTTTCAAATCAATAAGTGTTAAGTATAAAGTATTTCTTACCTATGTACTCGACAGCCTTTGCCAAGTGATCCTCCTTTTTTAACCATTCTTCGATAATACCCAAATCCTTTTTTAATTTTGCCCTGTCTAAATTAAGATGTTCTCGAACTCTCTCCATTTCATCCACTGTCACTTCTATCAATGGATGTTTTGTTGGGGCCTCCATTGTGAACTATAATAGAAAAAAATCCCTAAGTTTGATATTTTTATTTATCAAAGATTTTGAGATAATTAAATCAAATAAGTCAACCTTATTATATAAGTAATATTCACAACACTTTACAGCGAAAGCTTTTAATTTATTATTATTATGTGAATTAACTAATAGTTATGTATTATATAAAATAACAATACGCTTAAAAAACAATTTTAGATTTTAATCAGATATTATATATTATAGGTATATTCTACTAGAGATACAATATCCTACTAAGAACATAATTACTAAAACTGTATTTTATGACCCATTTTTAGGATTCCGTAGCCCAGTTCTTAATATTGACTGTTTATTAAAACTTTCTTGTTGGTCTAGTGGTTAGCCTATCTGGCTTCGATAATGAGGTCCAAGGTTCGAATCCTGGGTCAGGCCACGGAATATTTTTTTTTTTCATTTTCATGAGTTTTTCTAAGCATGAGTTTTTCATTCTTCTATGAATTTCTCAATACATTCCAAGCCTGTAGTCGGGAAGTTGGTGGTGTAACACCCCCGTGCCTCAGAGAGCACGTCAAGCCGTCGGTCCCTGTCATCAACATCTGATAGTGATCGTTGTTACTAAATGAAACATTATCACCCTAAGTCTGCAGAACCTGCATTGGAGCAGCGTGGTGGGTCTACGCTCCATATTCCTGTCCTATAAGGAGGGAGGCCTCGCCCTGTAGCGGGTCGTTAGTAGGCTGATAATGATGATGTTAATGATTAAAACTTTGAGATGGCCCATTTGCACTGACACATAATAATTTGATTCAAAATCTTACAACTGCTACAGATCGAGCTAGACTTCTACCTTTATTAGAAAAATAATTTGGGTATTGGGTTCATGCTTTGCCGTCGCAAAATCTCTAACATTTTGGACAATGAAACTTTTCGTGTTGCTCTCAGGCATCTGGTTGGCAACAACACTAAGTTTAGAGCACAGTTGTCCATGTGGAATACAGGTAAATACAGAAGAATGCCTGATGCTAACACAGAAAGAACACAAATTGTAAATATACTAAAAATATCCTATTATTATCTAAATGTTCATGAAAAGCCATTTTTACTGTTGGACTTCGGAATCAAATTCTGTTAAAAAAAGTATTTTAACTAATTCATTTTAATTTACACTCTTTACGCATTTTTAATTTTTTATTTTTGCACTGGATTCTAGCCTTTTAAATCGTTCATACTGTATTTTCATCCAAAGTGAGCTTCAAAAGGCTATCCAGAGTCGGTAAATCTGTTTAAAAATTTATTTAATGAAGTTTTCGACTGTCATGTGTCATGCCACTGCGTATTCAGATGTCAGTTTACCCGTTACCGTGCTTTATTAATACGAACACCCCAAGTTCTAGAATGTAATTTATATTAAATAGTAAAAAATATGCAATAAAATGATGCATAATACATTTTAGTACAATATTTTTTTTTTAATTTATTTAATTTTATGGCTTCTAGTTGTACACACTGGGTACAATTTACTCCGCCAATGTCACGTGGTATGAGAGACACACTTTTAAAAGAATAATTGGTGTAGGTTGGTGTATTAAGTATACATCCAACCAAATTTTGACACTTTAAGAAGCAGATTTTTTTTTTTTTTTAATTATATGTTAATCCAATATGTTTTTATTCGTGGGTTAAAGTCCTATACATTGTCTGGCATTCTCCTTTGGTATTCACGGTCTCGCATGCCCAATGAGTGGCAGTAGACTTTTGCCACCATAAACTTTCCTACGCTATTCAGACCATCATGAATAAGCCGAGATGATGGCAGAAGACCTTAGGGCCCTAATGTGGGTCGCGACTTGCGTTGACACATTGACTCCGTGTCATGTCAGGTATACAGTATCAAAACCGGGAGCCGCTGCAGAAAAGACTGAAATCAGCGAATGGCACAAGTATACCTCTCTGACAAAGAGTTATTTAACTAATAATAATAATAAACAAGTTGTAATATGTGGAATAACTGCATTAGTAAAGATTTTTCTTTCTTTCTAACTATATAAATAACGTAGTCTATAAGTTAACATGTAATTTTTATTACATAAGAATTTTTACTTTTATACTTTTATTTTATGAATGTGGATTTTTATCTGAAAATAAAGAATTATTATTATTATTATTATTATTATATTCAAAGTAAAACTGCTGAGTTTTTATTTATACGGAACCATATTAGAAATACATTGCTCTGCATGTACGAGTACTTATTATTGTGCTTATGTCAGATTCATGTTCAAATATAAGTACAACTTTGTTAAATATCATATAATAATGGCAGAGTGCATTATGTGATTTGCACTTTGGACATTATTATATTACTAGCGGCCGCCCGCGAATTCGTCCGCGTGAAACTTAGTGTAGACTTGAACTCTCGTTTGACCTCTTTAGGAGGTAAGCATTAGAAAAAACTTTTGTTAGCGCTCGCCTACGTCATTATAGCTATATGAAAACTTTTTTAGCGCGACGCACGCGAGACGTATCTAAGATGGCGACAGCGGTTTGTTTGGATAGCAACTACGATTTGTTTGTCAGTGGCATTAGAATTGAACGAAATTCTCCTTAATCTGAATTTCACGGTATATCCGTGAAATTCAGATGTAGTCATATAAGATTCCGATCGAGTCTACCGTACCCTGTCACGAAATTATGAATATAGATGTCTGTCTAGTGTCAATATAAAGTGTTATAGTACAGGATCCGTGGCCTATTTTTTCACTTGATTACTATCAAGCTAATTTTCCGTGAGTAGCTTCATTTTGATAAGACGCCCAACAATTTCCTGTGCGAAAATTTTTGATTGTGGTAGCTAACAGAGGTAGCAATGATAAAATATGTCGATTTGATGATTCTTCAATATTTATTACTAACTGAATTGTTTTTATTAAATCTTAAGATAATTATCTAAATTATTTGAAAAAATATTTGTCCTACAAAATCTATGGTTTCATCAAAGAGTCCTCCCCCTCCAACATGTATTGATAACGAGATCACCAAAAATGATTACTAACCAGCTGATTTTTTTTTTATTACTTAGTTAATATATATATAATTTAACAGCCATATTGTCCTACAAATTTCGTGGTATGTTATCCCGGTCCTATGCTCAGAAATTGTTAATACCATAAGACCATTTTTCTCATTACTAACTGTAGGACAAAAATATTACATAATAGGTTAGTGTGTTCAGTGCCCAAATAAAACAATGTCCTACAAAAAAACAGGTATGTATCACTAGTCCGACAAGAATTGTAATTTTTTCGTTTTCCTATTTCTAACATAAGATACAGTGAAAAAATCTTTTTTAAAATTTAAATTAGTTTATTTTTTAGAAAAATTAGGTACAAAAATTGGTGTATTGGTGTATTTATAGATAAAAAAAAATTAATCTTCATCATATTCATCTGATGAATCTTCATAATCTTCGCTACTAACATCGCTGTCATCTTCATTTATTTCACTTTTCTCACTCGTGATCGCTTCTTCGGCGCTCTCGCTTGCACGGCTCAGGCGGAACGTGACAATGAGTCATACTTTTTCGTGCGTGCTGCTGGCGTTCATCGATTTATAAGACGTTATATTATCACGTCAAAATATATTCAAATAATTTCTCGAAAGACAAATAAAAATAAAATGTAGTTAACTGAAAAATGCTTACTAACACGCTTATACTCGACACAAACGTGGGATACCTACTACGACGGAGTAAAAATGCTCTGCGCACGCGTAACGGCGTGACTCAGCTGTTGTAGAAAAATACAGAAACCCAAGCGGCACAAAGTTTTCTTTGTTATTGTTTTGTTTAATTTCAGTTGACGTTCAGTAATTTTTTAACTTATTATTGAGTGAGTTTATTGTTGAGTGAAATCTACCAAAAAGTCAACATTTTTTTTTCGCACGCTTGAGAAATAAATTGATTTTTAATTTCATGACTTTCCAATATATATTCAATTGGAGCACCGCAATAGCGTACCACGCTATTTTTACATCAAGGATCTGTACTACTACTTTTGACCGTAGGACCGGAACAACGTACCACGGAATTTGTAGGACAATATGACCGTTACATTATATAAATATTAACTAAGTAAAAAAAAAAAATCAGCTGGTTAGTAATCATTTTTGGTGATCTCCTTATCGATACATGTTGGAGGGGGAGGACTTTTTGATCAAACCATAGATTTTGTAGGACAAATATTTTTTCAAATAATTTAGATAATTATCTTAAGATTTAATGGAAAACAATCCAGTTAGTAATTAATATTTGAGAATCATCAAATCGACATATTTTATTATTGCTACCTCTGTTAGCTACCACTATCGAGAATTTTCGCACAGGAAATTGTTGGGCGTCTCATTAAAACGATGCTATTCACGAAGATTCAGCTTGATAGTAATTATTTTTACATCAATGATCTGTACTACTACTTTTAAGCGTAGGAACGGGGATAACATACCACGAAATTTGTAGGACAATATGGCTGTTAAATTATATATATATTAACTAAGTAATAAAAAAAAAATCAGCTGGTTAGTAATCATTTTTGGTGATCTCGTTATCAATACATGTTGGAGGGGGAGGACTCTTTGATGAAACCATAGATTTTGTAGGACAAATATTTTTTCAAATAATTTAGATAATTATCTTAAGATTTAATAAAAACAATTCAGTTAGTAATAAATATTGAAGAATCATCAAATCGACATATTTTATCATTGTTACCTCTGTTAGCTACCACAATCAAAAATTTTCGCACAGGAAATTGTTGGGCGTCTTATCAAAATGAAGCTACTCACGGAAAATTAGCTTGATAGTAATCAAGTGAAAAAATAGGCCACGGATCCTGTACTATTACTAATTACATATAATAGGTACAATACAGCGCCTGCAACTTACTTATTTCTATAACAAACTGGCATGGTAAGAACTTTAATTTAGTTTCAATTAATTAAAGATGATAATTATTTTTTTATACACCGTTAAGACGATTTTTGTTAAAGGTAATATAATAAGTACTGGTATCTACCTATCTAAGGGAGCTATAAACAATCGCCTATAAATACTCGCTGAACATGTAATATAGGGTGCTAGTTAGTTGCCGATTTCACACGACAGGAGATGACGACGATTTCAATGTATTTGTATGGAAAGCAATCGCTGGCTACGAAAGCACGAAATACAAGTACATACATGCCAGTAGCGTCGGTGCGGCACGTAGTCTGCAGCTGTCGTCTGCAGACGGTTACGAACTTGCTCCCTTATATAACTGTGCACTGTGCAAGTAAAGACAATTGTATTTGTTGTTAAACTCAAAATAAAAAAATGCACACATTTAAATGAACCAAAAAGTTGTTATTATTAACCATACGTCATTATTATAGTTATAACAAAAATATAGATCCATAACTAGAAAAATTATGCCTGCAACTTCGTCTTTCCCTGATTGTCTATATTAGCACTTTTAAGCTTTAATGTAAGCGACTCCGAATTCAACACGAATTGTACCTAGTTTTTTAGAATTTGTATAAAAAAAGGTACCAAAAAAATCCAGTCATGTGCGCAGAAAATGTTTTATCTTCTTACGAAAAGAACTGAATATATAATACAAGAAAGGTCTTCATTTCCAATCTATACGTGATACAGGATGATTGTTTACTTTTGTGTAATCAAACCCCCCTTATTCAATGCGCATCCAATCAGCTCCGGGTAAAAATAAGAATACCAAGTCAATTTGTAATGAAGATACGAAACGGTCACAGTTGAGCTAACATACAGTTCTGAAACTGACGTTTATTGTACTGTTTTTTACCCGACTGCGTCAGAAGGAGGGTTATGTTTTTCGAGCGTATGTATGTATGTATGTCCATTTCTTCGGCACGCGCTACAGCCTAAACGGCTGAACGGATTTTGATATGTGAGGTGTCGTTGAATTTGTCAAAATTGTGGTAGTGACATAGACTATATAAATTTTCAAAATGGCGGTTGTAAATGGGGGAAAAAAGGGGGAATGTGTGTATTTTTTTCTCTTATCTTAGCAATATGGGTACCAATTGAAAGGTCGTAAAAAGACCATTTCAAAAATATAAATATCATATCATGTTCGTATTACTTTTTTAACAAAAAATGGCAAAAAGTGTACTAAGTGTACAGTCTCATTTCTATACCATAAACTAAAACTAAAAAGTCTCAAATAAAATTATTATTATAAAAACAAAAAACCCGACTGCTTAGAGGATCACTATATCTGATAGATAGTGATCCTTGTTTTTCTCTTTTCAGTTCATGACTTCTAAGCAGTCGGGTTTTTTGTTTTTATAATAATAATTTTTTTTTGAAGTCAATCTTACACAACGATACTAATTTGCCATGTTTTTCAATGCGCATCCAATCAGCTCCGGTTAAAAATAGGAAAACGTAATCAATTTTATTTGTGACAAAGACACGAAAAGTCACAGTTGAGCTAATAATATACAGTTCTGAAACTGACGTTTATTGTACTGTTTTTTTTTTCTTGCCTTGTTATTCAATGCACATCCAATCGGCTCCGGTTAAAAATAGGAAAACAAAGTCTGCGAAATTTTATTTGCGACAAACATGCGAAAAGTCACAGTTGTGTTAACATACAGTTCTAAAACTGACGTTTATTGTACTGTTTTTTTTTTAAGTCAATCTTACACAACGATACTAATTTGCCATGTTTTTCAATGCGCATCCAATCAGCTCCGGTTAAAAATAAGAATACGAAGTCAATTTTATTTGTTGCAAAGATACGAAATGGCCTCAGTTTAGCTAATTTACAGTTTGAAATTTACGTTTTTTATTTATTTACTTTTTGCGATTAAGGCTAGTAAGGTAACCGTCAACAATATTTTGGAGGACCCGTTGATTGCGCGTTTCTCTATTTTTGCGGTTTTTCTTTAGATCTTGTACATTATTCAAAAACTAATTAGTAAGTATATTGTGACATTCGTAATCTATTTTAATCAATCTATCTGATATCTATTTTAATTTAGGCTATCTGTGCGATTTAGTATAATGATTATTATGCAACTAGCGGATTCACCAAACAAGTTATAAATTTAGATATACAAAGTAATTATATTGTTATAATGGACGTGCTATGAAAAATTCATGGCATACCTAATACTCAATAATAGTTTTTTAATATTTTGTAAGTAGGTATCTACAAATTAGGTACCTGCCTTGGTAACTTGTTTGATTATCGTATAACTTGAAAGTTCTTGGTGTGAGGCGCGGGTCGAACCATGAAAATATGATTTTTACAATCTTCCTTCCACGAGGTTTTCTACTGAGCTAGGAAGCTGTTGACTTGGCCTGCGTGGCTTCAATCACCAAGTCCTGGGTCAGTTGGGGGAATAATTCTGAGTATTTCCATGTTTTAAAAATTTTCAGTACCATTCTATCATCACGCATCATTGATAAATTAAATTTCGACGACCTCCGTGGCACAGTGGTATGCGCGGTGGATTTATAAGACGGAGGTCCTGGGTACGATTCCCGGCGGGGCAGATTGATATTTTTTTTTAAATTGTCTTGGTCTGGCTGGTGGGAGGCTTTTGCCGTGGCTACTTACCACCCTACCGACAAAGACGTACCGCCAAGCAATTTAGCGTTCCGGTACGATGTCGTGTAGAAACTGAAAGGTGTGTGGATTTTCGTCCCACTCCTAACAAGTTAGCCCGCTTCCATCTTTGACTGCTTCATCACTTAACATCAGGTGTGATAGCAGTCAAGGGCCAACTTGTAGTCGATAAAAAAAGTAAAAAAAAACATCATCACCATAACCCCACCTATGGGAGTATATATTCCAGACCCCCCTTAGCACAGAATTTAAGTAACAAAAATCTCAGATTACGAATGGATGGATGCATTTTCATGTAGGTTTCTCTATTTGTTACTTTTTTACTAGTATTAATCAATTATAGTTGATAAGTATTATTTAGTTATCTTATTACTTTTAGTTTATTGTTAGTTAGTCCGTGAAGAAGTCCGTGAAGTCGCAAGTATGAGGTTTATATTAAGAATTTTTCTACGGATACTTATGCAAAATATACTATTAAGTTAATCAATCATTTTTGGAGCCTTGGACAGTAAGAAAACTATTTCCCTCGAAAGCCACATGAGATAAATATAGCTAGATCCGTGAGCCCATTGAGAGCCAATTGGAGAGGTGGCGGATCTAAGCTCCTAGTCCCCACTCCTATTAAAAACACGTTTGTAGTGGCCCATTAAATAGGCTATATATATGTAATTCCTTTATCTAAGTCCCTAATTCTAAATATCAATGTTTTGACGTGACAACGTCTTATAATTCGATAGAGCCGGCTGCACGCACGGAAAAACATGACTCATGCGGCGTTACCTCGCTTTGAGGCGTTCCATGTAAGGCTTGAAGTGCAAGCGAGAGCGCGGAACGAGCGACAAAGAAGTACCGCTGCCGAACGCAAAGGCCGATTGCCTTTGCGTTCGGCAGCGTTCGACATCCGTCTATTAAATATAATTATTAAATATATTAATTTTAATTTAAAACTAAATATATTTATAAATTAACATATTTATTATAAATTTAAAATATAAATTTATAAAATCAAAATCAATTATTTTATTAATTTAAATTAATATTTATAAAAATATACTTAAATTAAAAATGTTAATAACTTATTTTCTTAAGACGTTGTCACGTTCAACTATCGTCAGTAAACCGACTTTACAGACAACCAATTTTTTTTTACATTCCAATGTATCCCGCATTTTAATCAAGCTTCTTAAACGGAAAGAAATATTTATTTTCGCAAGAAGCTCAGTTAGCGCAACTGTTTACTGGAACCAAACTCATGAATTTCAATGAGCCTGCATTCGGAATCCGTACTTCTCTACTCCCATATTTTCCTTTGTCACTGACTTTACATACAGACGATACTACGTCTGTGTCTACATTATGTTTAATCCCTAGTAATAATTGTGGTACGGTCAATTATTTAAGTAACTTTATATCGTTTGATGCAAAGGTACTTAAATGATAATATTTATACTTTATATATTTATATTTTTACTTAGATCAATGTGAGACGAATATCTTAGCATTCCATGGATTCAGAGTGCGGGTGCCGGGTCCATCGCGTGGCTGAGAGAAAAACTCCGAACAGAGCCCGAGACTTGTGACACGGGTGTAGGTTTAAGGGTACCCTTAGTGACGCGCGTCAACACTCACCTCCCTGTTCAAGTTATTCTCCCTGCCCAGCTAAATTCGGAAGGACCCTACTAGAGCAGCTTCGAGACACTCGTTCCAAAATGAAGCTTTCAGAAGCTGCACTTCTAGTAAGGCCAAGGTCTTTTAGCAGTTTATAGAGAGACTTCGCTGGTATACCTCTCGCACCCACTTCTACCGCGTATAAACTAACCACATAGCCATTTTTGGTGAGTTCATTAGTAAGGTCATAATATTTATGCGCTATGAATACATGGTCTTTAGGGATTCTTGTTTCCTACGGCACTGTAAGCTCAACAAGTACGTATAGATACGTCTAGATGTCGAAATAGCTAAGTCTTCTGGGATTTTATAGTGCTTTTCATACGTGTCCATTAATATAGTCCAATCAGGAGCAGAGCCCAGATTTGAATAAGGCTTGCTGGTGGAATTTGTACTTGAGCCTGCTTTAACGAAGTTAGTTTGTTTTTTATTCGTCGTCAACCCTTTTTGAGCTCTAGCTACTGAAAGGCTTATAGCTTCAAGTATGATTTCTAGTACTCTATCGTGGCGGCGTGAGTAAAGACCCCTGTCCAGGAGCACCTTGCATCCTACCAATAATATAAATCAGTGCTCACTTTACCGTCTCTACCATATGGGCACATAGAGTCTGGGTCCACGGCCCTCAGCCTCAGCCCCAGGGGGACCGACAGTTTCTCTCACACGTTATCTTTTTTAACCGACGAAAAGAAACGGAGGAGGTTCTCAATTCGACACAAATTGTATTTTTTTTTTTTTTTATGTATGACCACGCATAACTTTTTACAGTGTTGTCCGATTTTGATAATTCTTTTTTTATTAGAAAGGGCATACATCCAAGGTGGTCCCATTGTCCTCATGTTAGGATCTGATGATGACATCCTGGGGAAATCGAAGGAACTCTTCAAATTTTGGAGGCACGCTTACAGCGATTTCGGTTTTTGACTCGGTATCGGTAGCTTTTTGGCTACTAGTGCCATATAATATACTATGACAGTATAGTACGAGTACGCTTCGTGGCGATAAATCACTAAAAAGTAAGAAATAAAAATTTTTAACAAAAAATAGAACCGACTCAAAATGCACTAAAAAGTAAAAAATAACAGTGTCATTTAGTTGCTTCAATTTACTTAAGCATATCTAGGAGTCGGTGCCAGCCAAGGTTTCTACTTTCAAGGACGTTACCTAGAACCCACAAACTGCTTTACTACGTAAACTTGGCTGGCAGCGACTTCATAGATATGCTTAAGTAAATTAAAGCAACTAAATGACACGGTTATTTTTACTTTTTAGTGCATTTTGAGTCGGTTCTATTTTTTGTTAAAAATTTTTATATATAAATGAATAGGAAAATGTTAATTTTAGCTTTAGCTACTTGCCATAATGCTCCAAATTCTTTTTTCTAATTTAGAAAATCTTAATCGCCTCAACCGAGAACCGAATCCAGAACCTCAGTCTTATAATTTTCGGTCGAAAACTTTTGAATTTTCTGCACAAAAGGTTTCTCAGAATTCACTTCTAATTTTATTTTGCTGTCCTAGTAGGTAGTAGAAAAATATTTTTAAGAAAAAATAGAACCGACTCAAAACGCACTAAAAAGTAAAAAATAACTGTGTCATTTAGTTGCTTTTATTTACTTACGCATATCTATGAAGTCGGTGCCAGAAAGTTTAAGGAATATTTATTTAACGTAGTAAAGCAGTTTGTGGGTTCTAGGTAATGTCCTTAAAGTAGAAACCTTGGCTGGCACCGACTCCTAGATATGCTTAAGCAAATTAAAGCAACTAAATGACACAGTTATTTTTTACTTTTTGGTGTGTTTTGAGACGGTTCTATTTTTTGTTAAAAACTTTTATTTCTTACTTTTTAGTGATTTTTCGCCACGTAACGTACTCGTACTATACCGTCATAGTATATTACACGGCACTTGTAGCCAAAAAGCTACCGATACCGAGACAAAAACCGAAATCGCTGTAAGCGTGCCTCCAAAATTTGAAGAGTTCCTTCAATTTCCCCAGGATATCATCATCCAATCCTAACATGATGAAAATGGGACCACCTTGGAAGTATGCCCTTTCTATTAAAAAAATAATTATCAAAATCGGACAACGCTGTAAAAAGTTATGCGTGGTCATACATAAAAAAAATATATATACGAGTTGAATTGAGAACCTCGAGTTTTCGTCGGTTAAAAAAGAAGGGAAGGAAGAATAAAATGGTAAAATTCAAAATATCTTCGGTTAAAAACCAACACAAGATCAATAATCAAGACATTTCAAGATCAATCATACAGTTTCATACACAAAGTAGTATTTCAGTAACACGATTTACGTCGTACAAAGCGAACCAATATTTCAACGGCGAGCGGTGAATTCGCTCGACAGGTGCCCAAGTAGGGCGGATTCAATTTGTGCATAATATTCAATTTGGCGCCATCAGTTGACGAGTGGCCATATTGAACTATCACGAGCAGCGCCTGTATTTACATTTCACGAGTCAAGTCATTTTGGGTGTATGAGTGCCCGAGTAAGTTATTAAGAAAATAATTACATTTGATAATGCTCTACCTAGCCATTGCATTATTCAATTTGTGCTATCTCGAGCAGTATCGCAAAAGTATTTTATTTATTTTATCGACTACAAGTTGGCTCTTGACTGCTATCACACCTGATGTGAAGTGATGACGCAGTCTAAGATCAGAGGGCTCACTTGTTAGGAGTGTGACGAAAATTCACACCCCTTTCGATTTCTACACGACATCGTACCGGAACGCTAAATCGCTTGGCGATACGTCTTTGTCGGTAGGGTGGTAACTAACCACGGCGAAAGCCTCCCACCAGCCAGACCATGACATATTAAGAAAAATCTCAATCTGCCCCGTTGGGAATCGATCAAACCCAGGACCTCCGTCTTATAAATCTTCCGCGCATACCACTGCGCCACGAAAGTCTGGCTTATATCTCGTCGATTGTCCCACCTGCTGTTCGGACGTTAGCCTAATATGGCAAAATGTCATTGGACGATACCGATTTCTGTTACATCCGTTTTTCAACCGTTGTACATCGGCTTCAAAAACTTACGTTTATTTGAAGAATCAACATACAACTCCTGTATTTACATTTCACAAGTCAAGTCATTTTGGGTGTATGAGTGCCCAAGTAACTTATTAAGAAAATTATTTTTTGTTTTTTTTATGTATAATTTTTTACAGAGTAGTACGATTTTGATAATTCTTTTATAATTTTTTTATTTAAAAAAAATACTAACTTCTAAACCAACAAGGCAATTCTAAATTACGGCAGTTCTGATCGCGATAATTGGCAAGGGGCGAAATGAAACAAAATAGAAGGGGATCATTAATTATTAATCGTCTAATTACGTAAATAAAGGATAAGTAAAATTAATTTATGATGGAGGAAATCTATCTCTATTATCAGTAGGGCCTCCAACCTTACGTTTTAATTAAAGTAGGTAGAAGTTTGGGAGTTGTTTTGACGTTACAAAAGCTTATGGGAAATTAATTTACTTGGCCGCGTTCACTTCGTTATACCCAAAATTAAATTTTGAACTGCAAGGGAATTTTATGATAAGGTATTTATAGGCCTAATCACCTCGGCAGTTGAAATATGCGGCTTTAAATCAAGTCCTGAGGTCGAGTTCTCGATTTTACTTTATTTTAGTTACTACAAGTTAGCCCGTGACTGCAATTACAACTGATGATATGGACGGATGCAATCTAAAATTAATACTGGGTTGTTTGATAAATACTAGGAGGTTTCATCCTATACAACATATAAAATCAATTATATATATAAAGAAATATTGATTATATAAAAGCAATATGGTAAATATTCTTTAGTAAAAAAAATTAAGGTGTTATTTGAATGTACACACTCGAAAGAACAATGGCAAGAACCCATACAAGATTTTACCTGAAATCTATTTGAAACATCTATATAGGAAAAAATGTAAAAACCATAGTGGTTCTATTAAAGAAACATAATTACCAAGATTTTTCGTTTGACGAGGCTACAAAAAAATATATTAACATAATAAGAATAGGCAAGCACAGTAAGTTATGACAAAAAGCTCGCAGTTTGCCGCATGGTGCCATACTTTGAAGTCTAAATTCATTTTTGTATAGAAAGTAGTGCCAACTAGTTTACAAGGCGTGTCAACTAAATTGCATACTAAATAGCAGCTCTAAAACAACACTAGATGTCACTTGTAGTAATGATTGCCATATTGGCTTACTTTGCTTATTTTCTGGACTCTGATTGTGCTGTTGTTAATAACTATTTCACTTTGTTTAATTTTTGTATAAAATATGGTGTAATAAATACATACAGATATATGCGAAAGCAAAGTTACTAGTGCCATCTGGTAGAGACGACGTGTAAACTCCTAAAAAACTGATTCGCCAGTTGCGCATCTATACCAGTATTGTGATTCTATGCATCGCATATGAATTTCATCAAATAAATGTTAATTTATCGATGAATTTAATCTCAGCTTTAACATGTAAAACTAATTTAGTATCAAATAATAACGAATTAAATTACTAAGTTTTGTATAAGTCACATTTGTAGACGCCTTTGAAATCACTCAGGTATAATCTTACCATTGTTCTTTCGCAACAATATTACTGACAGGTTCACTTACCAGTAAGTACGTATCTGGCTTTACGACCTACTCGTTAAATGTTTAAAAAGACCACGACTTGCGTCACAAAATAATGCATTCCATCCCCACTTCTGATGCATTTACGCATGTACATTAATTCTACTAATTACCTGTCTTATATTAAAACATTATCTGTTGGGAGTTAATTATTTTAATTATAGATTTTAAGATTTTACTCATTGGTTTGTTGGTTGGTTGGTTAGTAGTACGTGTTCAAGAGGTCATTGGTTTGATTGATCAGGCTATAAAATATTGAGCTTTACTTTCCTTCTTAATCACAGCTGCAGTTCAGTGTTGATAATGTTATGGTTGATTGGTGTTACACCTTGCATCGGAGAGCATGTTTAGTGGTGTTACACCTTGCCTCGGAGAGCACGTTTAGTGGTGTTTCACCGTGCCCGGGGGAGCACTTTAAATCGCCCTCGGTCAATATTATCAAAACAGGTATCTATTGATTGCAGCAAATGGCTATAGGTAGTTCGAACGATATGTGCTTACTATTGCTTTTGTTGGACGGCATTTTAAGAAGAGGCCCAAAAGTATATGGATTCAGAATGTTCTCCGTTGTACTTATTAATATAGATTATAACAATAATTCTTGCTTTATTCAAATCTTTCAGTATAGTAAACATAGGCAGTGTGCTATCCTACCAGGTAGGTACTGTTCTTCAACTTCATCATTTACTGTAATTGCTCTTAAAAATAAGAAGGCGTTGAATTGCCACTGCTCGGATATTTCTTGACTAACCAAAAAAGCTGATACTTGTTATCAATATTGAATGACCAATCAAATATTTAAAAAATTCCTTAAGCAAATGAAGATCTCACTCCCACGACTGATCGATTCAATTTTGCAAATATTTTTTTATGAATACTCTAGCTGATGCTTGCAACTTCGTCTAACTGATATTCATTGTTAAAAGGACTAATATCTTAGCATTCCATGGATTCATCGTGCGGGTGCTGGATCCATCGTGTGGCAGAGAGAAAAACGCCTAACAGAGTCAGAGACTTGCGGCAGGGATGTAGGCGGTACCCTTTGTGACCGGTCAACGCTTACCTTCTCTGCTCGAACTATTCTTCTTGCCCAACCAAATCTGAAAGGATCCTGATAGTGCAGCTTTGGACACTCGTTCTAGAATGAAGCTGACTGCAGTTCTAGTCAGGCCACGGTCTTTAAGCAGGTTATAGTTCAGTGCAATTAGCCTTAAAATTAACAAAAAGCACAAGAAAATCGCAGTAGAATGAAACCCATCAGAAATTGAGGAGAATATCATAAAAATGAAAGGAAAAATAAACTACGAGTGACCTGAGGTCGGGAAGGGATAGGGGTTGAGGGTTTAGGGGTAAAAAACGGATTGTCTCGATTTCCGGCAAAACTAAAAGTCCTACGGAAAAGCGTTGAATGGCAAAGTTGTAGGTAATAAGAAGATCTAAAACATTTGTTCCTACACTTTTTTCACATAACCTCAAAATTTATGATTGTGAAAAATTCAAAAATCAAGTTTTTCGTTTTTTATTTTTATCTTTGACAAATAAAATTTCATTTACATAAAATTTGGTGAAAACTTGCCTTCTTATGTCCGAAACACGCTATGATTTATTTGATTTGAAATATTTATTTTTTCACTTTATTTTGAATGAATATCGAAAAAATAAACTAATTTTCAACCGAAAAATTGGCCGTTAAAGTACCTATCATTTTTTTTCATAAAATTGAATTCTCTACTTTCCGATGGTAAAAAATATATAAATGTTACCATAGTAAACCTTCTCAGAAAAGACAAAAACTAGGTAACTAGCCTCAGAAAGGAGAAGGACACAGTTTACTTTTTGTGAAATTATCACAAAACATAATTTATCGCGGACGGAATCGCGGACGTCAGCCAGTAAATAAATAAGAATATTAGCGTTAATTGAATCTCTATGGAGTCTTCAATCAGCGTACATGATAATTTTATTAAAATCACGCACAATTGAATCGGGATCGGGTTTATTTCCTCCACAGGTGAGACGGTGGAAAAGGGGCCTTTTAAAATTCATGAGGGAAAATTGTCGACGGTACGGCTTTCGATATTTTCCGTAATCGAATAATGAGGTCGGCGGGAGTTTTCTTTTAAAAAATCATTATTATATTACAGAATACAGATTTCGGTTATTGTACCTTTAAGGGTTAGATATATTTAGGTATCAAATTGAGATAATAAAGTTATCAACGATGATATGCCACGTTTTTTTAGTAAATAAATAATCATTATTATTAAATAAATTTATAAAAAAACTTTTTTGAAGTGGATTATATTTACAGGAAAACGTCCTTTTGTATTGTTTCTCCCATTAATAAAATAAACTCTCATACTCGTGTGAAATTGTGTAATTGCTATTACAAGGACAATAGGCGGTGTTAACAATCGTTATTAATATTAAATTAAAATAATATCTGGGTCCATGTAACACAAAGAAAACCTTGGCATGGATATGCCTGCCTGGAAAAGAACGTAGCCTTGTTTTTCGGTTTTATTAGACCCCATTGCATCCATACAACTGTAAATGTATTAATAATAATCAATTGATTTCAATCGTCGTTAAAATCAAATTTAAATGAACTATAACAAAAGTTTCATTCCAAGCTCGGAGTCCGGAAATCGGCGGTGTTATTCATCACCGTTTCTCACAGGTACGTTTTTTTTTAGTAAAACTGATGGTTATGAATTCATCAATATCTGATAGTGATCGTCGGAGCAGCGTGGTGGGTGTACGGTCCATATCCCCTCTCCTCTAAGGAGGGAGACCTAATGGGCCGTTAATGGGCTGATAATGATGATGATCATACTAAAAGTTTTAGTTTAGATAGGTTACTAGTATTTGAGAAATGTTAACTAATGTTCGTAATTGAAAACGGTTAAGGTAGTAGGAATCTTCATCATCATCATTATCAGCCTATTAGCGGCCCACTACAGGGTCAGGCCTCCCACCTTATAGGAGAGGGGATATGGAGCGTACACCCACCACGCTGCTCCAACACGGGTTGGCGGGCTTAGGGTGGTAATGTTTCTTTTATTAACGATTACTATCAGATGTTGATGACAGTGACCGGAACCGACGGTGTATCACCACCAACTTCCTGACTCCGAGCTTGGAATTTACTGAGAATTTCATAGAAGAATGAAAAACTCAGAATTGTTCCGTGACCCGACCCAGGATTCGAACCCAGGACCTCGTGATCGAAGCCAGATAAACTAACCACTAGACCAACGAGGCAGTAGGAATTTATTAACTTTAAGTACCTACAATATTATCATAATTAAGATTTTAATGGGCTATATTATTTTAAGGATTTTCATGGCCACTTTATTTTATGACCTTTTTTATTATCGATAAAATAGGAAATACAATCAAAGACAATAAAATAAACATTCACATAAGTAGATATAATTTGTCAGCCTTTGTGTCGCAGTGTGTGGAATTACAAGACGGACCTGGGTTCCATTCCCGGTGGTTTAAGATATTCTTAATTGATCGTGGTCTGGCTGGTGGATGGCTTTGGTCGTAGCCAGTTACCACCCTGTCGGCAAAGACGTACCCTCAAGCGATTTAGCATTCCGGTGCGATGTCGTGTAGAAACTAGAGGATGTGGAGCTTGCTTCCATCTTAAATTGCATCATCACTTATCAACAGGTGTGATCGCAGTCAAGGGTTATCAAGGATTATAATAAATATACCTAACTCCCTTTGAACTTATCAATTACAAGTACACAGATGGACTAAGAAAAATGTGTGCGTGTACTAGCGTACACTCGTAAGAAGTGAAACTAACTAACTTATCAACATTCAAGTATTAGAAAAAAATTATACCATAATTACACCCACGTGTTAGTGTATTGAAAAATACAATCAAACACTGAGGTTAATTTTAAATAACGTGGAAAAATAAAAACCATAATTACACCTAAGTATTAGAAAAAGAGATTACTTAATTTTTTTTAGAAATTCACTGGAATTAGAATTTAAATAAACCCTTTGATTTTGCTGATCACTTCCATAAGTCAAAGATGGCGCGTAACGGAAAAATGTGACGCGTAACGAAAAAATGTTACACTAAATTTTTTTCCAACCCCGATAAGGAAGTTTCACTTCAAAAAATGTTCACCAAGTTTCCTCTCAGGAAGTGGATTGAAGACATTACTATCACAAAGTTCACGAGACTAAAGTTTTTGGGCTAATTAAAATTTCCCTAAGACCTAGGACACGTTGAATAAATTGGAACAAATCAAAATGCAATATCACTATTATGCCAATATATTAAGGCCTGTGTGCACCAAGATTCCGGTTATCATAACCAACGTTTAACATAACTTTACTATAAATTTACTGTTCACGACAACCCGTACACCGGTTAAGGACGTAAACCGTGCGGTTATCTTAACCGAAGGAACGTTCTTAACCGGCGTACTAGTTGAGGTGAACAGTAAATTTTATGTTTAGCTCATGTTAACCGTTGGTTATGATTACCGAAATCTTGGTGCACACAAGCCTTAGATATTTATTCTTATAGATACAATTTGATTAACAATTAGCAGCAATTCAATGAAAGAATTGACTAATGGCTAAATCGAATATCCTCATTATGTTCAATATCAGACTATTTACCAGTCTACTACTACTACCACTACTACCAGACCTGACTTCTTATAGGAGATTTGACCCCCATTCGCTGCTCGCTCGCAGTTTGGCAGGCTATAGACTGATCGTATTTGATTATCTTCTTCTTCTTAATATATATAAATCTCCTGTCACGATGTTTGACCGCGATGGACTCCTAAACCGCTTTACAGATTTCGTTCAAATTTGCACGCAATTAGCAGTTTGGTCCAACTTGATAGATAAGATAGATTAGATCTTTAATTATAGTCGCATATAATTTACAATAAAATAAAATATTTTATTGCAAATTATTTGTCTATAATTAATTGACAGTCACAATTATCAGTTAATTCCAAAAGATTCTAACAGATGTCACTGCTATGGTAAACTGACAACCCTGTCATATAAGCTACAATTCAATAGCATGATTACCACGTGTTATTGAGGCTAAAGTATAAATTAAATTTATTTTGTAGTAAACGAAATAGCGTGATATTCAATTATTTCTAATTTTTTAATTTTTGGTGTTAGCATAGCCAACCACGTGTTACGTAACACGTGGTTGGCCGAAGTGTAAATCAAATTCAAATTATAGTGACGATAATACAGTGAAATTATTCCTGCTTTTTACTTATTTGTGCTTCATTATTCAAAATTCTATAATTATAAAATATATACATGTAAGTATTATCACATAATTATAATAATTAATTAATATATCAATGAAAAAATGGTACAAAGCTCCCCACACTTTTTCAATAATTGATAAAGATTTTTCTTTTACTGTTTTTATTTAACCTCTATTAAAAATTATTTTGCACCTATTACTTTAATTTCAATGTGCTATAATAGCATGTTTTTTAGTTTTTTTTCCAATATTTAAATGATTAAATTATTATTTTCAGTAAAATGCCACCGAAAAAATCTAATCTCAACAACGTGAGCAGCAGAGAGGCACGACGCAAACGTGTCGAAAGAGCTCATCAGTTGCCTGAACAAGTCGATACAAGAAATACAGCTCAAAGAATTAGAACAGCAGAAGGTCGTGCACAAGAATCTCAAGAACAGCGTAGCGAACGTCTGCAACAGAATATTACGAGAACAAGAGCGGCACGAGATCGAAACATAGATACAGTACGAGCACAAGAACGACAAAGGCAACGGATCAGCCGCTCATTAGTACGTACATCATTCTTTAAAATTGAATTATGATCCTAACACGTTTTTTTTTTCTTTTTTTTTAATTTTTTTATCGACTACAAGTTGGCCCTTGACTGCTATCACACCTGATGTTAAGTGATGATGCAGTCTAAGATGGAAGCGGGCTAACTTGTTAGGAGTGGGACGAAAATCCACACCCCTTTCGGTTTCTACACGACCTCGTACCGGAACGCTAAATCGCTTGGCGATACGTCTTTGTCGGTAGGGTGGTAACTAGCCACGGCGAAAGCCTCCCACCAGCCAGACCAAGACAAATTAAGAAAAATCTCAATCTGCCCCGCCGGGAATTGAACCCAGGACCTCCGTCTTATAAATCCACCGCGCATACCACTGCGCTACGGAGGTCGTCAAAACCGTACGTACATTAATAGTTTTTTTTATAGAAAGTAATCTCAAATTTTCGAAGTACTGGACCAATGAGGCAAATCAACAAAACCATATTTTGAGATGTCAATTAAGCAGGAGACCCACAATATTTATTTCATCATCATCATCGTCATCGTCATCAGCCTGTATCGGCCCACTGCTGGCCTTTTCGAGAGAGCCAGCACACACGACTCTTTGCCTTCCTTATCCAGCCACTTCCCAATACCTTTATGAGGTCGTCAGACCACGAGCACCCTTCACTGCGTTTAGTGGTATGTGGTCTCTACAGATATATTTTTTGATGTGTATTTATTTTTTCTAATTAGTACTGCCAAGGAAAAGATTGAATTAATGGCAAAATGAACAAATAACTTGAACAAATTCCTGAAACAGTTCTCAAAAGCCTTCTTATAACCCTCTTATAAGCCTTCGACGTTCCGCTGCCTCTCGTGAATAAACACGAGGCTTAAAATATCTCGTCTGAGAACCCGGATAAGTTACAAAGTTAATAACTTTCATAACAGTTCAGAAATCGTGTAACTAACAACTAGGTACTTATCACTGGAAGTAATCAATTTGCCAGCAGGAAATTTATTTCAGGCGCTTATAGTGAGATATTATTTGGCTTTTTAACTATTGCGAGTATCTAATATATAAAATTTCCCTGTCACAATGTTACTTACCGTACTCCTCCGAAACTGCTAGACCGATTTTTATGAAATTTTATATGCATATTCTGTAAGTCTGAGAATCGGCTACTATCTACTAAAAAATACTAAAAATACATATAACCCTAAATTTTCACCCCTACACGATCAACCCCTACATGTAAAAAAAATGTTTCCTAGAAATAATATACATGGCAAAACAACGTTTGCCGGGTACAGCTAGTATTCTATATTATCGTATTAAAATCTGAACGGGTGAAAGTCACGTTACTTTTGTTGGAGTATGCCCGACTATAATAAAGCCTAAATCAATGTAGAAAGCATATCAACAAACAAAGGAGACGGGGACTTTTGGGCCAAATTTGTAATAAGTTGAGATATAGCTTAAAAAAGCCTCTATTTTTTCTACTATAATATTTAAAAAAATCAGGTTAATTTACAATCTGGAAAGTGAGAAATCTTAAAAATAAGTTGACATCAAAAATGAAATAGGTGATCGATAATTATAATCGATAATATAAAAATCGATTAACTATTTGATGATGATAATTTCAACCAATATATAATCAAAGTGCATTAAAGCTATTTAATTTATAATACGAATAAATAGAACAATTGTATGTATGTGTGTGTGTGTGATGGCGTTCACCTCAGTCTAAATTATTATAATGTAAGTAATAAAGTGAAATCTTCAAATCGATTTTCGTCTACAAAATCGATTCATACATTCCTTATTGTTCTATTTTGTCTTTGTTGACACTTGACATTTGACAGCCTCGCATTGAATCAATAGTCACTCCGTCACTCGTTGCGTATCGTGTGTTAATTGCGTTTGCGTTTTGAGTGTTTTCCATTGTATTTAATATTTATCCATCGACCACTGCTTTTTTCTACGGACTTCTGATCTTGCCTAACTGTTACGACCCTATCACACCGGACACGAATCTTGTTTACACGTCTGACTTTGGCTCGTTATTTTGGATTTATTGAACGGCTTATCGATTGGATATGAACAACATGGATCTTTGTGTGAACTGTGGTATAGTAACTAGTACTTGTAATACCACAGGTCGACGAGCTTTACATGATGAACTGATTTTGTCAGTGATTCGTCGATGGCGTGCACCACAGCCTGTAAGTATTCAATTATTTATTAGTTAATTAACTATGATGTACTATGCTATCCTTACAATGTTTATCATCGACCTTATATTACTTAAAAGTCAATAATACTTTTTTAAAAGGTTTATTGAAATAATAAACAAGTTATTTATTGTTTCAGGTAAACAACTGTGACCATATTTGCCAAGCTTGCTGGGACTTGGCACAAAGACCAACAGCTGTTAATCAACCAAGACAAGTTTGGTCACTGTAATGTTTGCCTTCGCTGTGGTCGGTCTCTTGCATCACAAGTCAGTCATCTGCTTCACACTGGCTCAACTCGTGAACAGAGAATTTATAATGTTATACAAGAGTGGATTATACCTAATATTGTAAGTTAAATTAATATACATTGTTACTTATACATGCCACATAGATTTTGAAATAATTATGTATTTATGGCTGCCTCATTGTTTCAGTGGTAGCCTATGTGGGATCGGATCATTAGGTCCTAGGGTCAAGTCATGGGTCGGGCTGTAAAATAATATCATGATTACAATTAAAATCACATAGTTCTGGGTTTGAATCCTAGGTCGGGTTGAGGAATAATTCTTAGGTTTTCAGGAAGTTGGTGGTGCTACACCCATGTGCATGTTTACCCCACTTTATTTTTGTATGTATGTTTATTACAGATAGAACAAGCAAGCCACATATGTCATAATTGTTGGGTGGCTGCGGACAGAGCTGCAGTGCGTATGGTCTCAGGTCCATCAACTTCTTCCCAAGTAAGCTCTTCTGAAGAAATACAGAAACCTGTGCAAGATGCTGAGCTCTCTGCCAGCCAGCCTGAAGTTAGAAACAACCAAGCCGAACCTACTATTATATTATCAGAATTTATGAGAGCTGTTGAAACAGAAAGTAGGTGCTTTATTCAAGGATGCCGAAGAACAGAGAGGTACAGAGTTCCACTTTCAACTAGAAAAATGTTGCTCAATCGATACAAATATTATGTCCCAAAGAATAATCGCCTATGTGATCATCATTTAGTTATTGAAGCCTGGGATTTTCTTGACAGTTTAAGATCTAATTATATACAGCCTTTTACTGAGAGGCATATCTATGACATGATGTCTTTAAAAGAAGTTGTTGATAGTAGTTTACTTCATTTTGAGAGTATAGACAATATGGAAGATCATATTGTACATACATGGGTTGGGTTAAACAAAACGCAATTCCATCAAATATTCAATGAAGTGCCTCAATTATTAGAAATACCAAGAGCATATCTAGCTTTAGCAGCATATTTAATAAAACTTAGAACTGGGGATTCCAATGAAAGATTGTCAACCTTATTAAAAGTTTCAAGGCGAATGCTAGAGAAGTGGATTCACAGAGTGAGAGAATTACTCACTGAACATTATGTCCCAAGACATCTAGGTTTAAATCATATAAATAGACAACAAATAATAAGTAAAAATCTATCAATACCTAATGCTTTGTTTGGGAACTATGAAGGGGCTGATAGGCCCATTATAATATTTGATGGTACATACTGTTATATTGAAAAGAGTTCGAATTATTTATATCAAAAAAAAAACTTATAGCTTGCATAAATTCAGAAACTTAATGAAACCATTTTTAATGGTATGTACGGATGGACATATAATTGATGTCCTGGGCCCCTATCCCGCTACTACCTCAGATGCTGAGATAATGAAATATGAATTTTCAAATGAAATGCCATTACGGGAATATTTTCTTGAAGGAGATTCTTTTATATTGGACAGGGGCTTCCGTGATTCATTACCCTTATTGCAGCAGTATGGATATAGGACATACGTGCCTGCTTCCTTAGAGGAGGGTGAAACACAACTTTCCACTAGTGCAGCAAATAAATCGAGACTAGTCACCATATGCCGTTGGGTTGTAGAAGTTGTAAATGGGAGATTTAAAAGAGATTTTAAACTATTACGACAAAATTATTTTAACATAGCAAGTAAAAGTTTTATGAAAGATTTTAAGGTGGCTGCTGCTCTTTTGAACAATTTTCACCCTCCTATAGTTGATCGTGTAGATGCTGGGGAAATATTAGAACAAATAAATATTCATATGAATACTGAAAATGCCTTAGCCGATATTATTATAAGGGAACACTATAATAGACGTAGGTCGAATTTTGAAATGATTACAGTACAAAATAATAATATTGATGATTTTCCCCAGCTTACAGAGAGCGAACTAATTCTTATTTCATTAGGGATTTATCAAATAAAGCAGGCACGATCCTATTATGGCGAGCATACAAGGGGTAACGGTGGCTATGTAATAGAAGTGTGCAGGGAGGTCAGCAGCAGCCTACTTCGAGAGCTGTCGGCTTCAAATACCACATGGTTACTTAGGGGACGCATTCAGTCTAGACATATAAGTCGAAAAACTTATTTTGTATATATTTTAGTCGACAGCTCTCGCAGAGGTAGAGAAGCTATACTCAAATATTATTGCAACTGCATCGTAGGCAAAAGAACTGTAGGCTGCTGCGCACATGTGATGTCGATTATATGGTACCTTAGTTGGGCTAGGTACCAAGAAAATATAGTACCACCTGCACAATTCTTAGATGATATTTTGATTATAATTGAAGAGGAATAAAAATAAACTGAAAAAATTCTTTCATTTTACCATCTCTTTATACCCTACCCTACTTATGACCTAAGATTTTTTATTTAATACAAGTTAGTCCTTGAATGCAACCGCATCTGATAGTTAGTGATGCTGCAAACTAAGATCCAAGCGGACTAACTTGTTTGGCGTCGAATTAAATCCATACCTCTTTAGGTTTCAACACATCATATTGCTACATTTGTAAATTGCTTGGCGGTACGTCTTTGTCAGTAGGGTGGAAAGTGTGAATCAAGGAAAAAATCTCAATCAGTCCAACCGGGAATCGAACCTAGTAACTCCGTCATATAAATCCACCGTGCTCTGACGCCGTCAAAATATGAAAGTCTATGTTTAAGAATAAAATACTTAAACTTCAAAAATAAAAAAATAAAAAGCTGGTCGTAAAGTGAGGTTATAGGTATATTGTCTTTTATAACCTCACTTTTACTAAATCTCGTATATCACTATTCCCAGATTGACAAAGTCCGTTTTTTTCGCAGTGATAGGTTAATAATATATAAGCTATTAATTGGCACTACTTTCATCTTTTTACAATCAGGCCCAAAATTGTATGAAAGCGTACCAGTCTCCTTTAAAATGAAGGTAGTAAATGCAACACATTATGTGCCTAATAAATTTAAAATTATATGTGTTTTGTTTTTTTATAAAATCTTATTTAAAAGATATTTAATATATTAATTAGTTTTAAGCTTACTAATCTTATGTATTGTCATGAATTTGTCATTAACAAGTTAATTTAAAAAATAAGTGTAAAATGATTTTAGTGATTTCTACCTTCATTTTTAATTTGTTTGTTGATAAGCATTCTCCATTGAATTGGCTTTAGTATAGTTTACTTCACGCCGTGCTGCATAAACAAGCGAGCTCATGATTCAGGACCCAAGTTCGAAACCGGTCTGTCTGCTGCGACCTTTTTTTTACGAGACATTGAGAGTTAAATGTTAGGTATAAACTTGTAACGTAGGGGGTTTGGGTAGAATGGAAACCACCTTAGTTAACACAAAAGAAACTATATTCATAAAAAATTATGGGCCGTGGGTGTAAGGCCCGCCTAATTTAAACCTCGCGCAGTCCGGTACTTCCCTGGAGCCAGGCGCGACTCGGCGACAGCTGATGGCCGGTCACGGGATGGGACGGCCGAATGATGCCACGACGCCGGTGATGAAATGACCACGGTGACGTCACGGGTACGGCGGCAGTTGTCAAGTGTACCGGGATCGTAGATGGTAGCTTGGGACCTGGAATTCACGTCCAGAAAGGTTTACCATCGTCCTTCCCATCTTTTCTGGTTGTGACCACCACAATCAAAGCTACAGGGGAAGCCCGAAAGTGTAGGTAGTGAGGTGGCCGTGAAGACAATCAGAAAGGAGAGAGAAAGAATACATGAATGAAACGAAAATGGTATTTAAACAATGAGATAACAATTAATTAATTACGTAATGAAAATAATTAGAAATAGCAATAGGAAAGAAAGTTAACAAAAATTATACGAGAGGTAGGTAGGTACATATATAAAAAAAAGAAAGCCTATATATAAATGCAATGATTCAGCACTTACCCAATATGTGGGAATAAATATTACACGAACACGAGCAGGTCGTATTAGGTCTATTTGTAAGCACTAAGTGCAGCTTAATTATGTTAATTAATAAAATAAAAAATTGGTAACTATAACAAGTAATGACGGCGACTAGGTCGTTGATCGTGAATGAACTGTCATTCCTAGTTGTGCGATCAAAGCGCCCGTTTAAAAATTAGCACGGCCGGTTAATACGAACCTTCCGTATTTGGGAGTATTATAATGAGTTTACGAGAAACTAATGTTTCTACGTTACAATACCCCCTCGCGTAGTGAAGGATTTTATTATTTCTAAAAATAATAAAATCCGCAGAAAAAAAAAAATTTAAACTACACATTACTGACTAATTTTAAATCTTTTATGTGCCAGGTACCTATATCCTTTCCAGACATGTCCTGAAGCACGTAAACTAAGGGAGACTTTTTGGCAATTATTTTGGCTTTAATAAACTTAGGAGCCAATTTCCTACAAAATTTGTCTTCCTTGTTACTCAAAAAGTAAGCACGCTTCATTACTAGATCACCGACGTTAAACTCTGCGAACTTACGTCTCAAGTTATAATGCGATGTATTCTTTACATGAGCTTGCCAGAGTTTAGATTGTACTTTATTAAAAATGTCAGACAGACAACCCAAATTCTCAGCATAGCTATCACGTGGCAGAAATAGTATTTCGCTACCAAGATCGTTATCAGTGTAATGATTACCATCAGTAACAAGTTCGCGCCCGAAAACAAGAAACGAAGGGGTAAAGCCTGTAACTTCGTTGACAGAATTGTTTATTGCAAACTGTACCCTGGGAATAAACAAGTCCCATGATCTATGATCATCGTCAACGAATGTAGAAATGCATGTGATGATAGTTTTATTATACCTTTCTACTAAATTTACCTGAGGGGTATATCTAGGGGTATAATAAATATTGGGGATGGCATATTTCTTAAACAAGGCCTCTGCAACCCTACCGGTGAATTGGGTACCATTATCCATTAAGATGGTTTGTGGTACGCCATGCACAAGAAACACCGATTCTTCTAAAATTTTCGTTATAATATCTGCAGTGGCCTTTTTAATTGGAAAAATTAAACAAAATTTAGAAAAGCAACACGTAATGACTAAAATGTAGCTATTACGCATTCTAGTAACGGGAAGGGGTCCCATTAGGTCCACAGAAATCATCTGGAATGGTCGTGAACAGTGCTTAGGACGGCCCATTTCTCCTAAAATCTGATGATTCTGTGACTTATACGTTAAACATTTGTGACATGTGCCTATAAATTTAACAACGTCCTGATACATGCCGGGCCAGAAATAACGCAAAGCAAGTCGACGATAAGTCTTAAAAATACCTAAATGTCCAGCAGTGGGTTCACTGTGATTTTCGTTAATGATGTCAACGCGTAATTCACTTGGAACCACTTCCTTCCAAGAAAACTCCGAAGTAAGTTCGTGTTTATTTTTAGAAAGTCTGTACAAGGTGTTATTTTTTATTACAAAATTTGGAAAATTAGTTGGCGTTGTTAAGCAACCGTTATAAATGTTTTTATACCATGTATCATTCGTTTTTATATGGTAATCGGAAGTACTAATAGCACTTACTGGAACAGCTCGCGAAAGGGCATCTGGTATTACGTTGTCAACCCCCCGACGATGTTTTAATTCAAAATTAAAGGTTGATAACCGAACTCCCCAGCGCGCCAATCTACCAGTGGGATTACTGAGAGAAAGGAACCATTTTAAGGCACTATGGTCTGTATAGACTGTGAATGGTTTTCCATTCTCCAAATAACACCTCCAGTGCTCTAAAGCGGTAAGAACTGCTAGAGTTTCACGCTCAGTAATGCTGTAATTCTTTTCTGCCCCTGTCAGCGACTTACTCATATAAGCAATAGGATGCTCCTTGCCATCAACTGACTGAGTAAGCATGGCACCAACTCCGTAGTTGCTTGCATCAGTATGGACTTCAAATGGCTTGTCATAAACAGGGCAGGAAAGAACTGGAGCGGAAACTAAACATTCCTTAAGCTTATGAAAAGCAAGATCAGCCTCAGGTGTCCATTTAAAAGGAGGAGCACCCTTCTTGTTGGAAGTCAGCTTATTTAATGGTCCTGCTATGGTGCTGAAGTTGGGGACAAAACGACGATACCAGGTAGCTGTCCCGAGGAAGCGTTTTAAGTCCTTTCGACAAGAAGGTGTCGGATAATTAAGGATTGCTTCCACTTTTTCGGGATCAGTCCGTAGTCCACAACTGTCAACAACATAACCCAAATATTTAAGTTGACTCCGGAAGAAATTACACTTGTCTAAATTAATCGTTAAGTTGGCCTGTTTCAGTTTGTTAAGAACTCGGAGTAGTAATGAGACGTGACTGTCGAAGTCTTTACTGATAACAATGATGTCATCGAGGTATGCGAAGACTTGTAAATCAAACTCGCGGAATAACAGGTCAACTAAACGTTGTTGAGTCGCAGGTGCATTGGTAAGACCGAATGCGGTCCTTTTGAATCTAAAGGTGCCTCTGCCCGGGACATAAAATGCCGTCTTGTCTCTATCTTCTGGCTGGATCTCAATTTGCCAAAACGCCTTGGACAAATCTAAGCTAGACAAAAAATGAGCGTCACGAAGATTGTCTAATATTTCAGAGACATATGGCAAGTTATATGCATCTTTAATTGTCACCGAGTTTAATTTGCGACTGTCGAGGCAAAATCTGGGTTGGCCATTTTTTTTATTAACTATGAGGACAGGCGATGACCAAGCGCTCTCACAAGGCTCGATAACGTCAAGATCCAACATCTCATCAACCTGATCAACCAGAATACGCTGTTTCTCAGGTGACATGCGGTAGTAGCGTTGACGAATCGGTTGTGCATTTCCGGTATCAATATGGTGTGTAATGAGGCTAGTTTTACCTAGGCCGTGACGCTCAAAAGAAATGTGCTTAAACTGATCAATAACGTTGTCAGCTAAGCATTTCTCTGTATCGTTGAGACTGTCATAATCCTGAATAGCTTTTTGAGTTAAATTACTATGATCAGAATTGTCTTCAATATTTATAGTATGTAAATATTTAGGACAAATATTAAATTCTCGCCAAAAATCTACACCAAGAATAAGGTCAGTGTTAACATCAGGTATAACGTAAGCTTTAATAATATGAAATTTATCTTCAAAGTGTATTGGTAAATTAATGTAACCAATACTCTGTAAGGTATGACCTCCTGCAGCAGAAACAGTTAAACTACCGTCTTTGATTAAGGGAAACCCCTGATTATGTAAATATTTATCAGCATGATTACCTATGATAGTCACTGCGGAACCAGAGTCAAGGAGACCAACCATATTAATATTATTAATTTTTATATTGACATAAGGTCTACTATCACTTGAGGGAACATGGAGAATTGTATCAATCTTGTACGTTTCAAAGTATAATTTTATGGTTTTAAGCCATGCCTTCCAATCATCGAGATCAAATTTAGAATCAGAAGGTGTAACGACACAATTCTCCCTTATTCGTTTTTTGAAGTCGAAGGAGATTTAAGATTTTTGGAACAGTCAGGACACTGAGGGGTCTTGACATTTTTACGACCACAAACAAAACAAAAAATATCGTCTTTGTCGGCCGGACACTGTCTCAAATTATGTGTGTTCGTGCGACACCGAGGACAAAAACGAGGTTTATTTGAAGTAGCATCTATTGTATGCACATATTTTGGATTATTATTAATATTTTGAGCCGATTTTGATGAAATATTCTTAGTAATAAATTTATTATAATTTGTGTGATTAAATTTTGAATAATTATTAAAATTTGGTTTTGTGTCTAATTTATTTTTATTATTATTACCTACATAAGCAAACTCAGGTGCTAGTGTGTCTGAAGTTACTTTTGGTGGTTCATGAAATTGAGCTAAACGAGCTTGAACCTCTTCATAATTACGACAGACAGATCTAAGGTCGTCAATAGTTTTTATGTTTGGAGACGAAGCTAGAATATTCGCATAAACTGGTCGTATATTATGGAGAATGATCTCTAATTTATCATCCTCAGAAAGAATTTTGGATAATCTAGAAAATAATCCCGACATAATTGACAGGTAAACGGTAATATTTTCCGATTCACCTTGAGTCCTGGAACGGATCTCGGAAAGTAATCTGTAGTCAAAATCAAATTGGTCGAAATCATGTTTTAAAAGTTCCAAAACAGTATTCCAATCCGATACCTTATCTTTGACACTTCGGTACCAGTGCAAAGCATCTCCCGTAAATATTTCAGTCGCGTAAGAAATAATAGTTGCACTTGCAATATTTCTGGCCTGACAAAATTCAGAAATGCGTTGAATGAATGATCGCACGCAAGTTTTGCCGTCATATTTTATTTTTGAAATGTCACTGGATAAACCACGATCACAATGAACGGTAATATTAACGGGGTTGCTAGAATCCGACGTATCGCTTTTGGACTGAGAAATTAAACTATCTAACGAATTGTCTTTCAAAGATTCGATTTTGTCAAAAAATATCTTAAATTGTTCTACACACTCGTCAAAGATGTGTTTCGTATTTTCATCGCAAATAATACGATTAAGACGGTGGTAGGTATGGTTGATTAAGTTTTGTGTACGTAGTAACGTACTCTTATCAGGCTGAGACTCGAGAGCTGTACGAATTTTTATTAATACATCCGTGACTCCTTTAAGGTCCTCGGATGCCTTAAAAGGACTATCAAGTATATCCTCAGATGGAAATTGAGGCCCTAACTTTACAATTTGCCTACGCAAATCTTGTACAGTTGTCGCTGGTATCGTACCTCTAATAGCTACCTCGTACTCTAGCTCGGTTTTCTGAAGTGATAAAAATTTTACTGGATATGACGTCATGATAAAAAAATAATTAAAAAAAAAGTAGTAAAAATGAGAAAGAAAAAAATTGGGTAAATGCTGAATTAAAGATATAAAAAAAATCTCCAATCTGTTACAATTAAAATTAAACTAAATATGAACGTTTCGGTTGTCATGCAAAATCAATTTTAAATGAAATATTAGTGATATGAAAGTAAATACAAAAGAAAGCTGAAAAGAAAACAAGAAAAAAGAACTGAAATAAATAATGTAACTAGTGTGTACTCAGCCTAATACAATTTGTGAACAGTGAAAATAATAAGGTTTCCAACAATAAATTATCACAAAAAAAAAAGTTGTGATTGTACTTCATCCGCTACTTATTCTTAACAAAACAAGTTACGTTGTTTGATAATGAGTTAAAATGTAGGTAGAAGAAAAAAAAAATATATTAATTTACAAAGTGTCAAGTTACAAAATTATATATAATATTCAAAAAGTTTATTATGATTCTGAAATCTAATTGTTTAAGTTTTAAAATTAAAAATTATGGACTAAGTACACCTTAGTTACTTGCAACCAAAAATCAGAGAAAAATTAAACGTTTTACAGAAACAAACCACCAACACAACTACTACTGCGGAAGCATAAATTAGGCCATAAATTACCACGTTTGAAGGCGCCAGTGTAACGTAGGGGGTTTGGGTAGAATGGAAACCACCTTAGTTAACACAAAAGAAACTATATTCATAAAAAATTATGGGCCGTGGGTGTAAGGCCCGCCTAATTTAAACCTCGCGCAGTCCGGTACTTCCCTGGAGCCAGGCGCGACTCGGCGACAGCTGATGGCCGGTCACGGGATGGGACGGCCGAATGATGCCACGACGCCGGTGATGAAATGACCACGGTGACGTCACGGGTACGGCGGCAGTTGTCAAGTGTACCGGGATCGTAGATGGTAGCTTGGGACCTGGAATTCACGTCCAGAAAGGTTTACCATCGTCCTTCCCATCTTTTCTGGTTGTGACCACCACAATCAAAGCTACAGGGGAAGCCCGAAAGTGTAGGTAGTGAGGTGGCCGTGAAGACAATCAGAAAGGAGAGAGAAAGAATACATGAATGAAAAGAAAATGGTATTTAAACAATGAGATAACAATTAATTAATTACGTAATGAAAATAATTAGAAATAGCAATAGGAAAGAAAGTTAACAAAAATTATACGAGAGGTAGGTAGGTACATATATAAAAAAAGAAAGCCTATATATAAATGCAATGATTCAGCACTTACCCAATATGTGGGGATAAATATTACACGAACACGAGCAGGTCGTATTAGGTCTATTTGTAAGCACTAAGTGCAGCTTAATTATGTTAATTAATAAAATAAAAAATTGGTAACTATAACAAGTAATGACGGCGACTAGGTCGTTGATCGTGAATGAACTGTCATTCCTAGTTGTGCGATCAAAGCGCCCGTTTAAAAATTAGCACGGCCGGTTAATACGAACCTTCCGTATTTGGGAGTATTATAATGAGTTTACGAGAAACTAATGTTTCTACGTTACACTTTTTTTTTTTTCTTTTCCTGCCCCTTCCAAAAAAAAAACCAAACACCCCATTTTTTTCGACTACAAGTTGGTACTGCTCACACCATTTTGATCATCTATCAATTTTCCACCTAACGATCATCGGTTATCCCACGTAAGGCAGTTTTGATTTTAATACAATTTTCAGAAAAGTATTTATTACATTTGGGCGAAGGTTTTAGAAAATATATTTGGTGTCACAGATATTGTAGATTTAGAATAGTTTAGGATGTAGGTATTGTATGAATCATCAAACATACATTCACATTTTCTTTCATTTTCTTTTTGAAGTGAAACTTCTTTATCGGGGTTGGAAAAAAATTTAGTGTAACATTTTTTCGTTACGCGTCACATTTTTCCGTTACGCGCCATCTTTGAGTTATGGAAGTGACGTATATATATATATATATATATATATATATATATATGTTATATTGAAGTGATCAGCAAAATCAAAGGGTTTATTTTAATTCTAATTCCAGTGAAGTGTTAGTTTTTCTAATACTTAGGTGTTTATGGTATTTATTTTTCCACGTTATTTAAAATTAACCTCAGTGTTTGATTGTATTTTTCAATACACTAACACGTGGGTGTAATTATGGTATCATTTTTTTCTAATACTTGAATGTTGATTGTGGTATTTATTTTTCTAAAATATTCAAAGTCAACCTCAGTTTTTTGATAATAAAAGCCTTTTATTAAACTTTATCTAATTTAACTTTATTTAACCTATTTCTGTAAAGTTGCATATAGTAAATTATTTTTTGAAAAATAACGTCATAAAAAAGTTTCACTTCTTTTGAGTGTACGCTAGTACACACATTTTTTTTGCTGAGTTTATTACGTTCGGATTATCTTTGCAAAATACTATACGGTTTTCCATGCGGTTTTCAACAGTAAATATAAGCTTCAGTAGCTATCTCAGTGGAGAGATCTAAAATACATATCTAAAATTACTTTTATATTATGCTGGTGACGAGGTGTGTCAGTATCAGTAACTAAGTAAAAACCTATATAAAATATAGAATGAAAAATTAACATTGCACCGAAAAAACTGGGTAACCTTAGTTTCTAATACCTACATTTTTAGTTTATAATATTATGTAACTACCTACAAGAGGACGCTCACGGTTTCACTCGTGTAGTTGTTGTACCCGTGAGAATTTCGAGATAAAATGTAGTCTATGTGTTATTCTGGTAGGTGAGCTATATTATTGTAAAGTTTCATCAAAATCCATTCAGTTTTTTTGCGTGAAAGAGTAACAAACATCTATCCTTTTTTTTTAACGACTACAAGTTGGCCCTTGACTGCTATCACACCTGATCTTAAGTGATGATGCAATCTAAGATGGAAGCGGGCTAACTTGTTAGGAGTGAGATGTAAATCCACATCCGTTTCGGTTTCTACACGACATCGTACCGGAACGCTGAATCGCTTGGCGATACGTCTTTGTCGGTGGTAACAAGCTACGGCGAAATGCCAGACCAGCCAGACCAAGACAAATTAAGAAAAATCTCAATCTGCCCCGCCGGGAATCGAACCCAGGACCTCCGTCTTATGAATCCACCGCGCATACCACTGCGCCACGGAGGTCGTCAATATATAAAAAAATGTCGCCTTAATAATATAAGCAAGGATTATGTGGACTGCCTCGTTGGTCTAGTGGTTAGCCTATATGGCTTTGATCACGAGGTCCTGGGTTCGATTCCTGGATCGGGTCACGGGATGATTCTGAGCTTTTTCATAATTCTATTCTATGAAATGTTCAGTACATTCCAAGCCCCGGAGTTTGAAGGTTGGTAGTGTTAGATACACCCCCGTGCCTCGGAAAGCACGTTAAGCCATCGGTCCCTGTCACTATTAACAACATCTGCTAGTGATCGTTAATTAATGAAACATTATCATCCTAAGCCCGCCAACCCGTATTGGAGCGGCGTGGTGGGTGTACGCTCCAAATCCCCTCTCCTATAAGTAGGGAGGCCTGGCCATGTAGTTGGCCGTTAATAAGCTAATAATGATGATGATGAAGGATTATGTTTTGAGCCGTTTGTAGTCGAAAAGCTGGGACCGTAGGCTCCGAGTACTCGCTTCTTATATTAACCGATTTCAAAAAAAGGAGGTTATCAGTTCGACCCGTATGTATGTAATATTTCCAGAACTGCCCAGTTTTCGTATATGTGTATATCGTATATTTCAAAAGTGCATGTGTGTAATGTAATGAAATATGTACATTTTTATGTTTGTGTTCGTATATTTCCAGAACTGTGAGTCCGATATAAGTACCTAATTCATTTTTGTGTAGGTATTGTTCAACTTAGGGGATACTACAATTTTCATCAAAATCAGTTCTGTAGTTTTTGAGATAGGGAATTTTTTACCACGCATAACTTTTTACAGAATAATTTTATTTTTATTAGAAAGGGTACACTTCCAAAATGGTCCCATAATCATCATGTTAGGATTAGATGATGAGATCCGGGATAAGTCACTACTAATAGGATAGTCGGTGCCATCCAAAGTTTCTACTTTAAGCACGTTACCTAGAACCCTCAAAGTACTATGTAACTTCCATCGTAAACGTTACTTAAACTTGGATGGCATCAACTTTTTTGATATGCTTAAGTAAATTAAAGCAACTAATTATTAACCGAGGAAAAAAAACGGAGTAGAGTTCTCAATGCGACACGTATTTTTTTTTTATGTGTACGCATAACTTTTTACAGAGTTGTCCGATTTTGATAATTCTGTTTTTAATAGAAAGGGCATATTTTCAAGGTGGTCCCCTAGTCATCGTGTTAGAATCTGATGATGATATCCTGGGAAAATTGAAGGTACTCTTCAAATTGTATAGGCACACTTGAAGCGATTTCGGTGTTTGTGTAAGTATCGGTAGCTTTTTGGCTACAAGTCCCATATAATATACTATGACAGTATAGTACGAGTTCATTACGTGGCGATAAATCACTAAAAAGTAAAAAATAAAAATTTTTAACAAAAAATAGAACCGAGTCAAAACGCACTAAAAAGTAAAAAATAATTGTGTCATTTAGTTGCTTTAATTTACTTAAGCATATCTAGAAGTCGGGGCTGGCCAAGGTTTCTACTTTAATGACATTACCTAGAACCTACAAACTGCTTTACTACGTTAAATAAATGTTCCTTAAACTTGCTGGCACCGACTTCATAGATATGCTTAAGTAAATTAAAGCAACTGAATGACACAGATATTTTTTACTTTTTAGTGCGTTTTGAGTCGGTTCTATTTTTTGTTGAAAATTTTTATTATAATTACCGTTTTGAAGTCCATTAAATTTTTTTATAGAGTAATCGCAAAGCGAATGATCGACCCCTTCCGTGATGAGAGTGCTGACCTCTATTTGGGTCAGAAGATCAGCACTGCCATTCAACGTGGCAATGCTGGCAGCCTTCTGGGCACCTTATCGCTCGACACCGATTCGGAGGAATACTATGACCAAGTTTTTAATCTCTTATTATATAATTATAGTTTTGGTTACTGTAATATAACTTTTACTGCACATAAGTATAGCTTATTATTATTGAACTGAGATTTAACCAACTTCAAAAAATAATGTTCTTTATTTGACCAGTAGTTTGTCTGCGATTATCTCGCACGTGGCTGAATTGATTTTGAGTCGGTTTTTAGAAAAGTATTTCTTACATTTTGCTAAAGGTATTGCGCTGTGCCTCCATATTATTTATCTATTCATATAATTAAATTTTTTTAAACATTGTAAGGATTATTTTTTTTTATCGACTACAAGGTGGCCCTTGACTGCTATCACACCTGATGTTAAGTGATAATGCAGTCTAAGATAGAAGCGGGCTAACTTGTTAGGAGTAGGATGAAATCCACACCCCTTTCGGTTTCTACACAACATCGTACCGGAACGCTAAATTGCTTGGCGATACGTCTTTGTCGGTAGGGTGGTAACTAGCCACGGCAAAAGCCACCAGTCAGACCAAGACAAATCAAGAAAAACCTCAATCTGCCCCGCCGGGAATCGAACCCAGGACCTCCGTCCGGAGGTCGTCAATGTATCGTCGTTATTAATGATATTTTAGCATAAAACACATTCTTAAAAAACGTTTTGTAGTGTGTACTTTGTGATTGGCATAGTATCCTTATCCCAACTCCGTTCCCGAGTGATTTGATCGTGACCTATATTAAGGACGTGCAAGAGTGAGACAGCGTCAATCTATTTGTCTTCTATCTCCCTCTGTACCGGGAAACTATGACGCTGTTATCGTCCATACTCGTATCACTCGTATCGCACGTTCATTCGATGATTCGTTCTAAATTCAAAACGTGTTCGGAACTTTTGACGCGCATGGCGCAATCTCACTTTCTTCGGTCGCCAGTGCGCATGCGTTAACAGTGTCAGACGGCTGTGGTTTTGTACTCTCTCTAAACATAACCTCAAATTGTTCGCGTTAAACATTCTTGTTTTCTAATTGTTTGTAGTAAACAATGGCTTATTTTAGCAATTTAGAAAAATGCGGCATAGTATTTCTTATTGGTATTGTGTTGTTTTTGTTGAAGTGTGTTATTAATTTGGTGTACACTTATGTCATCGGGCCGGCAGTCAATAAAGTGGATTTCAAATCTAAGGGAAAGTGGGCCTGTGAGTACTTTCTATAATATTATGCATTTTCGTATTATCATAATCTAACTGAATTATTTTTTATTTAAATACTTAAATTGTTGTATCATTGTCCAGGTCGTATGTTATTGACCTTTCATGCGCCGCCATGTTGGCTAAACTGAAACATTCAGCTGATGTTTTATTATGTTTCGTTTTTAACGATACTTATCGTTATGAAAAGGTACTTTTTAATGGCCCAGAGTAAATACATAGCAAAACGATATAGTTAAAAATGAAATTACAGTTAGTTTCGGTTTTAATGCTTAATCATTGTAGCGGGAGCCGGCAAGTGAAAATTATTAACTTTTCTCTTTTCATTCTGTTCACTTTCTCGACTTGGAAAAGGATGTTCTTAGTTTGGTCGTTTTATGCACATTGTTTATCCACGATTATCTCGCATGTTTAGCATCGATTTTGATGCGGTTTTCGGGAAAGTATTTGTTACATTTAGGCGGAGGAGGAGGTTTGCAGTTTCAAAGTTTGACCAGAGGTTACAAGAATTTTGTAGTGGTTAACGATGTAAATAACACTACATATTATATAAAATTTATATTCTTAAAGCAATTTTTTGTATCTAGGTGTATATAAATAATAAATTTCAAATGCGGTCTATTCAGTTTAGAATTTGCCGTCGCTTTAAACGTCGATCCTGTTAAAAAACTTAATATTTATCGAACTAACTTAATCTTTAATTCGATTGACTTCATATGTAAGTATGAAAAATTTATCAGATTATAGCTAAAAGTTAGTGCACGTCAGCTGGTTACAGAGAGATAAGCAAAAAATCCATGTATTTGGTTATGCTCATTGGTATACCTACTGATAAGATGGTGTTTGGCTATAGAACAGATTATTTTTAACCCTCGTTATAAAGCAGGGTGTTATAAGTGACGTCGATGTCTGTCTGACGCTCAAACGGATGGACCGATGCCGATTTTTTAATTTGAAAGCGATTTTTGGCGGTTCTTAGCTATGTTTGGTTAAAATCGGTGCAACATGGTCGGCGCTACAAAATGGTGTAGGCATTACATATTTTTCCACAAATCATTATGAATGAATATCAAATTAGAGGACTTGACAAGTAGAATACTATATATAGGTACTATTCAAAATTCAAATCCAAGTTGGCTGCAACGAAAAATGGCTAATTATAATTTTGTCGCGGGGTTTCAAATTTCCAATTTAATCTTGTTTTGTTAACCGACAAAAAAAAACGGAGGAGGTTCTCAATTCGACACGTATATTTTTTTTTATGTATGACCACGCATAACTTTTTAAAGAGTTGTTCGATTTTGATAATTCTTTTTTATTAGAAAGGACACACTTCGAAGGTGGTCCCGTTGTCATCATGTTAGGATCTGATGATGATATCCTCGGAAAATTGAAGGAACTCTTCAAATTGTATAGGCACACTTACAGCGATTTCGGTTTTTGTGTAAGTATCGGTAGCTTTTTGTCTACAAGTGCCATATAATATACTATGACAGTATAGTACGAGTTCGTTACGTGATGATAAATCACTAAAAAGTAAGAAATAAAATTTTTCAACGAAAAATAGAACCGACACAAAACGCACTAGAAAGTAAAAAATAACTGTGTCATTTAGTTGCTTTAATTTACTTAAGCATATCTAGGAGTCGGTGCCAGCCAAGGTTTCTACTTTAAGGACATTACCTAGAACCCACAAACTGATTTACTACGTTAAATAAATGTTCCTTAAACTTGCTGGCACCGACTTCATATACCTATATATATTAATACTGTATATTAATGATTTAATTTTTATCTTAAGAAAATTTTATTAGAATTATTTAAAATGAGTACCTATGAGTAGGTACATATTAAATTTAACTAAACACCAACTATCTTAGTTTGTTAGCTAGCAACTACTTTCTCTGCACGCTACACACCAGCTGCCATATGATTTACACCATTAAATATGACAAAAGTACGTCATTAGGTACATACTTAATAACCATATTTATAGTCCGCCTTCTAATGTGCCTCACGAGTCATTTAACGGGCAGTGAGCAACGCTCGGAGTTTCTATTAGTGATGGAAAATGAGAAAATTCGTAGAAGCCAACCAACCTGTCTGAATATTTGTGGTTAATATTATATTCGTTACATTTTCGTGTAATCGTACGTACCTAAAATAGACTAATTGGTTTTTGCGATTTTTTGTTACTCGTTTTATTAACGAAGACTAAAACAAAATACCAAAAAAACTGCTTTACTACGTAAAATAAATGTTCCTTAAACTTGGCTGGCACCGACTTCATAGATATGCTTAAGTAAATTAAAGCAACTAATTGACACAGTTATTTTTTACTTTTTAGTGCATTTTGAGTCGGTTCTATTTTTTGTTAATTTTTTTTATTACATGTCATGTGGTTTACAAATAAAGTATAAATAAATAAATAATTAATTTTTCCCGGAATGGTGGTTACTAACGTCGGCTGGAGCCACCAACCAGACCTGGCCCAGTTAAGAAAATTTCAATCGGTCCTCTTCTATGTTAGAGGAGAATGGATTGTAGTGGGACGTCAATAGGCTGATATTGATGATGATGATGATGATGATGATGATGATGATGATGATGATGATGATTATTAAATATCACCTGTCATCATCGTCACGTGGTCGTTTGAACAAAGTTTGACGGTTATTATGCGAAAAGCTTTTCTATTTTCGACATTCGTGGGCAATTGAGACCGGTCCACTCTCTTATGTCATCCAGTCATTTTCGCCGTTGACGATCAGCTGCCCTCTTGCCTTCCATCCAATGCTTGCTTTCCATCCAAAATTAACCTTGGAAAGAAAAACAACACCCATTTGCAGGGGACTCCAACGAAACTTATATTTTTCTGCATGATGGTGGATATGAGTTTAATATTATAAAATAAAATTTTTTTTAAAAAAAAAAGAACCGACTCTACCGACTAAAGTAAAACATAACGCCAAGCGCTTTAATTTATTTAGCGTATCTACGATGTCGTGTAGCCAAGTTTAAGGAACCTTTATTTTATGTAGTAAAGCAGTTTGTGGGTTCTAGGTAACGTCCTTAAAGTAGAAACCTTGGCTGGCACCGACTCCTAGATGTGCTTAAGTAAATTAAAGCAACTAAATGACACAGTTATTTTTTACTTTTTAGTGCGTTTAGAGTCGGTTCTATTTTCAAAAACCGAAAGGGGTGTGGATTTTCGTCCACTCCAACAATTTAGGTTCCCTCATTTCATCAGACTGCATCATCACTTAACATCAGGACTGTGACACCTTGGCAGTAAGCCACTTTTAGATAAAAAAAGAATTATAAAATCTTAGATTTTTCTACATGATGGTAGATACATAAGCTAAATATGTACGTGTCGAATTGAGAACCTCCTCCGTTTTTTTCGTCGGTTAAAAAAATTAACAATTAACAAATTAAATTATAACATTAAGTCATCATCTCAATCCTATTATGTAAGGATACCGAAAAATTATATTATATCGAACTAGTTTGCAATGAATATCAAGGCAAAATCTCGTATGTCCTGTCAAGGTGAAATGATCCAGTTAAGGTCGCAAAAAATTAAATCAGCTTACTGTTTATGTCGATATTGTCCAAGGTAACCAGATATCAGGAAGTCTTATTGAAGGTTTAAAAAGCCGAATTCGATCTTTGTTATTGTCACTTTGACCTTAATGATTTTTCATTGTCAGCAAATTATTAATCTGATCAGGAAGATGTCAACAAAAAACTTGATTTTAAATATCTATCAGCTACGTATTTATGGTACCGGGATTTGAATGCTGGGTCACTAACTGGTAACACTGAGTTTTTTCATTCCTCTATGAAATTTTCATTACATTCCAAGCCCGGAGTCGGTGGTATTACACCCCCGTGCCTCGGAGAGCACGTTAAGCCGTCAGTCCCGCTCACTGTCATCAACATCTGATATTTATCGTTAATAAATGAAAGATTATCACCCTAAGCCGCGTTGGAACAGCGCGGTGGGTCTCTCTCAATAGTGGGCCATCAATAGGCTGATGATGAAGATGGTGATCATGAAAAAGATGATGATGATATATACACTTCTAATTTTGCCCACTCCATTATTGAAATATGTGAATTTTGGTGCTATTCGTTGGTTCTAATTTAACGTTATTTACTCTTGTTCCCCTACTATCCCACTGAAAGTGTTAAACGACCACAAGAGATCGTTGTCGCACTTGTTAAGAACCAATTATATGAAATATCATTTTAAAAAAGAGCGTCACAGAATATGTATAAATAGTATAATACCGTTTTTTTTTTCGGGTGAAGAATTACTCTTCGAATAAAACGATCTTAGTATTCTCTCCCGACAATTCCTCGGTCAGCACGGTACCGCCTTGCATCACTTCGTGCTGGCCTCGCTGTTATTATTTCTCCCCCGCAATCTTTTCTCCTTCCTTTTTTCTCTATTTGCGTATCTGTGCCATTCATCCTCATTCTTTAGCATGCAATGAACCAGATTTTGCGCGTTTATTCCTTCCACTCCTTGAGCTTCAGCTCTGATGTCAGCACATCCTAGGCATTTGAACAGAGCATGCCTCAGACTGTCCTCTTCTTCACAAAAGTAACATCGGTCATGGAGTGCTTTTCCAATAGCGAAAAGTAAAAAAGTATAGTATAATACCGTAGGAAGAATTTTAAATATTCTTTGCCCAAGTAGGTTACATTTTAGTTTCATGATACTTATAACCCCGTCCGTTATGCCTCTGTTGGGATGTTCTTTGAGTTTAATTTGTTCTTTATAAGCGTTTCGAGGGCGTCAAAAGTTGAAAAGTTTTCATAAAACTATTAACAACTTACAAGTTTACACTTGGCGCTCTCGGCCACGCTTCTTGTGGAAACAATTTACTTGTGAAGTTTCAAAGTAGCGGCTATTGTTTACACTTTGTATCTCGTGGGATTAAATTTTCTTTTACAGAGCTTGTGTTAATCTCTTTGAGTTAACGCGCCTTTTCGAAGTTATTACATGTTTTTGTTCAACGTGGGTCTCTTTATATGTGGGTCTTGTAATGGGATACACTTTTTGACGTTTGTCTGAATATTTTCGGATTATTTTGACAATTGCTAGCTGATCTATACTAAAGCCAAAAGCAAAGTGGAAAGCATATCAACAAACAAATTTAAAATGAAGGTAGAAAATGCAATACATTATGTGTAATTAACCGACGAAAAAAAACGGAGGAGGTTCTCAATTCGATACGTATATTTTTTTTTGTTTTTTTTTTATGTATGACCACGCATAGCTTTTTACAGAGTTGTCCGATTTTGACAATTCTTTTTTTATTAGAAAGGGCACATTTCCAAGGTGGTCCTATTGTCATCATGTTAGAATCTGATGATGATATTTGAAGGTAATTGATGAAACTCTTCAAATTTTATAGGCACACTTGCAGCGATTTCGGTTTTAGTGTAAGTATCGGTAGCTTTTTGGCTACTAGTGCCGTATAATATACTATGAGAGTATAGTTCGTGATAAATCACTAAAATGTAAGAAATAAAAATTTTTAACAAAAAATAGAACCGACTCAAAACGCACTAAAAAGTAAAAAATAACTGTGTCATTTAGTTGCTTTAATTTACTTAAGCATATCTATGAAGTTGGTGCCAGCAAGTTTAAGGAACATTTATTTAACGTAGTAAAGCAGTTTGTGGGTTCTAGGTAACGTCCTTATTTTAAAATAATGTTTTGTTTTTTATAAAATCTTATTTAAAATTTATTGTCATGAATTCGTCATTAGCTTGCAGTAGTAATTAACTCACAAAAATTAGGTGTAAAATAATTAGTGGACTCTATCGAGTTTGGCTTTAGTAAAGTAGGTAAATACGTTCTAAAATAGTCATAGAACTATTAGATTACGCACTAGATTCGACTTCGGCTTTTTCTTTGTGATCCGAGAGAATACTTCGGTCACTTATATAAGAATAAAGTTGGATAATGGCCTTGGATTGAAATGTAACCTATATTCCCTATTGCATCCAACTCCTATATAAAAACAAGTCTGACATGCGGGAAAATGATAACCTTTAATTCATTAAGGATTACTATCTGAGTGCCGAGTGTGAGTTTGTTACCGAGCGACTGCGTAAAAACGTAACGCAAATTTATATGGAATTTTAGTAGCGCCATCTAGTTATAGCGAGAGTAAACGCTTTTTTTGCTATATAATTTGACGTTAGGAGTGACTACGTTTTTACGCAGTCGCTCGGTGAAAAACTTAAACTTGCCCCACAGTGTGCCTAGTGTGAGCCTTCACCAAAACAAATCGAAAACTTCACATTCGCGTTAAGGGCAAATTTTATATGGAACTGAAGCAGCGCCCCTGGCGGGAGTGAGAGAAAACTCAAATGGGCGAGTGTCAGAACGCTTTTTTTGCTATATAATTTGACATTATTAGTGACTACGTTTTAACGCAGTCGCTCGGTGAAAAACTCACACTTGCCCCACAGATGTTGATGATAGTGACAGGAGATCGACGGCTTAACGTGCTTTCCAAAGCGCGGCGGTGTAACATCAACCAAATTCTCAACTCCGAACTTTAGAATTTACCGAAAAATTCTTAGAAAAATTCGAACTCAGTACCTGGCGATCAAAGCCACACAAGCTAACACAATCTACCAAGTGTCATTAATATTGACACACATTTCGCAAGGCTAGGGACGGTGATACTATGTTACAAGCGTAGCTCTAGCCCATAAAGGGATAATTATTCACTTCCAACAGTTCAAGTGCTTTTAGTGCCATTAAAATTCCACTAAATTACTTAGAAGGGGTGAGGTATTTGAGAAATTTTCATTATGCTAGCATACTTTAATTTTTGTTTTAATAGACCGAACCAAATGAAATTTACTTAACGGAGTAAGTATATAGGACATGTTGGTTTATTTATTGAAATCGTGCATTACAGAGTACGTTAGCCGATTTTAATTATAATTAGACTTGTCGTTTTATCTGAAGTTTAACGTTTGGTCATGATATCAGTTGGACGTCCTCTGCTGGACATGGGCCTTTTAAGTTGCTTCCAAACTCAAAGATCTTAGCCGCCTGTGGCCAGCAACTACTTACTATACGTTTAACGTCGTCAGTCCGTCTAGATGAGAGGCGACCAACATTGCACTTTTCAATGCGTGGTGGCATTCCAGCACCATGGGCATCCAACGCCCATCAGCTCTTCGATCAACGTGCCCCGCTTTTTACCCGACTGCGTCAGAAGGAGGGTTATGTTTTTCGAGCGTATGTATGTATGTATGTATGTATGTATGTATGTATGTATGTATGTATGTATGTCCATTTCTTCGGCACGCGCTACAGCCTAAACGGCTGAACGGATTTTGACATGTGAGGTGTCGTTGAATATGTAAAAATTGTGACAGTGACATAAGCTACATAAATTTTCAAAATGGCGGCTGTAAATGGGGGGGGAAAGGGGGGGCGTGTGTATTTCTTTCTCTTATCTTAGCAATATGGGTGTCAAATAATAAGGGTCGTAAAAAGACCATTTCAAAAATATAAATATCATATCATGTTTATATTGCCGTTTTAACAAAAAATGGCAAAAAGTGTACCAAGTGTACAGTCTCATTTCTATATCATAAGCTAAAACTAAAAAGTCTTAAATAAAATTATTATTATAAAAACAAAAAACCTGACTGCTTAGAAGTTATGAACTGAAAAGAGAAAAACAAGGATCACTATATCTATATAAAATTCTAAATACTTTATGGTGCTGCAGGCGGGGACAAACGTAGTTTTGGTAGATCTTTCTTTCCCCGCAGATTAAAGTATTTTGTCCCTGTTTGCAGCACCATAAAGTAATCAGAATTTTATACATATATAGTGATCCTTGTTTTTCTCTTTTCAGTTCATAATGTCTCTTCAGTTCTGCAATTCTCTGAGCTATGTCGTTATATATACTGTTGTTTCTTTTACGGATCTCCCCATTTCTGATTAGATCACATAGAGATACAACTAGCATTGCTCTCTCTATTGCCCGCCGAGCCTTCGTATGAGGCCCGCAGTTAGCGACCAAGTCTCGGATCCATAGGTCATTAGTGACAAGTGATGTGAAATTATACAAGGGGACAGTTGTTACGCTCCATTTTAAATTTAAAGTTTCATCGAAATCCGAGTATTCCCCGTAGCTAGATGTAACTTTAGGTACAGTTTAATCAAAATCTATATTAGGATGTCACTTTAAGTCAAATAGTATTAAAATCCATGAAGATCCCATTAAATGGTTAATATTTTATTAATCGACGAATAAAACGGAGGAGGTTCTCAATTCTACACGTATATATTTTTTTTTTATGTATGACCACGCATAACTTTTTACAAAGTTGTCCGATTTTGATAATTCTTTTTTATTAGAAAGGGCATTACTTCCAAGGTGGTCCCATTGTCATCATGTTAGGATCTGATGATGATATCATGGGGAAATTGATGGAACTCTTCAAATTTTGGAGGCACGCTTACTGCGATTTCGGTTTTTGTCTCGATATCGGTAGCTTTTTGGCTACTAGTGCCGTATAATATACTATGACAGTATAGAACGAGTACGTTACGTGGCGATAAATCACTAAAAAGTAAGAAATAAAAATTTTTAACAAAAAATAGAACCGACTCAAAGCGCACTAAAAAGCAAAAAATGACTGTGTAATTTAGTTGCTTTAATTTACTTAAGCATATCTAGGAGTCGGTGCCAGCCAAGGTTTCTACTTTAAGGACGTTACCTAGAACTCACAAACTACTTTACAACGTAAAATAAATATTCCTTAAACTTGTCTCATTAAGATCCGTGCAGTAATTAATTTTCGTTTGAAGGTATACTAAACATACAATCATACTGACAAACTTTCTCCCTTTAACAAAAATTCAATAATAAATACAGTTATTTCTTTGCCCTTAGGTAGAGTAGTAAATAAACAAATTATGTTAACATTGAAATATTAATTTGGTTCGATTTCAATACGAAATTGGTTGTTTACTTCAACAACATTATAATATTCAATATTATATCTTAGGTACAAACAAATAAATTTAAAAGTACATTGCTATAACTTTGGACCGAATACAAGTTCAAGGGGAACAAGTCTTTAACCTACGCGTACACAAGGTTTGCCATGACGTCGTATATAGACAGGTCAAGTAGAAAGTTCAATTCGTACTGTATAATAACTAACTAAGTAGCCAATATTATAAGTTTATTATAAGTAAAATAGCTAACTATAACTTGATATTTATTGCATTTCTGCGGAATGCTTCCCGGGTGCATCCCAGTAGTACCCCCTAATTTTAGTTCTATAGAACTGTTGATACACCATATTAGTGCTTAGTGTCCCATTAGTTCTATATAGAACTAATGGGACAAAATTAAAGAAATGTCGATATCAACATCTTTTTTGTACGTTACATATAAATTACCTAGTTTTTATAAGTATAATATGAAATCACAGACAAAATACAGAATCTTTATAGATTTGTAAAGTCTTTCTGTCCGTCTGTATGTAACAGCCACTTTTTCCGAAACTATAAGAACTATACTATTGAAATTTACTAAATAGATTTATTCCTTTACACAATATTTCATACAAAAATATAAAAAAACAATAAGTTTTGGGGGTTCCTCGTACTTAGAACTGGAACACAATTTTTTTTTTCATTAAACCTATACGTGTGGGGTATTTATGGATAGGTCTTTAAAAATGATAATGAGTTTTCTAATATATTTTTTTTCTAAACTGAATAGTTTGCGTGAAATATACTTCCAAAGTGGTAAAATGTGTCCCCCTGTAACTTCTAAAATAAGAGAATATTTTTTTAGACACGACTACTACTTGGTTTTAACAACTTAGCTTTTGTCGCAATGGACATTTTTTTGTTAAAAACAAAATGAAATGTCAATTAAAATAATATAAAGTTTATAACTTATATGCTATAAGTAAATTCAAGAGCAAAAACTACTACAGTACTATATAGAACTATTGGGATATAATTTGAAAGCCCGGAAAATATCCCAACAGTTCTATAGAACTACGGTATGGGGTAGTAATGGGATGCACCCGAATTTCCAAACGGCTAGGCCGATCCGCAATATGATGATATATCCTTATAGGAAAAAATCTGAGGAGAGTTCTTAGCTTTTTTTTTTACGCGACCGCGTCAGAAGGAGGGAATTGTTCGTGTGTTCGAGGATAACTTCGTCGTTTGTGACCGATTTGATGACTCTTTTTTATTGGAAAGGAGATAATCCGGTGGTGTTACCATGTCAAGAAAACCAGGATCTGATGATGGAATCCTGGAAAAATTAGGGAAATTTTCGAACGTTGTACCAACAACAAGTAGTTTGATTTTTCCGTTAAGTATTTTAAAGCACTACAATTTAATAAAGGAGTCAATCCGATGATGGAACCGAAATACAGATGAGGGAACTCCTCAACGAGTGAAGCAATTATGATGCGTATTTTTTTTTTGTTTTAAACCTGTCGTATTTAAGATTAGGTTTTTAGCTCTATATGCGAGCCAATCTACAAATGTAATTTTGATGAAAAGAGATATAAAATTATACCTACTAGGTATTATAAAAGCCAAATTTTGTGAGTGTGTATTTTTGTTACTTCTTCACGACTAAACGGCTGGAGCGATTTTAATAAAAGAACAATGGTCAATTTCAAACAAGGTACTGTGCGAAGTCTGGAATTAAAGATATTTATGTTTGATCTTTTACACAAAAAAGCATCGATACTTTGGAGTATCGAGTACATTCGATACAGTCACTCGATAGTTTTTAGGAAATTACTTATAACTTAGTTAACATACATTAAATTACGTCTAAAACGCTTGTTCTTATCATGATTCTCTTCCTTTCCTTAAAAGTATAACCTACTGCGTACTTTTCATATATGATTATATTCGACTATTATTTGTTTATTTTATTAGCATATTTGTACTATGCTAATAAAATAAACAAATAATAGTCGAATATAATCATATATGAAAAGTATCCGCCGCCGCGATACCGCCAAGTAAAAGTGAACTTTGGCAGTGAACATTTGTCATAAGGAATTTAAATGCAATACGCGTTTAAAAATCAAAATATTTATTGATATTTCAAAATGAGAATTATTAGTTCTCCATTATTATTACTTTATAAATTTGTTCTTCTCAAACTAAGCTGAAATCATTGATCACTTGTAGTTCGGCATACAAAAGAGTTAGTTCAACTAATAAAAAGTATCGATTTGGTTAGATCGTTGCACGAGTATAATACTTTTTCGATACTAATTATGTGTACAGTATCGATATTTTCTTTTCGATACTCTGTCCCAAGCTGGCCGACAGATGTCATATTGAATCTTTGTGTAATTAATGAGCGGTTGTCATACTCAATTATGATAATGTAATTATTGATTTCTTATTTTATTTAAAGGACTTATTTGGACCTTGAACACTGATTGAAAAAATTAAATAAATTATTTTACGTAAACTGTAATAGTTTACATTTGTAGACGCTAACGAATTCCATCAACAAATATCAGACCATTGTTCTTTGGTATGGAGTTAGCTGACACCCTGGAATAAAACATAGGCCACATTTTTGATGAAATTCGGCGGGAATGAGAGCCACGCGAGTGAAACCGCGAACGTCCAGTAGTCTGACATAAAAGTTTATGAAAGTAATTTCATGAGTGTTCAAATTTAAAAATTTTTTATTTTAATTTGTTACGACGATTTTTTAAAACGCGAAAGCGTAACAAACAACACACACTGCATTTAAATGTTATGTGCAGTTGAAAGCGGATCGGATTCTTCTGCTTGGTTTTTTTTTAAATTATCAATCGTAGTGGAGGCTCGCTGTTTTACCCGCATAACTCCCGTTCCCATATGAATGTCGGGATAAAAGTAGCCTAATATTAATTTAGGCTATGGACCACCTCGTTGGTCTAGTGGTTAGCCTATCCGGCTTCGATCACGAGGTCCTGGGTTCGAATCCTGGGTCGGAATAATTCTAAGCTTTTTCATCCTTTTATGAAATTCTCAGTAAATTCTAAGCCCGGAGTCGGGAAGTTGGTGGTGTTACACCCCCGTGCCTCCAGCACGTTAAGCCGTCGGTCCGGATCACTGTCATCAACATCTGATAGTAATCGTTAATAAATGAAACATTATCACCCTAAGCCCGCCAACCCGCATTGGAGCAGCGTGGTGGGTCTACGCTCGATATCCCCTCTCCTATAAGGAGGGAGGCCCTGTAGTGGGCCGCTAATAGGCTGATAATAACGATACCACCGCGAAATAGAGATAGATCTCCTTTCCAATGCAGCGTAAAGAAGTAACACACACACACACAAACTGTCACCTCTATAATATTAGAGTAATAAAATTTTTTAACAAAAAATAGAACCGACTCAAAACGCACTAAAAAGTAAAAAATAATTGTGTCATTTACTTGCTTTAATTTAACGCTGTAAGCGTGCCTCCAAAATTCGAAGAGTTCCTTTAATTTCCCTTGGAAGTATGCCCTTTCTAATAAAAAAGAATTATCAAAATCGGACAACTCTGTAAAAAGTTATGCGTGGTCATACATATAAAAAAAAATATACGTGTCGAATTGAGAACCTCCTCCGTTTTTTTTTCGTCGGTTAATAAATAACCTCATTATATACATTTAAATTTTTTGCATTGTATAGAAGCTGTAAAAACATGTCTGTAAATACCACTATAGTTCGTTCGTGTTAAGAATGCAGTGACTCATCATTGTTCGCCGACCTAACCCCGCTCCTAACTAATCAAATCTTTTTAAATGACACGCATCGCGTTTCAACTGGTCACTGTGATTGGTGAGGAACTTCAAAGCAATTGAATAGGCATATTCTAGGTAAACGCGTTCCAAGTCTGTTAACAAACAGCCAGAAGGGAATACAACTTAAAACTCAAAAAGATAACCTTAATAACAATTTATTTACAAAGACATCAAGTATGATCAAAATGAAACATTATTACAGTAATTATTTAATTAAACATTACGCGCACAAATTATTACAATAGTTAAGCAGCATGACTGCACAAGACTCGGTCACTAAGGTGAATAACGACAATTTTCCATAGGGGCATATTTTATAGCCTACCGCCCACCATTTTTGCTCGACGAGTACCGCACCTAGTCTATTATCTATAGTTTAAACGTGGTACCACAATACAGCAAATAAGGCCTCTGTATTGTCTATAGTCTTTTCAAACAGAGTATACAATGCTGCCAACAAGTTAGACCTCATCACTATTTTCCATCAGGCGTGATTGTAGTCAAGTGCAAGCCAATCTATTATAAAAAAATATTGCATTGAAAGTGAAAATTGTATCATCATCATCATCATCATTATCAGCCGGTGCACGTCCACTGCTGGACATAGGGCATTAGAGACTTCCAAACACAACGATCCTGAGCCGCATGTGCTCCCTGCGACCCGTTTGATGTCATCAGTCCACCTGGTGGGGGGTCGACCAGCACTGCGCTTTCCGGTGCGGGGCCGCCATTCTAGCACCTTCGCCCCCAACGTCCATCAGCTGTTCGAACTGCGTGCCCCGCCCATTGCCACTTCAGTTCTGCGACTCGCTGAACTATGTCGGTTATTTTGGTTCTTCTGAGGATCTCCTCTTTTATGAATCGATCACACAGAGATACTCCGAGCATTGCTCTTTCTATCACCCGCTGAGTGACTCTGAGCTTTCTTACGAGAGTAAAAAGCTACGAGTACGAGAGGAAGCAAAAGAAGAAGAGTAAGAGCTTTCTGATTATGAGTTTACGTAATTCTCAATCCAGATTCTCGTGTTATAGCATGAGTTCCTGGTTCTAGTCGCGTCTGCAGTTGAAACGCCGGCGTTATCAATTGCGAATTATGCAAATTTCGTTTGTAACGTAATTTGTTGACTCGGCATTATCCGGCTAATATACGATTATGCTCGCGCCATGTGGAATTTGAAACGGGTACTTGAGATATTTCAAGCATATAATTATAATATTATGGACGTCAATGAGAAAATCAGAGAAAATCAATCAGTCAAATACGATACACGCGATTGGTACAGTATAAAAATATATATACGAGTACAATGAAATTTTTTTTGTCGACTACAAGTTAGCCCTTGACTGCTCTCACACCTAATGTTAAGTGATGATGCAATCTAAGATGGAAGCGGGATAACTTGTTAGGAGTCTGATGAAATCCACACCCCTTTCGGCTTCTACACGACATCGTACCGGAACGCTAAATCGCTTGGTGGTACGTCTTGGTCGGTAGGGTGGTAACTAGCCACGGCAAAGCTTCCCACCAGTCAGACCAAATTGATGTTTTTGGACCCGCTGTCGGTGTCGACAGTAGCTCTAGTCTCGATCAAAATGACTTTCCTCAATGCCAATCTTGGTTCTTTTAATAATATTTCGAAAGTCAAATAATATGAAATATACTTTTTAATTGAATTCGAACTTCAAAACCATCGTTGAAAGGCGATCGCCACAAGCGTACATAGAAACTTTCCAACAATACCAAAAATAATTAACGGTTAACGATGAATTAAAAAGTTATCATTATAACTGGAATATATTGTTAGTTAGTTTTATAAAATATCCTTTTTTCTTTACAAGTTAGCCCTTGACTACTATCACACCTGATGTTAAGTGATAATGCAATCTTAGATAGAAGCGAAAACTAGTTAGTCCACTTCCAGCTTATCTCCCAATAAGTTTATTAAAAAGGATGAAATATCGACAGCCCTTATCGTCGGTCTCTACACGACATCGCACCGGAACGTTAAACCTCTTGGCGATACATCTTTGTCGGTAGGGTGGTAACTAGCCACGGCCGAATAATATGTATCGTAGTAAATATGTATAGTCAGTCTATTTCGGAAAATCCGTTTCTCAAGCTCACCAGTCCGCATAAGAGCATTGTAGTGGATCTAAGGTCTCTGCTATTCGGAGTTCCCCTGTAGTGAGCTATTAAAAATTAGCTGTTGGTAAAATGTACGGGTGCATCCCAGTAGTACCCCCTAATTTTAGTTCTATAGAACTGTTGACACACCAAATTAGAGTTAGAGTTCTATATAGAACTAATGGGACAAAATTAAAGAAATGTTGATATCAACATCTTGTTTGTACGTTACATATAAATTACCTAGTTTTTATAAGTAAAATATGAAATCTCTTTTGATTACAATAATAAATGTCCACTTAAATTTGAGAGTATCTACACAAACTGAAATACATTATGGTGAAGTATCTAAACATACTATATCGAATACAGCTTTGCTTGAATTGCACAAAACGTCAGCAACAACTTATTTCTTTAATTGCTGAAGATTACTTTGGGAATGACGAAAGATTAAAATAAGCTTTCGAAAAAGCTTTTAGCGACATGCTAAATATAATAAAAATGGTATTGAGATTTCTAATATTATTTTTTTCTAAGCTGAATAGTTTGCGCGAAAGATACTTCCAAAGTGGTAAAACGTCCCCTTCCTGTAACTACTAAAATAAAAGAAGATTTTTTAGACACGACAACTACTTGGTTTTAAAAACTTACCTTTTGTCGCAATTTTTTTGTTTAAAACAAAATGAAACATCAATTAAAATAATATAAAGTTCATAACTTATATATTATAAGTAAACTCAAGAGCAAAAACTATGCTCCAGTTGTATATAGAACTATTGGGATATAATTTGACAGCCCGGAAAGTATTCCAACAGTTCTATAGAACAACGGTATGGGGTACTACTGGGATGCACCCAAATGTACTAGTGGCATCATACCGGAACCTTAAGTAAACAGTCAGTGTTTGTCATAAAGTCCCATACTTATTACGTACATACTTGTTAAGTTACATAAGTGTGTAAAATTTACTATTTATTTAGCACTTAAATTATCGCTGTATTAAATCAAAATTGTTAGCACTCTGCCTCAAAGGTGCAAATAACTGCTACGTCGCATAACTTGTGTACGTACTGTATATTCTTGTTTATTACCCGACTGCGTCAGAAGGAGGGTAATGTAATTCGAGCGTATGTATGTATGTGGGTATGTGTGTATGTATGTATGTCCATATCTTTGGCACGCGCTACAGCCTAAACAGCTGGACGGACTTTGACACATGAGGAGTCGTTGAATTCGTCAAAATTGTGGTAGTAACATAAACTATACAAATTTTCAAAATGGCGGCTGTAAGTAGGGAAAAAAGAGGCGGATGTGTATATTTTTGTTTCTTATCTTAATAATATGGGTATCATATATGAAAGGTCGTAAAAAGACCATTTCAAAAATATATTTATCATATCATGTTTATATTACCTTTACAAATAAGCGTCGAAGTTCGGTAACACAAACTAAAACTAAAATATGTCAAAAAAATAATATTATAAGAAAGGGAACAAACGTAGGTTTAGTAGATCTTTCTTTTCCCGTAGTAAAAAGTATTGTTTGTCCCCGCCTGCAGCACCATAAAGTATGTAAAATTTTATATAGACAGAGTGATACTTATAACATAACTTCTAAGCAGTCGGGTTTTTTTTTTTATAATAATAATTTTATTTGAAACTTTTAAGTTTAGTTTACGATAGAAGTGGATTGTACATGACACTTGTTGCCATTTTTTGTTAAAAAAGTAATATGAACATGATATGATATTTATATTTTTGAATTGGCCTTATTACGACCTTTCAATTGGTACCCATATTGCTAAGATAGAGAAAAAAATACACCACCCTGGCCCTCATTTACAGCCCCCATTTTGAAAATTTATATAGCCTATGTGAAACCAAAATTGTGACAATTCAACGACACCCAATTCGAAATCCGTTCAGCATTTGGCTGTTTCCGTCGTAGAATGGACATACATACATATACATACGTACGTACAGAATAAATACGGTGAATAATTGCAGTCAATAATTAAAAAGTTGTTATCCCGATATTGTATAAACTAAGAGATTTAAAATAAGTTCATCGTAAGATGAACACTATAGGTAAATTGTTTTATAAGGTCAAAAGTAAAAGCTTTTCTTTTTTTTGTTTCAGTGGTCACTGGGAGTACAGATGGAATAGGAAAAGCGTACGCGAGAGAGGTACGTATTAAACATTGTAGATTTTTATACAAGGAGCTAAAATAATCCACTGTACGAGTATATGTCTTTCTCTATAACTTTTGGCAAGGGAGCAAATAAAACGTCGTAGTGGGTTTTTAACCTTTTAGCGACTTTTAGTTTATGTACTTTTCAAAACGATTTGCGAGAAAATAGAAAAAAATAAAATAATCTTATACAATATAAAATATTTACCTTTTAATAAATTAATCTATACTAATATTATAAAGAGGAAAACTTTGTTTGTTTGTTTGTTTGGTTGTAATGAATAGGCTCAAAAACTACTGGATCGTTTTTAAAAATTCTTTCACCATTCGAAAGCTACATTATCTACGAGTAACATAGGCTAAATTTTATTTTGGAAAAAAATAGGGTTCCGTAAAATATTTGGGTTTTTCGGACACAAGGTGTAAAAAATCAACCAGAAAAGTTACTTATTTTGCGTACGCTGCCTAAACTATAAAAGATAAAACCATAAAATGTTCTAATTAATTGGAGATCTTATAAATATCTACTAAAAAGTCCGCGGCACACTATACCTATCTATGTCGAGTGAGGCACAACAACCATTTTTTTATTTAAAAACTTAATTTTTTTTTGGACTACATTTAAACGCATTTATTTTACTCATGCTATTAATCCTTATCAATATAAATTATTTCATCACTAAGTACAGTTTATGTAGATAATATTTGGTATTTAAAAGACTAAAATTGGACTTTTGTTTTTGAAGTTATGGCGAAATTAAAATATTACTATTTCTGCGAAGTGAGCGTCACCAAGGCGGGGGTGCGCGTGCGAGAGGGGAGTTTAGATCTATGTTATATATACGATAATGAATTAAGAATTCGATCTATGTTCAAATATCTATTTAGTACACGGAAGAGTTTGTTCGTTTGTTTAAACGGGCTAATCTCTATCTGCGTGTCGGATTGTAAAATTATTTTTGTTTATTCTGAAGGCTAAACTCAACAAAGATCGATATATGCCACCGCGGACTTTTTTTTTATAAAAAATGGGTGTAGCAAGTTATTCTCAAAAGATAGATATATGCCACCGCGGACTTTTTTATAAAAAATGGGTGTAGCAAGTTATTCTCAAAAGATAGATATACTTATGCCACCGCGGACTTTTTTGTAGTCATATTAAAGATAATCAATTATTTCGTTACACTTATCTATCTCAAATAGAAGCAGCGTTATAGTTAAAAGCTCCCAGGCGGCTTAAATTTCTCCAACATTCCCAACAATTATCGAATTCCAACCCAATTAACAAAAAAACCTTAATAATACTTAAACAATTCTCGGTAACCACACATCTGTTGATGAAAACCACACGAGAGTCCGTTCAGTAGTCTTTACTTTATCCGACGAAAAAAAACGGAGGAGGTTCTAAATTCGACACGTATATTTTTTTATGTATGACCACGCATAACTTTTTACAGAGTTGTCCGATTTTGATAATTCTTTTTTATTAGAAAGGGCATACTTCCAAGGTGGTCCCATTGTCAGCATGTTAGGATCTGATGATGATATCCTGGGAAAATTGAAGGAACTCTTCAAACTTTATAGGCACACTTGCAGCGATTTCGATTTTTGTGTAATTATCGGTAGCTTTTTGGCTACACGTGCCGTATAATATACTATGACAGTATAGTACGAGTACGTTACGTGGCGATAAATCACTATAAAAAATTTTAACAAAAAATAGAACCGACTCTAAACGCACTAAAAAGTAAAAAATAACTGTGTCATTTAGTTGCTTTAATTTACTTAAACATACTTACTTTAAGGACGTTACCTAGAACCCACAAACTGCTTTACTACGTGAAATAAATGTTCCTTAAACTTGCTGGCACCGACTTCATAGATATGCTTAAGTAAACTTTTACTTTTACTTGCTTTTTACTTTTTAGTGCGTTTTGAGTCGGTTCTATTTTTTGTTAATTTTTATATACTCGTAATATGTAAGAATCTGCGAGGCCATCTACTTCTTTCAGTAACCGTTACTAAGAAAAGATAGATTTTTGTTTTGCTAAATTTTAATATTATTATAATTTGATTAAAATATAATATTTACAATAAATATGCAGTAGGTATATATAATTTAGTCTTCTCAAGATCATTCGCTTTAAGTAATGTACAGAATCAACAGAGCGTTACTTCTAAAACGTCTCTGCCTGTTTAATATATAAATGGATTAGGTATATACAACGCTTTTAGCAACTACCTACTGCGTGTTTTTTACAACTTTTTTTTTACATCAAAAACACAATTAATTTTCCGGTTACGTGTATTAGCGCTGTCTGTGGGTAAATTTGTGGAGAGTAATAATCACTTAATATCTGGTGACCCGCTTGATCGTTCTTTCTATGTAATCGCAATAAGAAGAAAATATTTATAATATACTAGCTGCCCCGGCAAACGTTATTTTGCGTTAAAAATTAAAAAAAAAATTTTAGATGAAAATTAGATAGTAGCCGATACTCAGACTTGCTGAATAAGCATACAAAATTTGGTAAAAATCGGTAAAGCCGTTTCGGAGGAGTACGGTAACTAACATTGTGACAGGGAAATTTTATATATTAGATTATACTGTACAAAAATTTGGTGTATATATTTATATTTTAGTGACTTTTGTAAAATTAAAAACGAACAGCTTTTTAAGTTTCCTAATTAAATTTTATAAATCAGTGTAATGTGTGTTTTACACGCACAAACAAGTCCCACTTAGTTTTTCAAAATATTTTTACTCGGCCTTCCTTATGACTCAATTATTGTAGAAGGGATGTACTGCAAAAGCTCGGCTGAAGGTATTTTAAAGCTTCGCACAGTAAAGAGCCATCCAGGCGCAATTGTGCGGAATATAGGAACTATCTCCGATGAAATAGTGTTTTGCGTTATTCAATGGAGTATGGAAATTTTGCTTTAGCCTTCCTCGATATTTCCTTCTATTGCACTTGAGGTATCAAGAAAAGATTTTTGGAAAGCAATGCATCATTTTACGCATACTTCTAAACAAATGCCTTCTATACTAAAGCCGAACTCGATTGAGAATGCTTGTCAATAAACAAATTAAAAATGAAGGTAGAAATCATTAGTCATTTTACACCAATTTTTTTAAATTTACTAATTAATGATGAATTCATGACAATAAATGAGATTAGTAAGCTTAAAACTAATTAAAATATTCAATATCTTTTAAATAAGATTTTTTAAAATAACAAAACATAATTTTAAATTTATTAGGCATAAAATGTGTTGCATTTTCTACCTTCATTTTTAATTTGTTTGTTGACAAGCATTCTCAATCGACTTTGCCTTTAGTACAGGAACGTTTCTGTTTGTAGTATGTAACCATATTCTATCGATCAGAAAATTCTTCTAAGAATATATTATTTTTCAATTGCCTCAAGAATCTTTGTGATTAAAATGTTGTATGATTGGATTCCATAATATAAGGATTGTTTCACATCTGACGGAAGATGATATATCGAGCGTGTCATCGGTCACGTCTAGACAATGGTTTTCGCAGCGCACGCGATAATAGCAATTTTTTTACAACTTTAATTACATAGTTCAAATTTAAGTAAAGATGCGTAATTAATTTTGAAAATTTTTATAGCCTATGATACTCTAGAATAACGTAGCTTTTTATTGGTGAAATAATTTTGAAAATTGGTTCAGTAAATTAAGAGATTACCCCTTACAACGTCACAAGATCACAAACTCACAAACTCTTTTGTGAGTTTGTGATCTTGTGTGATTGATATACACTTGATGCGACCTTGTCGATGTCATATTGATCGACAATTTTTTTTTAATGCCTACAAGTTGGCCCTTGACTGCTATCACACCTGATATTAAGTGACGATGCAATGTAAGATGGAAACGGGCTAACTTGTTAGGAGTGGCACAGAAATCCACACCCCTGTCGGTTTCTACACGATATCGTACCGGAACGCTAAATCGCTTGGCGATACGTCTTTGTCGGTAGGGTGGTAACTAGCCACGGCGAAAGCCTCCCACCAACCAGACCAAGACAAATTAAGAAAAATCTCAATCTGCCCCGCCGGGAATCGAACCCAGGACCTCCGCCTTATAAATCCACTGCGCATAGCACTGCGCCACGGAGGTCGTCGTCACAATGCGTTGTCGGAATCGGAACAGACACACTAACACACCATCGGTTGAGAGTGGAAGTTTGACCTGTTTATAGTATGTTCTGACGTTACACGATCGACAATACGCAACGCATCTTTCAACAGAAGTGAAAAGACCTTAGAATTGGCGACTAAATAAAAAGGTCCTTAATATTCATCCTTAATATTATTCACTTTGATCTTGGAATTACTTAAGATACACGTGGCAGGATATGGAGCCGGATGTTTGGTTCCGCGATTTATTTGTTAATATTATAATACGTACTTCATAAGAAGGCTCAGAGTCACTCAGCGGGCAATGGAAAGAGCAATGCTCGGAGTATCTCTGCGTGATCGAATCAGAAAGAGGAGATCCGCAGAAGAACCAAAGTAACCGACATAGCTCAGCGAGTCGCAGAACTGAAGTGGCAATGGGCGGGGCACGTAGTTCGAACAGCTGATGGACGTTGGGGGCCCAAGGTGGAAGATTGGCGACCCCGCACCGGAAAGCGCAGCGTTGGTCGACCCCCAACCAGGTGGACTGACGACATCAAACGTGTCGCAGGGAGCCGCTGGCAACAGGCGGCTCGGGATCGTTGTGTTTGGAAGTCCCTAAAAAAGGCCTATGTTTAGCAGTGGGCGTCTACAGGCTGGTCTGGTAATGATGATGATGATGAATACGTACTTTGATAATAATGTGAATATTATTTTATTACGAAATATATAATTACTGACTAAGTAATAACAAAAAGTGTATAACAAAAAAAGATTATGCATATTTCGTTATTTCTTAAGATTTGTCCAACACTCAGCGAACCCAACGCGTGGCGAAGCGAAAGCGAAGCAAAACGAAGGGAAAAAACCTGATCGCTTCGGTTCGCTTTTACTTGTGACTACATTCGAGCTACCAAAACAAAATAAAAAATGACGTTGTTTTGCAGACAAAAGTTGGTTTGCAGACGATAATTTCACGTGATAGCTTCATAAGTAAACATTGATGAAAAATTGCATGCGACACAAGCTGAACACTTAGGCCGATCCTGCCTCTCTATTGCTTGTTTCGCGTTCTTGCTTGCACGCTCGGCTTAGGGGGAACGTGACAATGAGTCATAATTTTACATGCATTGTTGGCTCGTGGACGATGAAGGCCTTGGCCGTGGCTAGTTTCCACTCGACCGACAAAGACGTGCCGCCAAGCGTTTTAGCGTTTCGTTACGATGTCGTGTACAAACCAAAGAGCCCGCTTCCATCTTATATTACATCATCACTTACAGGTGATTGCAAAGAAAGGCTCACTTGTTATGAATAATAAAAACACGCATGCAGCCAGCGTTCATCGATTTATAAGACTTTACTACGTTTCAATCGCTTCGCCACGCTTTCGGGTTGCCGTGTGGTTGACAAAGAGTTTTAATAATTTTCTAAAACAAATTGTATTGTTACAGTTGGCGTCCCGGGGCTGTGATATTGTTCTAGTCAGTCGATCAATAGACAAATTGAAATCTACTGCGGTTGAAATTGGTAAGCACTAAACACTACCATTATTTCTAGTATGATTTTGAATATAAAAAGAGACAATTTTTAGAAAGGAGATATTCTCAAAGGGGGCAAAAACGTTTTGAGAACCGATGATTTTTTCTGAACCTGGGACTTCTTATATTCCTAATAAAAACAGTCCTTCAATATAAATTGTTCCTGTTAATATCCTTGAAATCTATAAGATTTTAGAACTTCCAGATTTATAGAAAGCTTTGAAAATTATATTTTAATAAAAAAAATGGAGACGAACATGGGAATATGTTGAAGGAACAGAGAGAGCGACAGACGTCGGGGCACTTGATTGTATAATATGTAGTTGATAGTAATCACAGAATAACATTACTTTAAAAGGTTAAATATCAATGTCAAGTGCTTATTTGACATTGAAAAAGTAACCTGAAAATAATCTCGTTAAGCCTACTTGTTAATTTGTTTTAATAATAAAAATATTTCTCAGAGAACGACTTCAAAGTAAACACGAAGGTAGTTCAAGCGGACTTTTGCGAGGGCGAAAGCGTTTACGATAACATCTCGAAGGAAATCGCCGATTTGGAGATCGGTACTCTCGTCAACAACGTAGGCGTCTCATACACCTACCCTGAGTACTTCCTTGACATACCTGATTGGTGAGTACCCAAATACTACATTGGTTAAACTAACCACTACCTATAGCTTCGATCATGAGTTCCTGAGTTCGAATCCTCGGCCTGAAGTTTTTCTTCTAAGAATTGTTCAGGAAAATCCTAAGCTCGAAGTAGGTTTGTTGTACCTAATCGGTCTATTAGAGACTTATCTTGGAGAACAAGTTCAGTGAGTTTTTCACCGAGCGACTGCGTTAAAACGTAGTCACTCATAACGTCAAAGTATATTGAGAAAAAAGCGTTTACTCTCCCTATAAATAGATGGCGCTACTAAAATTCCATACAAATTTGCGTTACGTTTTTACGCAGTCGCTCGGTAACAAACTCACACTCGGCACTCAGCTATCGGTGCCGGTCACTATGATTAACATCTGGTAGTGATCGTTGATGATTAAAATAATGTCACCCAAAGCCGGCTGGCACCGACTCCTAGATATGCTTAAGTAATTTAAAGCAACTAAATGACACAGTTATTTTTTACTTTTTAGTGCGTTTTGAGTCGGTTCTATTTTTATTTAAAAATTTTTATTTCTTACTTTTTAGTGATTTATCGCCACGTATCGTACTCGTACTATACTGTCATAGTATATTATATGCCACTAGTAGCCAAAAAGCTACCGATACCGAGACAAAAACCGAAATCGCTATAAGCGTGCCTTCCAAAATTTGAAGAGTTCCTTCAATTTCCCCAGGATATCCTCATCAGATCCTAACATGATGACAATGGGTCCACCTTGGAAGTATGCCCTTTCTAATAAAAAAAGAATTATCAAAATCGGACAACTCTGTAAAAAAAAAAAAATATACGTGTCGAATTGAGAACCTCCTCCGTTTTTTCCTTCCGAACGCACGAAAAAGTAAAAAATAACTGTGTCATTTAGTTGCTAGGAGTTGGTGCCAGCCAAGGGTTCTACTTTAAAGATGTTACCTAGAACCCACAAACTACTACGTAAAATAAATGTTCCTTAAACTTGGCTGGCACCGACTTCATAGATATGCTTAAGTAAATTAAAGCAACTAAATGACACAGTTATTTTTTACTTTTTAGTGCGTTTTGAGTCGGTTCTATTTTTATTTTTTTATTTTTATTTAAGTTCTTAGGTAATATTTAACTCTGTAAGATTACTCCTTATCAGACGTTAATGATATTGACCTGGACCGACAGTACACGCTACGTCATCATTATCAGCCGATGGGAGTCTACTGCTGTACATAGGTCTCTTATAAGGCCAACTGAATCCAGCGGGTCCCTGTAACCCGCTTGATGTCATCGGTCCACTCGAGCAACTTCACGCGCTCTGCGCTTACCGGTGCGGGGTCGCCAGCACCTTGAGAGGCGCTCAATTGAGATGCCATATTTGGACTAATAAAAGTCGATGAACTGAACTGTAAATAATTTAAGTTAACTTTTGGGCTTCTGATGTATTTACAGACGCTAGTAGGTACATTATGTTTAGATCGCTTGTTCAAATAATTTCTCATTACTTAAGTACATGCTTAAATTTGAAGAGAAAGTTATTAACTTAAATCACATTTTAAAGTACGACATATTCATAGTTTCGCTTGTTCAAATATTTTAGCTTAATTGATGAAGCAATTTTGTAAATACTAACTTAAGCGTAAACACTAGTATTCGCACATGAACAGTACGTGTGTCGTACTTATATCAAATTTTTTAATTTTTTTATAAGTTAGCCCTTGACTATAATCACACGTGATGGTAAGTGGTGATGCAACCAAAGATGGCAGCTAGCTAACTTGTTAGATATACACACCCCTTTCGGTTTCTTCACGACATCGTACCGGAACGCTTAATCGCTTAACAGTACGTATTTTCCAATAGAGTGATAATTAGCTACGGCCAGAGTTGAGAATGTTCATTGGCCTAGCTAGGATCGAACCCAGGACCTCCGTGTGATAGATCCACCGCACATACCGCTGCGCCACGGTTGCCGTCGGTACTTTATGGGTTAATTAAATGTCTCGTCATTTATTTATTAAAGTAATAAACGACATTTTAATAACTATTTATTTACGTAATGATGATAATTACAGTAACTACATCATTATATTGTTTAAGCACTACGTAGTTCACAGAATCCATTATACAACCTTTAGAGGTGTTTTCTGGAATCGTATAGGTATGTAGATTTAAACCCCGCTCTTTGGACTATTTGTTATAAAAATGCAATAAAATAAAAAAATGTGTGCGTGTACTAGCGTACACTCGTAAGAAGTGAAACTAACTAACTAACTTATCAACATTCAAGTATTAGAAAAAATGGATACCATAATTACACCCACGTGTTAGTGTATTGAAAAATACAATCAAAAACTGAGGTTAATTTTAAATAACGTGGAAAAATAAATACCATAATTACACCTAAGCATTAGAATAATTTACTATATGCAACTTTACAGAAATTGGTTAAATAAAGTTAAATTAAATAAAATTTAATAAAAGGCTTTTATTATCATAGACATAAATACAAATTCTACAATTATTTCATTTTAGCTTATTACTACAAAGATTATTATTGAATTTCATTAATTGTAATAGAATTATTACTATCATTGATGTCGTAATTACTAACTTTTTTTAGAAATTCACTGGAATTAGAATTAAAATAAACCCTTTGATTTTGCTGATCACTTCAATATAACATATGTATATATATATATATATATTTATCACGTCACTTCCATAAGTCAAAGATGGCGCGTAACGGAAAAATATGACGCGTAACGAAAAAATGTTACACTAAATTTTTTTCCAACCCCGATAAAGAAGTTTCACTTTAAAAAATTACATTTCATTCGCACAAAAAAGTAAAAACAATAGCGTCATTTAGTTACTTTAATTTAGTTAAGCATATCTATAATGTCAGTATGACCCAAGTTCAAGGAACGTTTAATTAACGAATTAGCTAGTGGGTGCTAGGTGACGTCCTTAAAGTAAAAACCTAGGCACCGAAAGTATGCCTAAAAAATTTGAAGAGCTCCTTCGATTTTCCTAGGATCTCATCATCGGATCCTAACATGATAACTATGGGGTCATTTTGGAAAAAAACATATTTATAATAAGAAAAGAAAATTATCAGAATCGGACTACTCTGTAATTAGGAATTATACTTAAAAAAATATACACATTGATTTGAGAACCTCCTCCGTTTTTTCGTCGGTTTAAAAATAACGCAAGCGTTTCCTTTCACATTAAAAATAGCAACCTACTACTAAAATAGGTACAATGAAGTTGTAAGGTTTGTTACCTCATATAAATCTATATTTCAGACACCAAACCTACCATCATAACTAGCACGGTAAAAGCATAGGTTGACAAAATATATAACTGTATACTGACAAAACAACAAAGTTACACCTAATCCTGTAAAATAAAAGCTTATAATAACAACATTATTAATATAATAATGCATAAGCAAAAATCCATTATTTTTGTTGAATATTTTGATTGGTTTATCATTAGTTAGATGGTTCGTAGTACTAAGAAGATTTGATCAAAATATGAATATTATGTACATTAGCAACATAATCAATCTGATGTATTATAAGAAAACTTGATTAACTTATACTATTACAATGTTGGGGGCCGAGACCTTTGTACTTCCTCCTTTGAATAAATATTCTGCCATTATGGAAAGGAAGTTTTTATAAATTACTACTTCCCGACTCGAATGAAATGGGTTCTTAAGTTAATTTATATTAAGTTCGGTGGTGTAAGTAATTTTTTTTTATCGACTACAAGTTGGCCCTTGACTGCTATCACACCTGATGTTAAATGATGATGCAGTCTAAGACGGAAGCGGGCTAACTTGTTAGGAGTGGGACGAAAATCCACACCCCTTTCGGTTTCTACACAACATCGTACCGGAACGCTAAATTGCTTGGCGATAAGTCTTTGTCGGTAGGGTGGTAATAAGCTACGGTGAAAGCCTCCCACCAGCCAGACCAAGACAAATTAAGTAAAATCTCAATCCGCCCCGCCGGGAATCGAACCCAGGACCTCCGTTTTATAAATCCACCGCGCATACCACTGCGCCACGGAGGTCGTCAAAAGTATCTACTGTCTACGTACTAGGTACTGTCATACGAATATATTATTCTTTAACCTTTAACTTAATTAATACTCACGGATATATACATACAAATATGTAGGTTGTAAGTTATTTACGGTTTATTACGATCTGGTTTAAATACTGATTAATTCTGTTTAAATTTTATTTTAACGAGTAACAATTTTTGCACTTAACCACTAGGTACTTGAGATTACTTATTAATACTACTGAAAACGACTCCACCTTCCTAACTCTTATTTAATTTCACAACAAGTACCTAAAGTGATGTTAGTACGAGCGTGATTTTTCACAAAACTGTCTCATTTCTTCCCAAGGTAATAACCAATATGTATATTAAAAAGTATTTTAGAAATAAGCTATTGAAAATACAGGTTTGCAAAAATCAACCAAGATCTACGTATTTCAATGTTTTAGTTTTTGTATTATTATAATATTTTTATTCTTGTTATTTTAAATGAAATTTATATTAAAAATATGATTATCGTCATCTCAAACTATTAACAGCATATTTATTTATTTATTTTAAAGAACGCTAACAATATAAATATTTAACAATGGGTAGATTACGACTTCTGATATTTATATCAATCATAAGCGCTCATATCAATCACACAACAAAAATGACAAGTAGAAAGTAGAGTTCATTAATAAAATAATATAAAAAAACAAACTTATCTTACATGACGGCAAAAACTTACTTGTAGGTACTAAAATACGTTTTAATTTACACCCACTACACAGCTAGGTCTTTTGGGAAAGGGAATCAGTGCGGGTCGGTGGAGTAAGGGTGGTTAAGTGTTCATTATTAACGATTACTATCAGGTGTATATATAACTTACTCTCTGAGGCACAGGGATGTATCTACTAGGGATGTTACGGAGGTAATTATATCGGAACCGAAGGCGGAGTCGGAGTTTTTAAATTTGATTTATCGGAGTCGGAACCGGAGGCGGAGGCAGTTTCAGAAGTGTTGGCAGTCGAGAGATTTTGTATTTAAGGGCAAATAATACATTATTTAGTAATTTTCAATTTTAATTTTAAAATAAAACAAAAACAATGGAAAAATATTGGTATTTATCCAAATAGAAAAGAAATCAAATGAATTGAATCCAAAAGTATTATATTATTTTATATTAAATGAACAAAAGTATTGATACAATTTAAATCAAATGAATTGACTTCAAAAGTACCTAGTGTATTATACTTCACGAACAAAACTTTTGAAGCTTTGTCACCGTCTAATCTATTTCTTAACGAGTCGTAGATTAGACCAGCTCCACTAAAAAGTTGTTCGCTCGTTACCGAGCCCGGTGGACACGACAAATATTGGCGGGCAACAAATTGAAGGGGTTCGAATTTTGCATTTCCATTTACTTTCCACCACAATAAGGGATCATCGTTAATACTTATGCGTTTGACATGTATGAACCTGTTCATAACAGTCGATCGTCCGCACCGCCGCTATGTTATGCTGATGATGTGATAATAATCGGAAGTTCCGACTTAACGGAGTCGGAGTCGAAGCTCCGTTACATCCTTAGTATCTACTACAACTAATTACCACTGCAATATTTCACTACACACAGCTCAGGACTCCAACCACGTCGAGATCCGAAAGCACATAATAAAACTACTGGAGAAACAAGGCAGTAACTACTTAGTAAACGTACTTATGTGTATCTCAGGCATAACCTCACTACATGTGACTCGGTTATGCCTGAGATACACATTCACCAAAAGGAGGTCCTAAAAACGCTACGCTCTCTAGATGTGAACAAAGCCAGCGGTCCTGATGGAATTCCAGCTATAGTGCTGAGATACTGTGCACCTGAGCTATCCCCTGTTTTGACTCGCCTCTACCGTCTCTCGCTTAAAACATCAAGAGTTCCCAAATCATGGAAGACCGCCCGTGTACAGCCAGTGCCGAAGAAGGGAAGTCGTGCTGATCCGACAAATTACAGGCCTATCACAATCACCTCGATTCTGTGTAAGAGTATGGAACGAATCTTAAATTCTAAACTTCTATCATACCTTGAGTCTTATGATCTCCTCTCGGATCGCCAATATGGATTTCGCCAGAAAAGGTCCGCAGGGGATCTACTCGTGTATGCTACTCACGTTTGGGGTGAAGCAATAGATAAACATGGAGAGGCGCTTGCCGTTTCTCTGGATATTTCTAAGGCATTTGATCGGGTTTGGCATGGCAGCCTACTTCATAAGCTTCCATCTTACGGTCTATCACGGAGATTGTGCGATTGGATATCTGACTTCTTGAGTGATCGAACATTCCGAGTGGTCACTGATGGCTGCTCTTCGGAGTTAATGACTGTTAATGCCGGAGTTCCTCAAGGGTCAGTTCTCTCTGCTACTCTATTCTTACTACATATTAATGACCTGTTGCTAAAACCTGGTATCCTTGGATACGCAGATGATAGCACAGTGACAGAGAGGTACTTGTCTGGTCCACGGATAGGTGGTAATGAGACCAATGAACTCAGAGAAGCGATGGTTACTCGATTGAACGCCACCCTTAAAGAAGTCTCTGATTGTGGTGATGCGAATTTGGTGCAGTTCAATCCAACCAAAACGCAGGCGTGTCTACTCAGTGCAAAACGGAGTCCTTTTTCATTGACTCCTACTTTCCGAAATATATCCGTACCGATTACTGATCATATTGATCTCCTTGGTGTCGACATCTCGGCTAATATTAACTTCGGCCGTTCCATTGAGAATAAAGCCAAAACCGCTGCAAAAAAGCTAGGTATCCTCAATAAGGTGAAGCAGTATTTCACGCCACACCAATTGCTTACCCTATATAAAGCTCAAGTCCGGTCGTGCATGGAATATTGCAGTCACCTTTTTGATGGATCCGCTAAATACCAGCTGGCTGCTTTGGATGCTGTGGACCGCCGAGCCAGAAGACTTATTAGCTCTGAACCACTTCTGGTCAATCTCCACAGCCTTAATCATCGGCGATTAGTTGCTAGTTTGGCGGTATTTTACAGGATATATTTCGGAGAGTGCTCTCAGGAGTTGTTTGACCTCATTCCTCCTTCACCCTTTTATCATCGCACTGCAAGACACCGGCTGGGTTTTCATCCCTATGTCGTTGAGGTTCCCAGAACCCGTACAAAGCGCTTTGCGTCATCATTTATTATACGCATTGCAAAGGTTTGGAATGCCCTTCCGATATCAGTTTTTCCTAATTCATATAACCTGGGTATCTTTAAAACAAGAGTGAATAGGCATTTTCTAAGCAAGCGCGCCCCACCTTAGACCGCATCTACACTTACCATCAGGTGAGATAGTGGTCAAGCGCGAGCTTATTGCAGATAAAAAAAAAAAAAAATAGATTCTAGCTTTGTAAAAACGCCATTTCCTTCGACAGGGAGCAATCAATCAACAACATGATCAAGGCCAACGTTGTGTCAACAACCCGGATGACCGGTCTGGTGATGCCAGGGATGGTGCAGCGAGGGAAGGGGGTGGTGATCAATATTGGATCTGGAGCTTCTTCTATACCCAGCCCGTTGCTTACCGTTTATGCTGCTACCAAGGTAAGTGTCAATACTACTGTTCTTTTTAATATTGTATAAAAAAAGCGTCAATAGTCCAATCAATGCCCGCTAGACAAATGTCAAATCCAATCCTACCACCGTCTTTAAGATTAAATGAAAATTCCTATACTTTTATTATCTTAAGAATCCTTGTGAAAATGATAATTCTTTCACGATTGATTAATTAAGAATAAAATTGTTAAAGAAAAATAATAATACATAGTACTAATGCTTTTTTCATGCACAAAATGACACAAGGCAGTCATTCCGTTGAATTTGTAGATTTTTTACGAATAATTTTCTTTCCAGGCTTTCGTCGAGAAATTTACGGAAGGTCTTGAGATGGAGTATAGCAAAACAGGGATAATTATACAATGTGTTCTACCAGGATTTGTCTGCTCCAAATTGTCTGGTCTCCACCGCAGTTCTACAATGGCTCCGACCGCGAAGACATATGTCAAGTCTGCCATCAGTCTTGTTGGCACAACCTCAAGAACCGCTGGATACTTCCCTCATGCTCTCTTCTTTTATTTCATCAACTCATTCTACGCCTCGGCTAACAAGTTCACCGTGTGGCTGGTCACCAGATCCATGGAGAACACTCGCAGGAAGGCTCTGAAAAAGTACAAAAAACAATAATGTCTTAAATAACTTAGTTAGTCTAACTTGGGCATTATTAACAGGTGAACTAACCAATACGATGTCGATCACGAAGTCTTGTGAAGATATTTATTTACTCACTTTCTATTGCATGATAATTTTACCAAAGATGTAAATATTTGTTTTAAAATATGTAAAAATTTGCGATTTTCAAAGGACACGTTAAAGGCCACTTATTAAGTCTGTAAATTGCTTCCTCATATTTATATAATATCATGCGCTAATTCCTAATTCATTATAATTTTATGTTTGTTTAAAAAAAACATTAGTCGTTGTTTTTAAACTTAGTAATATTTATATTTCCTCTGCAACTAATTGAGGTAGCTGTAGATAGCATTATAATGGATTTGAAATTCTAAAATCCTCCATAGCTGTTTATTTGTTATGGCAAAAAATACAAGCTTGAATGCAATTTAAACTTTAACTAAATATGACTAAAATAGATATAAATAAATGAAAACTTGGCCAAATAGAAATAAATGAAACTATATAAGTAGATAAAATGGAAAATACCCAAAAAAATAATACAAAATAGGAAATTCAATCCACTGCAGTGGAACACTTTCTGGCACTGATTAAAAATTTTCACATCGTTGCAAATGTTATTACAGACGTCATTTCCTGTGATGAGATCATCAAAATATTTTAATTTAAGTAAATTAATCCTCTGTTGAAATTAAATCAGTAAACGAGAATTTCAAGCTTTCCATTTTTATACTGTCTGTTGCTGGTACACTGATATTTAGAGACTTTGTTTAAATTATTATTGGTAGAAACGAACAGACATCGGACAGTTTATTCAAACCTTAATCAGATTTCAGAGAGTTCAGATAAGGTGAAGTTATACGTTTTGTTTAGGTTGTCTAGATGACAATTAAATAGAAATTCCAAAAACTACAACATAACGTCTTACTGCTTCATTACAAAAGACAATCAGGGACATTAAAGTCAATGAGCTCACTTCAGAATTTATCCCCTAAAAGACAAAAAAGTGATATTGCGACGGTACAAAAATGTTTGTAATATCCTGTTTCATCACGAATTATCCTCCTAGTACATTTGTCTTTTTTTAACGCTAGGAAATGCCTTTACGCATTCTCCAAGAAAGCGTCTGCCCGGAAGGTATGTGGGACCTGCCAGTCAAACCCCTAATATCCACTAAAACCCAGCGGTACCCACCGCGTCTTTAAGTGGGATGTCACAGGATCGTAGTACATTGATCTATCGAGTCTAAGGGCTAACGCTAAAACACGGGCGGGTGCGGGCGCGGGCACACGCGCCAGACGACCGCCGCGGTCCACAAATCCGCGAGCGGGCACCCGTCGCGTGCGCCCGTCTCAGTTAGCGCTGCTAGTATAATTTTGATGTCGAGCGTGTACAGTTGTGTGGAGTAGATTACCATGGATTATTTACTAATTTATTATTTGGCAAACAGAAGTCAACGAAAACAACGTCGACTGCATAACCTGTTCTCGCCATATTCCTAATATTGGCCGGAATTGCACCTCAATTATTACGCGCTTTGTATCGATGTTCATGATCCACCACCCGCGCCCGCGCTCCGTCGCACGCGTGACGCGCCTGCGCTGTCCATACTATTTTTCATTCATTTCATACACACGCGAGCGTGCGCCCGCGCGAGTTTTAGCGTTAGCCGATTAGAACGATGTGGAGCATTTAAAGGAAACGCATTTGTAAATACTCCTTCTCTTTTGTACCTATATACAAATATTCTTTATACTAGAAATTCTATCCTGCAAGATGAGTACATTCACAGGAAAAAAATAAGTGAAAACATTTAGAACGTTTAAAGGGGGTTGTTGATTAAATAGGTCACCAACAATACGCCTTCTTCCTTAAATTAGATTTTTTTCTTTGATCGCTTTGAAAAAAATATTTCCTCAACTCAAAATAGACATTTTAATGTATGTTTTTAATGATTTAATGATTGTTTATTATTTAAGGGCTGTGTTCATTTAGCATTTAGGTTTTAATTCGAATGTTGTGTCCAAGTAGGTATAGGTGCTTGCCATTAGTGAATAAGATGGCGCTTGATTTTCCGCAAACGGGGGTTGTTATTTCCTTCTTTTTGTTAATAAATTGGTTTTAAAGAAAGAGTTTGTTTATTTAACCTTTTTTATATGGTGACGGTTGTATAGAGATGGTGGTTATTTTAATATCCTTTGTTATTATAAAATATAAAAGCGATAGATAATTTACTAGCCTCTTCCGATAGGTAAGTTCAACAGCAACTACGAAGTTTGGATACTGGTGGTTATAAACCGTCAGCTTTATTGACGAAGGTCTGACCATCACATGCTCTTCGACTATTAATTAGGAAGCCGTTATATTTTAAGAGCTAGCTTTTTACAGCTGGTCTTAATAATTTAGAATTGTTAAAGTACTTGTAAGTTTATTAAAAGTTCTACTTTCATAATATTAACGGTCCAACGGCCCCTGCTTCTACGTACTAGGCTGTGGGTTCGATTCCCACGTCTGGAAAAATATTTGTTTGATTAGCATAAATATTTTCCAGTGTCTGGGTGTTTATCTATAAATTATAAGTATTTAGTACCCATAACACAAGCTACCTATGCTTATTGATACGGACAGGAGCTACATGCCCCACGCGGCGTCAGTGGTGACTAACGCTGATTGGTCGCCCGTTGACGCCCCCCCACTCCCCGCACGTCCCTCAGCCCCCGCGATCACCCTTTTCCCAGTCGGCACCCATGTCGACGGTGCCAGGCGGGGGAAATGTATAAATACCGGTCCCCGTGAGAACGAAAATGCACTCGCTCGCTGGCATCTGCCCCGCGCGGACGTCTGCCCGATTCGCTCCGATCGCCGTACCGGTCTGCCACCAGCGGCTTGCCCCGGTTCCCGGCAATCGTCGGATGTCGACGCCCGCTCGGACGGATGCTCGATTGCTCCTTCTCATCCCCGATCCCAGTGCTGTGTGTGCTGTGACAGTGTCTGTGTCAGTGAAGTGTTCTGCGTTGTGTTAGGATAGTGTAGTTCCAGGGTCCAGTAGCGTGAGTAACACACACATAGTGTAGATTAAGTACACCCTCGTCACCTAAAGGCGAGGACTCATTAGGGTCTCACCTTAGGTACACACCTCCCTGCTCCGGTGGGGAGGCCCGAGATAGCATCCGGTCCAACATGGACCTTATAAACAACCGGTCCATCTTGGAGCACCTCATCAAGGTGCTCCAAAGCACCCAGCCAGGGTTCATCGAGAACCTGCTGGCTAATTACCCTTTAGCCGCGAGCGTCCCTCAGACGCCGCCGACCCATGCCAGGCCTTCAGCCCAGCCCCCTACCGCTGCGCGTCCTCCTAAAGGACCGCAGCCCCAACCAGGGCCCTCAGCCCAGCCCCCGACCGCTGCGCGTCCTCTTAAAGGACCGCAGCCCCAACCCGGGCCCTCAGCCCAGCCCCCGACCTCTGCGCGTCCGCTGACAGGTCCGCAGCCCCGACCCACCGCGTCACAGGGCGACTCGGTCCATAGGCCTTCCGCCATGGATACAAGCCCTGTCAACAACTACGACTCTCCCGCGTCACCCGCATTGCCGGAAGACAGGGGCGACGGCTTCACCGTCGTTCAATCGAAGAAGCGAAAGCTTCGAGCCCCTAAGGCTCAGTCCCAGCCGGCACGTAAAGTGACCGTCACCGACGGGAGAAAATCCGATTCAGAATCTGACTCCGAAGTGGAGGACTCCCATATGGAGGAGCCTCCTAAAGAAAAGGTCCCTCCCTTATTTATAAGGGATAAGGACTCGTGGATGAGGCTGGTGCCGTTGCTAGCCTCCCACAACATAGAAGTCCCTTCGGCCCGCCTAACCGCCATAGGCATTAGGGTACAATGCCCGTCAAGCGACGTACACCGTCGCATCACCACCCTACTGAGGGCCAACTCAGTAGGGTATCACACATACGCCCTCCAAGAGGAGCGTGTCCTCCGCGTCGTAGTACGCGGACTGCCGAAAGAGCTCACTACTGAGCAAATCAAAAATGACTTAATCAGTCAACAGATCCCAGTGCAGGAGGTTCACCGAATGCACAACACCCGCACTAAGGCCCCCATGGACTTAGTGCTTGTCATTGCGGAGCTCTCGAAAGAGGGCAAACGCATTTACGATTTGAGGGCAATCTGCCACCTAACGGGGCTCAAGTTTGAGGCCCCTTACAATAGAGGCCGTATAGGACAGTGTCACCGCTGTCAAATGTACGGCCATTCCCAGAAAAATTGTTTCGCCCGTCCCAGGTGCGTAAAGTGCCTAGGTGACCACGGCACCATAGACTGTCCCCGCAAGGAGCCAGTCGCCGCTGTGCCCCCAAGCTGCGTGCTGTGTGGCCTCCAGGGCCATCCCGCGAATTATCGCGGATGCTCCAAGGCCCCACAGCCCGGCAAGCGAAGGGGAAAAGCGGCGGGTCGGAAGCCTGCCGCCCCCAAGAAACCCGCCGAAAAGTTTGTCCCCGCGCCGGTACCTAGTACCAACGCATGGGGCAAACCCCTTTACGGTGCGGCACCCGCCACACCGGCACCCGCCACTTCGGCACCACCGCGGGCCGCCCCCGCCGCCCCCCCCTCCCAACCCAAGGCCCCTCAGGCCCAACAATCTCCCTCTCAAGGCCACTCCGCCTACATGGAGTCCTTTGATTATAGGGAGTACGATATCTACATTGAAAAATGTAAGATTGACCCAATTAGGGCTTACAAAGAGCACAGAGCCCTCTGCATCTCCGCTCAAAAATTTAGGGATTACTTAAATGGCGTCTAAGGGCAGGTTGAAACCACACTCCCTTACCATAGTACACTTCAATGCAAACGGCCTTACCGATCAAATACTCGAGGTGCGCGAATTTGTGCGCGCACACAAAGTAGATATCCTTCTAGTGCAAGAGACCTTCTTAAAACCTAGTAGACGCGATCCCAAAATAGGGAACTACATAATGATAAGAAACGACAGGACCGCCGCCCGTTTAGGCGGTACTGCAATATACTATAGAAGGGCTCTTCACTGTACCCCTCTTGATCCTCCCAATTTAACCAATATGGAAGCATCCGTATGTCAGGTGAGTATGACCGGCCATCAGTCGATCATACTAGCATCAGTCTATCTCTCCCCGTCCAAAGACCTTCTCGAGAGTGACCTTAAGTCACTCTTATCCCTAGGAGACTCCGTAATTCTGGCCGGAGATTTTAACAGTCATCACACTAGCTGGAATAGCTCAAGAAACAACGCCAGAGGACTTGTACTACACAGACTGACAGACCGTGAGGATCTTAATTTCGTAATCCACGCCCCCGACAAACCGACCCGAATTCCTAACAGCGACCGACTACGACCCGACACTCGGAGTGTACTCGACATAGCACTCTTCAAGAACATCGCACTTCAAGCGAGTCCTTCGGAAGTGCTATCCGAGCTAGACTCAGACCATCGCCCAGTCCTATTCCAGCTAGGACCTCCCCCTCCCTCCGCGGCCCCCCCGACCAAATCTATCATTGATTATGGGATGCTCTCAGAGCGTCTCAAGTCACTAGATTCAAATTTTCTATCCCAAATTCCTGACGAGATAGGGACCGTAGAAGAAGCACTCGCAGCTTCACAGAATCTCAATAATCATTTACGCGGTGCAATCACTGAATGCACAAAAGAGGTTCCTGCCCTCAGCACGAACACTCTACCTCCCGAATTGCGTGCTTTAAAAGCACAAAGAGATGCCCAACACAGACTCCGTGACTCAGTACCGACCAGACAAAATCGGAGCCTACTCTGGACCCTCCAGAGACGTTTTAAGCGCCGCTTAAGACAACTCCGTGACGGACAATGGGACGACAAGCTGAGACAGATCGAGCCATCGCACCTAGCGCATTTCCAATTGGCTCGTTCTCTCAAAGCCGACCCCGTCTCGGCCACTCCACCCTTAATTCGCCCCGACCTCCCGCCCGCGTTCGAGGATATCGATAAGGCCGAGTGCTTAGCAGATAGTCTGGAAGCACAATGCTCTCCAAGCACCACTTCCGTAGATCCAACTCACGTGCACCAAGTTCACTCTGAACTTGCCTCCATCCTCTCGCTCCCTCCCGACGGAGATGAGATCCCCCCCACGACCTACGACGAAGTCTCAAAGATTATCAAAGGGTTAAAAAATAAGAAGGCCCCAGGTCCAGACGAAATCAGCAACAAAGCATTAAAGCTCCTCCCTGTTCAACTAATTAATCTATTAGTTATAATCTTCAACATGTTTTTAGCCCACTGCTCCTTCCCTCCAGAATGGAAGGAAGCCACCGTTATAGGCATTCCAAAGCCGGGTAAGCCCCGCAACCTCCCAACTAGCTATCGCCCCATCAGTCTTCTCAACACCCTCGCCAAGGTGTATGAGATTCTGATTCAAAACAGACTCAAGGCTGTAGTCTCCGAGAAGAAACTTCTCAATGACCCACAATTCGGCTTCCGAGCCAAACACTCCTGCGTCCAACAAGCTCACCGCTTAACGGAACACATTCTAGCTGGCTTCACCAGATTTAGAAATCCAATTCCCACTGGGGCCCTCTTCTTCGACGTAGCCAAAGCGTTTGACAGGGTCTGGCACGAAGGGTTGCTATTCAAGCTCCACACCTTCGACGTGCCAAACAAACTGATCCGTTTGCTACACAGCTATCTCACAGGCCGTACCTTCAGGTACCGCCTAGATGGCACTCTCTCCTCCCGCAGGCCTATCCGAGCGGGAGTCCCCCAAGGCTCAGTCCTAGCACCGCTCCTCTACGCACTCTACACGAGTGACATTCCAGTTGATATTCCCCCTGATGTACACGTCGCTCAGTTCGCGGATGACACCGCACTGTTCTCCACACATAGAAGCTACCGAGTAGTAATACCGAGGCTTCAAAAAGCGGTCAAGCTCCTAGGACAATGGTTCCGTCTCTGGCGCATCGAGGTGAACCCCGAGAAAAGTGCTGCCGTACTATTCACGGGTAAACCTAAGCGCAGAAACAGAATCTATCAAGAGGTTTCCCTCTATGGAAAACCCATTCCCTGGCAATCCGAGACCAAATATCTCGGAGTAACCTTTGACTCCCGCATGAGCTTCTCGTCACACATCCGGAAGGTCTCAAAAAGAGCCAGATGGGTGTTAGGTCGTTTCTACCCACTCCTTTGCTCTTCAAGCAAACTGTCACTTAGACTGAAAGTCACCCTTTACAAGGTGTGCATCCGCCCCATTATGACCTACGCTAGCGTAGTGTTCGCCCACCGTCCCAAGAGCGCAATCAAGCGCTTACAATCGGTTCAAAATAAGTTTATGCGCCTTGCCACGGGCTCCCCGTGGTTCGTTCGTAATAACGACCTCCACAGAGACCTGGATCTACCAACCATTACACAACACATGAAGCAGCTATCGAAAAACTACTTTTCGAAAGCCGCCACACATCCCAATCCACTCGTGGTTGAAACTTGTTCTTACACTCCCGAAACAGACGCCGACTGCACACGCAGACGCCCCAAAAACGTCCTTTACGACCCTGACGACGACATAACAACGGACAACGCCTCCCAAGATACACACACACAACAAACACAGCGTCTTCGCCGGCGAAGACGAGGTCCCCGTTTCTTAACGTCACCCGGACGTGGAACTCACCCACGTCCATTAAGGGGACGCTTTGGCCTGACTTAACAGTCACGCCAAAACCACATGCCCACTCCAAACGTCCCTCTAAGCCGAGGCCCGAGTCTCACAGGAGACGCCCTTAGAGAGTCGTTACGCCCTCTTACTTTTTCTTCGCCTTCGGGCACTCTCCGGCGATGCTTCTGCGCTCGCCCAACCCCCCCGGTGACGCCGCTGTGGTCCCGTATGGAGCCTACGGCACTTACTCAAACAGAAAAAAAAAAAAAAGAACGAAAATGACTTCCGCTACGACAGTTGAACTATCAAGAACCCCTGAAGTATTGTGAAGTGACAAGAAACTGAACCTGCAAGAACCCCGAATCCCTGAACCTCAGTGATTATAGTGAACACTGAACTCCTGGAAATAGCGACCCAAATATACAGTCCACTGAACCACACGGAGGGCTTTCAACTGAACCTTAGTTGTTATTACCAACACTTACTTTGGGGCTATATAGCGATGTGTGTAATTGTCCTATAATATTTATAAAAAAGTTGAGAGGTGTCAAGGGACACCCGGATGGAACGAAGTTCCTTTCGATTAATTAGTGAAGGAATTGTAATAAAATTTTATTTTTTTAAAGTAATAATAATATTTGTTGTTGTACACCGAAACACGAGAGCGCGAGACAGCATACAGCGCGGGCGCCCTCCGCCGCTCACGCGCACACACATCAAAGGCGGCGGCAAGATCCTTTGATCAAAAAGTGTCGTGACAACTTTTCGTACGAATTTTTTCCGTCTAGCCCCCTTTCACAACGCGCGATAAGGAACTTCGTTCCAATATTTATTTATTAAAAAAAATATATATGGAGCTTAGACTAATAACGCTGCTTCAATATAGGTTGGCGGGTACTGGCGGCAAAATATCTACTTTGGGATAATAAACAAAGTACCTAAGGTTTGTTTTGTTCAAACTGTGTCATTGTTCAATAACAACCAGTGATAAATTATACACATTACGTGGTCGCCGTGCAGTTACCTTGTAAATATAAATAAGAAATGTATTAAAATGGCTGGACTTTAACCGTACCTAATAACAACAGTTTATAACGCTGTAAATATGTACCTACCTAAAACCTTTTTAATTTAATGCAAGTTAGCCCTTGACTACCTACATGATACTCTAATGGTAAGTGACGGTGCAATGTAAGATTGAAGCGGACCAAGTTATTACATGTATAATGAAAATTTTTAACAAAAAATAGAACCGACTAAAAACGCACTAAAAAGTAAAAAATAACTGCGTCATTTAGTTGCTTTAATTTACTTAAGTACATTTTAGTGCATTTTGAGTCAGTTCTATTTTTTGATAAAAAAATTTATTTCTTACTTTTTGGTGATTTGTCGACACGTAACCTACTCGTACTATACTCTCATAGCGTGCGCTTTCTAATAAAAAAATAATTATTAAAATCGGACAACTCTGTACAAAGTCATGCGTGGTCATACATAAATATATATAGTATATATACGTTACGTGTCGAATTGAGTACCTCCTCCATTTTTTTTCGTCGGTTAAAAATCAGCACCCCTTTCAGTTTATGTACGATATTTATCCAGAACGCTGAGGCGCTTGAGGGTACGACTTTGCCGGTAGGGTAGGGAAGCTGCCATCCAAAGTTCTAACATAAAAGAAGCAATGCCAAGCGATTTTAGTGTTCCAATACACTCATCATTTTCAGCTAATTAAAGACCTACTACAGGGTCAGGCCTCCCTCCTCGTAGGAGAGGGAATATGGAGCGTAAACCTACCACGCTGTCCCAATGCCAGTTGTCGGCCTTAGGGTGATAATGTTTAATTTACTAACGTACGATTATTATCAATTGTTAATAGAGACCGGGACCGACGGCTTAACTTATGCTCTCTGAGGCACTAAAGATTACGAAGATACATTCAGAATGATTCGACAATCCGACCAAGGATTCAAACCCAGGATCTCGTGCTCCAAGCCTAACCATTAGAACAACAAGGAAGTTTCCGATACGATACTGTATAAAAAATGATAGTGTATACTAAATAAAATACAAAATTACAGGTGTATCTTGTCTATAGCCCGAAAAATACACGAAATCCATCTATTCAGATCTAAAGATACGGACAGACGTGCTAATAAAAAGCATGCTTTTATGCTTGCTTAAAGTGGCATGCTCATGCAACTGTTTATTTACAAGTTGCCAGCAATAAGCATGCTTTCTTGAAGATAACACATGTTGAAAACCTGTCCAGACGTGCTCGGAGCACGCCCCGTTCTACCCGCACCTCAGGTAGCATGCTCGAAAATCAAACGGTTGATTTTTGAGCATGCTCTAAATAAGCATGCTCATAACATGGCACACGAGCTATTAATGAGCACTTGCTCAATAAAAGCATGCTTTAGTGCTTGTAATGAGCACTTGCTCAATAAAAGCATGCTTTAGTACTTGTAATGAGCACTTGCTCAATAAAAGCATGCATTAGTGCTTGTAATGAGCACTTGCTCAATAAAAGCATGCTTTAGTACTTGTAATGAGCACTTGCTCAATAAAAGCATGCATTAGTGCTTGTAATGAGCACTTGCTCAATAAAAGCATGCTTCAGTGCTTGTAATGAGCACTTGCTTAATAAAAGCATGCTTTAGTGCTTGTAATGAGCACTTGCTCTATAAAAACATGCTTCAGTGCTTGTAATGAGCACTTGCTCAATAAGAGCATGCTTTCGTGCTTGTAATGAACACTTGCTCAATAAAAGCATGCTTTAGTGCTTATAATGAGCACTTGCTCTATAAAAGCATGCTTCAGTGCTTGTAATGAGCACTTGCTCAATAAAAGCATGCTTTAGTGCTTATAATGAGCACTTGCTCTATAAAAGCATGCTTCAGTGCTTGTAATGAGCACTTGCTCAATAAAAGCATGCTTCAGTGCTTGTAATGAGCACTTGCTCAATAAAAGAATGCTTCAGTGCTTGTAATGAGCACTTGCTCAATAAAAACATGCTTTCGTGCTAGTAATGAGCACATCTGTCCGTACCTTAAAACCCCAGCATTGACGTAAATTGTGTACTTGCGTGAATAACATATACAGAAAAAAAAAGATATACAGATTATAACAGTAATTTACTTTTTCTAGTTAATGTTTTAATTATAGTTTCTTATAAAGTATGTAAATTGCCTACCTACACTACCATAGACCACAAACGACAATTTACGTAGAAACTTGTGATTAATAACTATTATTGAATTCTTATTCTACTTTATTTATTCTACTTATTAAAATAAAATTTGAACCGGTTTTTAGGAATCCGTATCAAAGTTTTATAAGTAAACATTTCTAACACCGTTTTGACAACATTCATTTTGACGACCTCCGTGGCGCAGTGGTATGCGCGGTGGATTTATAAGATGGAGGTCCTGGTTTCGATTCCCGGCGGGGCAGATTGAGATTTTTCTTAATTTGTCTTGGTATGGCTGGTGGGTGGCTTTCGACGTGGCTAGTTACCTCCCTACCGACAAAGACGTATCGCCAAGCGATTTAGCGTTCCGGTACGATGTCGTGTAGAAACCGAAAGGGGTGTGGATTTTCGTCCCACTCCTAACAAGTTAGTCCGCTTCCATCTTAAACTGCATCATCACTTAACATCAGGTATGATAGCAGTCAAGGGCCAACTTGTAAAAAAGAACATTGTATAGCAGTAGGGATAATTTAATGTTTTAATCAAAATTTTCTAAATTAGGTTGGATATTTCGATACCTCTGAGTACGTTCTGCCTGGACTAGCCGTGCGGCCAAAACCTACCGCCAGACCTATTTTGAAAATATTAACGTGTGCTGGGCATCGAACCTAAGACCTGACCGTAGTAAGTAACTTGTGCTATCATTTCCATCATGATGTCCATCATTTCAGAAATTAAATTAAGCGTTAAATGTATTCAGGATTTATAGATTTACTTACACATAAAAATGGCAATTAAAAAATTAAAACGTTAGTCCATGTTGAATTAAGCAGACTTTTCTTCGAAAATATTTGAATTGAGAGGAAAATAATGAAGCAGTCTAAGTACTACCTACCTATCGATGAGACGAATATCTTAGCATTCCATGGATTCAACGTGCGGGTGCCGGGCCCATCGCGTGGCTGAGAGAAAAACTCCGAACAGAGCCCGAGACTTGTGACACGGGTGTAGGTTTAAGGGTACCCTTAGTGACGCGCGTCAACACTCACCTTTACCCATTATGGTATACTATTATTATAGTATACCCATTATAAGTTTTATAATACTCGTGGAACGTGTATGTAAAACAGTTTACAATTCACTGATTTTTTTATGATGCTGCTTACGTACTTAGATAAGGATATATAACACATTTAAAAAAATTCCGCCGCCTGATGACGTCATTGCCTATAACTTATGATTCCAGCCTATTTTTATAGTTGTAATTATAAGAATGTTAATACATAAATTAGCTATTGGTTTTTCCACCTACATGCCCTGTTAGCCTTACCGGATTAGGTATCACAGGATACTCACTGGTAGAGTCATCTATGTGGTAAGTTTTAATATAAAATTTATCAAGGTTTTGTATAAATTATTGTCTGAAATATGAAGGCAATTGTTGGAAAATTTTGAGCCGCCTGAGAGCTTGAAAACTCTACTTTAAGCTTATAACATACATCAAAACAATGTATAGAACTATTCATTGCTCTTAAAAAGATTCCCAATTCAAGTAAAAGTAGAGTGCGTCCAGGAATAAAAAATGTCACCTATCTCTAAGGTTCATTTTCTTCGCTTTTTTAAGTAGGTAGGAAATCAGCACCGCCAATAATACAATCAGCGACAGGTATTTGTAGCGACTTTACCAACAGTTCGGATGAGAGGTTTAAAGAAGAACCGGCAAGTTTAAAAGTTCGTATAAAATACATAACTGTGAATGAAATGTATATAACTATATAGAAGGATTTGGTTATAAACTAAGGTTAAAAATATTTTGTTAAAATATTTTTTTTTGTTTTGCAGGAAAGAAAAAATGGAAGCTTGACTTGTGAATTCAGACGACGGAAACAGTATTAAGAGTTATTTATTGTTAGGTAACATAGTTTATACAACAACAAACAAATAAATAAACATTAATAAAGTACGACTATAGTGTACCTTTTTTTAGAAAGAATAAAAAAAATATCTTTATTATGCCTCTTATCACAATTTCTTATAGTAGGTATCTGCTACACAATTCCTTGCGATGTGTTCCTTGCAAAACAAACAAGAGAATTGACCCAGTCATTTTGCAGACCTCGGCATTCTTGCTACACAAACTGTTACAAGATCATGCAGCGCTGATTTTCAGTTGGATCCATGTCCAGGTGTCGCCAGCAATGCAGCCTGAAATATTCCTATAATATAAAGATACTATAAGTACCTAGATTAAAATTAGAATCTAGGTATACAATAACTACGATTTCATACCTCAAGAAATTTCTTGAAGGAGGCTTGGACCTGTAATTCAGGTATATGAAACGTAGACCCGCGATGATGCTCTGACGCGGATTGGCGGGCCTAGGATTATAATGTGAAATTAATCAACGAACGAAAGAGGGTGAAATTTTTAAAAACTTAAAATCACATAATGTTTATATATTTATATATATATAATTATATTGAAAGGAGGGTTGAGATATACCAATTTCTATAAACAAAACTTGAAAAATGAAGGAACTTGCATACTAATTTTCAACCCTTTCTGTTTTAATTTTCGCAACAACAAGTATCCTTACAATATGAACTAAAATCTATAAATACGAACAGACAGACAAAAATTAAAAAATTACATTTTTGGGTTCAGAATCGATTATATATATAGTGCGCTCCAATAAAAATTTAAAAATATGCTCAAAGTACAATTGAATCTGTTACAATTTAATTATAAGTAGGTATAATAGGTAGGCATAATTATATTAGTATAGATAGACAGATATTCTTCCTAATGTATAACGAACCTTTTTTCATTACCTCTGTTATAACCAACAACAAAAATCAAACGTCACAGAAGACTTGTGCTACGTGACTTTGACGTAGAAAAGAAAATTTTATGTGAAAATGCAAAAATAATTAAAAATGTCCCGATCCATTCCGATACCATGGCTGTACAATAAATCAATAAATAAAAAGCATGTCTAAAAGCTCTGCAACGCAATGCGGGCTCAAGTTTAGTTTGAATCAACTATTGATGTTAATTGGCTCTCTATTAATCCTCGTGTTTATCTTGTTGATAGTGTGTCACATAGTTAATGGCAGATAAAGTATGGGTACAAAAGGAACGTGTTATAACATCGATGTGATACAAGTACTTCTGATAGCGGTCGCCTTTGTTACGCTCCTAGTAGTTGTCAGTTGGATGTGCAAGTACTTCGAAGTGACATAAGGAGAAGACAGCAAACATTATGCGGTCTACAAAGGGGTGTCAATTGACTTTCTCCCTCGCTCAGATGCTGTCGGTGGTCGGGTCAATGGTCATACTAGTTTTACTGTTCCTGGTGGTATGTAATATAATGAAAGGAAATCAATAGAAGTATGGAGCTGAAAATTGATGAAACGACTTAATGTTAAACACATCGGAAATTTGTTTATCATATGCAGATATATGTGTGAGCAGCCTTAGTTAAATTTTCATACAGGAGCACTTTGTGGGTAGCCGCACAATATTTTGAAAATCCCGCAAAGTGTAATTGCAATCCGCAACTGGGCGCATTGTCAACAAACCAAATACAGAATTGTTTAAAATGAATGTTTATAAAACTCTGTACAAAGTTTAATTATTAATAAAACCATTTTACAAATTATTTACGCTGGTTTGTAATTCATATAAACTTTGCTATGCTCCGCGGTTTCAGCCGTGTATATCCACTTCCTGCGGGAATAACAGGAAAAAGAAGCCTATGGATTATTTCAGACTGAGTTTAATTTCATCCAGATCCGTTCGGCCTTTGAAGAACACAGGTAACTAACATTTTAAAAATAAATTAAGTTATTTGAAAAAATAAGGAAGATGTATGAAATCGTTAAACACAATCAGACAAAGTAGAAGTAGGCACTAAAAAAGTTCATAAATAACAAAGGCAGGTTTTGTAACAAATACAAGTCAACTGAGCAGAAAACAGCTTTGGTATGCCATAGCAACGTACACGGGCCTAGGTCTGCTTCGCAAAATGGGTATTTCTGAGGATCTACAGGGTTTGCAAAGAAGACACAGAGGCCATTGAACACTTCTTGTATGAATGTGGTGAACTAGCTAGAAAGCGAATGGTTCTCATGGGGTTGGCATATTCACAACCATCCAACTTTTAACCGACGAAAAAAAACGGAGGAGGTTCTCAATTCGACACGTATGTTTTTTTTTTATGTTTGACCACGCATAACTTTTTACAGAGTTGTCCGATTTTGATAATTCTTTTTTTATTAGTCCAATTGTCATCATGTTACGATCTGATGATGATATCCTCGGAAAATCGAAGGAACTCTTCAAATTTTATAGATACACTTGTAGCGATTTCGGTTTTTGTGTAAGTATCCGTAGCTTTTTGGCTACAAGTAGTAGTATGACAGTAGTACTATGACAGTATAGTATGAGTACGTTACGTGGCGATAAACCACTAAAAAGTAAGAAATAAAAATTTTTAACAAAAAATAGAACTGACTCAAAACGCACTAAAAAGTAAAAAATAACTGTGTCATTTAGTTTAGATAATTAAAGCAACTAAATGACAGTTATTTTTTTACTTTTTAGTGCGTTTTGAGTCGGTTATATAGTATATTATACGGTACTTGTAGCCAAAAAGCTACCGATACTTACACAAAAACCGAAATCGCTACAATTCCTTCGATTTTCCGAGGATATCATCAACAGATCGTAACATGATGACAATTGAACCATCTTGAAAGTGTGCCCTTTCTAATAAAAAAAGAATTATCAAAATCAGACAACTCTGTAAAAGTTATGCGTGGTCAAACATAAAAAAAACATATGTGTCGAATTGAGAACCTCCTCCGTTTTTTTTCGTCGGTTAAAAGTTGGATGGTTGTGAATATGCCACCCCCATGAGAACCATTCGCTTTCTAGCTAGTTCACCACATTCATACAAGAAGTGTTCCATAGCCTCTGTGTCTTCTTTGCAAACCCTGTAGATCCTCAGAAATACCCATTTTGCGAAGCAGACCTAGGCCCGTGTACGCTGCTATGCCATACCGTAGCTGTTTTCTGCTCAGTTGACTTGTATTTGTTACAAAACCTGCCTTTGTTATTTATGAACTTTTTAAGTGCCTACTTCTACTTTGTCTGATTGTGTTTAACGATTTCATACATCTTCCTTATTTTTTCAAATAACTTAATTTATTTTTAAAATGTTAGTCACCTGTGTTCTTCAAAGGCTGAACGGATCTGAAAGAAATTAAACTCAGTCTGAAATAAACCATAGGCTTCTTTTTCTTTATTGTACAGCCATGGTATCCGAATGGATCGGGACATTTTTAATTATTTTTGCATTTTCACATAAAATTTTCTTTTCTACGTCAAAGTCACGTAGCACAAGTCTTCTGTGACGTTTGATTTTTGTTGTTGGTTATAACAGAGGTAATGAAAAAAGGTTCGTTATACATTAGGAAGAATATCTGTCTATCTATACTAATATAATTATGCCTACTTATTATACCTACTTATAATTAAACTGTAACAGATTCGATTGTATTTTGAGCATATTTTTAAATTTTTATAGGAGCGCACCTTATATATAATCGATTCTGAACCCAAAAATGAAATTTTTTAATTTTTGTCTGTCTGTTCGTATTTTTGTCAGCCGCGATTCACGCCGGATCCATGTCCAGATGTCGCCAGCAATGCAGCCTGAAATATTCTTATAATATAAAGATACTATAAGTGCCTAGATTAAAATTAGAATCTAGGTATACAATAACTACGATTTCATACCTCGAGAAATTTCTTGAAGGAGGCTTGGACCTGTAATTCAGGTATATGAAACGTAGACCCGCGATGATGCTCTGACGCGGATTGGCGGGCCAAGGATTATAATATGTAATTAATCAACGAACGAACGAAGGAAATTTTTAAACTTTAAATCACATAATATATAAATGTGTCGAATTGAGAACCTCCTCCGTTTTTTTTCGTCGGTTAAAAGTTGGATGGTTGTGAATATGCCACCCCCATGAGAACCATTCGCTTTCTAGCTAGTTCACCACATTCATACAAGAAGTGTTCTATGGCCTCTGTGTCTTCTTTGCAAACCCTGTAGATCCTCAGAAATACCCATTTTGCGAAGCAGACCTAGGCCCGTGTACGCTGCTATGCCATACCGTAGCTGTTTTCTGCTCAGTTGACTTGTATTTGTTACAAAACCTGCCTTTGTTATTTATGAACTTTTTTAGTGCCTACTTCTACTTTGTCTGATTGTGTTTAACGATTTCATACATCTTCCTTATTTTTTCAAATAACTTAATTTATTTTTAAAATGTTAGTTACCTGTGTTCTTCAAAGGCCGAACGGATCTGGATGAAATTAAACTCAGTCTGAAATAATCCATAGGCTTCTTTTTCCTGTTATTCCCGCAGGAAGTGGATATACACGGCTGAAACCGCGGAGCATAGCAAAGTTTATATGAATTACAAACCAGCGTAAATAATTTGTAAAATGGTTTTATTAATAATTAAACTTTGTACAGAGTTTTATAAACATTCATTTTAAACAATTCTGTATTTGGTTTGTTGACAATGCGCCCAATTGCGGATTGCAATTACACTTTGCGGGATTTTCAAAATATTGTGCGGCTACCCACAAAGTGCTCCTGTATGAAAATTTAACTAAGGCTGCTCACACATCTGCATACTATAGATTGTTAGCAAAAGCTCGATGTATTTAATATTAAGTCGTTTCATCAGTTTTCAGCTCAATACTTCTATTGATTTCCTTTCATTATATTACATACCACCAGGAACAGTAAAACTAGTATGACCATTGACCCGACCACCGACAGCATCTGAGCGAGGGAGAAAGTCAATTGACACCCCTTTGTAGACCGCATAATGTTTGCTGTCTTCTCCTTATGTCACTTCGAAGTACTTGCACATCCAACTGACAACTACTAGGAGCGTATCAAAGGCGACCGCTATCAGAAGTACTTGTATCACATCGATATTATAACACGTTCCTTTTGTACCCATACTTTATCTGCCATTAACTATCAAGAAGATAAACATGAGGATTAATACCGAGCCAATTAACATCAATAGTTGATTCAAACTAAACTTGAGCCCGCATTGCGTTGCAGAGCTTTTACCCATGCTTTTTATTTATTGATTTATTGTACAGCCATGGTATCCGAATGGATCGGGACATTTTTAATTATTTTTGCATTTTCACATAAAATTTTCTTTTCTACGTCAAAGTCACGTAGCACAAGTCTTCAGTGACGTTTGATTTTTGTTGTTGGTTATAACAGAGGTAATGAAAAAAGGTTCGTTATACATTAGGAAGAATATCTGTCTATCTATACTAATATAATTATGCCTACCTATTATACCTACTTATAATTAAACTGTAACAGTTTCAATTGTATTTTGAGCATATTTTGATGATGATGATGACGACCTCTTTACCTGACCTGACTTCGAAAAAAATTAAACGTCAAATGTTTCACTTCAACTTTGACGTTGAGTCAAACTTTCATGTGTAAAATAAAATGAAAATGAAGAAACCTCAAAAAAAATAACGATGCATTCGGATACGATGGCTTTGCGATAGACATGAAAACATGGGCCACCAATCCTTAACCAGCTGCGGGCTCCAGTTTAATTTGGACCAGCTTTTGATGACAATTGGCTCCATCGTAATCCTGGTGTTAATGTTCCTGATCGTGTGTCACATAGTTAATGGCAGATAAATTATGGGTGCATCTAAAGGTGTTTGTTATGACATCGATGTGATACAAATACTTCTGATAGGGTTCGCCTTTGTTACGCTCCTTGTAGTTGTCAGTTGGATGTGCAAGTACTTCGAAGTGACATAAGCAAAGACGGAGGGGAAGACAGGAAACAGTATGCAAGTATGCATAAAACAAAGGAGCGTGAATTGGCGTTCACCCTAACCCAGATGCTATCGCTGGTTATCGCTGGTCGTACTAGTACTATTGTATATAGTGGTATATAATATAGTGCAAGGAGCACAATAGAAATATGGATTTTAGAACAGGTGAAGTTGACCTGAACAATGTTATACTCATCGGTTTCTCGTTCATATTATGGGTGATAGCTATGAAATCGCTTTGTAAATATTTGTGTTCGCTACCTTAGTAAAATTTTCATATTTCCACCTTCTATGTGGCGGCATAAACTTCACTTAGGTGTGAGTCTCAAAATAAAATGAACTAAGTTGGATTTTTGTATAAGAACTCGCGTTCAACGTTCAGACATTCTGTGTACTGCAATCTGTGTTCTGCATTCTGTGTTGTGCGGTCTACATTCTGCGTTCTGCGTTTTCTGTAATGTATAAAGCATCATTGAATCGAGCAGACATCAGGTAGTCAAACCGCGCTGCCTGCTGTTCTCTGCGGTAGTATAAAATAACTGAAATAAATTGACTATTTAATAAATGTACTTATATATGCAGCATATAAAACAGCAGAGCTCTATCTTAAAAATGGTTAAATTAATAAAAAAGAAATGGAACTTTATACTGCAGATGTTATAATGAAAATGAGATTTGACATTGAATTGGAGACATTTCCAAAGACTGATTTTTGCGTAAACCTTGAATATAAGGACGCTCACAGATGGTAAAATGAGACTTTTAAAACAACATTCGAGTGCCAAAATAAAGGTTAAGGCTTGCGCAGGTTACTTGGGAGAAAACATTAAAAATATTATACAAGAATTTAATTTTCAGTTCAGTTTAATTTCGAGGCGAGATTTAAAGTAATTAATAAGAATTACATTTTAAAAGTCACGCAAAGTATAGGTTGCACACACACAAATGTTTGCATTGCCGACAGAAATACCTACGATTTTATTAAATAATGTATTTTTAAAATATTTTAGGGTTCCGCATTCAACACGGAACCCTTGTGGTTTAGTTATCTGTTTCATACAAACACACAAATGGTCTGTACACTGTTTAATTTGTAATAAAATGATTTTAACAACTTTTGCTTTATTTATACATATAAGATGAATCTGTTCGAGAAGACTCAAAGACTTAAGTGATTTTCATGTGGTTTTCACGAATAGATAAATAAATTACTAAGAAAGGTTTAAGTATATTGCATTTCTGAGGAATCTCTTAAATTCTTGTTGTCTGTTTGTCTGTCCGCACTATTTATATGTTCCCTTACAACTCTCAACGGCTTGGCCGATCCCCGACATGACATATCGTTATAGGTAAAAGTCTGAGCAGTGTTCGTAGCCACTTTAGATCGGAAACGGAAATGGGTGTAAAATGCTATAACATTGGATTCAATATCGGGTATGGTAGAGCTACTTTAGATCGGAAACGGGAATGGGTGTAAAATGCTATAACATTGGATTCAATATCGGGTATGGTAGAGCTACTTTAGATCGGAAACGGAAATGGGTGTAAAATGCTATAACATTGGATTCAATATCGGGTATGGTAGAGCTACTTTAGATCGGAAACGGAAATGGGTGTAAAATGCTATAACATTGGATTCAATATCGGGTATGGTAGAAATGCAGGAATGTGAACGGCTGGAAGCCGGTTTCCTTTGCGAGATTATTTTAATTTGTCAAGGTTTTGTGTAAAATGGTTTCTATATTATGTAAAAAAAATTAATGCCACCTGGACGCCTTTATCGATAACGCCCATTTTATCAGCTGTGAGATTATAACAAAACAATGCGGTCAAAAGCACGTACATTCTTGATCGCACCAAAGAAAACATTTATTCATATTAAAAATGAGATTAAGAAAACTGGATAAAGTATTAAATGCATGATACTTATAAGTCCTGATTCATTTTATTGTTTCATTTCTTACTAGCGACCTGCTCCGGCTTTGCACGGCTGCAATGCTGGTACTAAATTATATTTAAAAAGCACGCACTGCGCGATCCCCAAACGCTCGCGATGTCCCTGCATTTTGAATCTTATATATCTTGGAAAATGTTCACTTAAATTACATGCTCTAAAGGGAAATAGTGATCTATATTGAATGTACAAAATATTTAAGATATTTAAATGGATAAGGACGAATGTACAAAATATTTAAGATATTTTTTGACGACCTCCGTGGCGCAGTGGTATGCGCGGAGGATTTATAAGACGGAGGTCCTGGGTTCGATTCCCGGCGGGGCAGATTGAGATTTTTCTTAATTTGTCTTGGTTTGGCTGGTGGGAGGCTTTCGCCGTGGCTAGTTACCACCCTATCGACAAACATGTATCGCCAAGCGATTTAGCGTTCCGGTACGATGTCGTGTAGAAACCGAAAGGGGTGTGGATTTTCGTCCCACTCCTAACAAGTTAGCCCTCTTCAATCTTAGACTGCATCATCACTTAACATCAGGTGTGATAGCAGTCAAGGGCCAACTTGTAGTTGATAAAAAAAAGGATGAATGCAGTATTGCTTGAAATCGCTTCGTAAATAAACCATTAATTTTGGCTGAAAGTAAAAGATAAAAAATGGTTATTGTGTGTTATCCCTAGGAGATAGACATATGCCATCGCGGACTTTTTTGTAGGCCTTTTAAAGGTATGTAATACTGTAGAACATTATTTTGATATATCTCGTAGGGTTTAGCCAGCGTTTGCAATGTAAGCGCTAAAATGCGTTAATTTACGACATCAACTCAGAAAACTCTAAAATTATTAGTGTTTCTTTAATATATTATGCATATATTTACACATAAACCTTCCTGTTGAATCTACACTTACACTCTATCTGACAAAAAGACCGCATGAAAATCGGTTGTGTAGTTTTAAAGATTAAAACATACATCCGGACAGACATAAAAAGGGACTTTGTTTTAAACTATGTAATGATACAGTAAGGGTCTATTTCAGGATAAGAACTTTCGCTCCTTGATAAGACAAGTGGCCTAAGTGAGGGCAGCTAAGCAGTTAAAATATTGCATACGGGGCATATAAAAGTACTTGGTTGAGCCAGCTTTGTTTGTATTTGTTTTTGGAAATTATATTAAGATACAAATTACATAACATCGCCATCTATTATCTAAGTAGCAGTAGCTTTAGTGTTGCTAAGTGGCTATAGTTTATCATTGTCAATTTTAGAAAAGGAGATGGTCCATTTCCGCATCACTCTTGTACCACATACCATTAAAATGGTAAAAATACAAAGATTTTATCAAAAATAAAATAAGTGAACGAAACGAACTAATAAAAACGTTGGTTAAAAATAAAATTCCTAATTTTTGAGGTAGTAAAAGATGGCGTCTTTCTAATATTAGTCTGTAGGTGACATTGATTTGTCAAACTCAAAATATGTCATTTTTGACAAGACTTTTCTTCCGTGTTCCGGGCTTTGTTTTTAGCTATAATACATTTTAGACAGACATCTTAGCTATAATAAGAACAAAACTCTATATTTTAATCTGATTATTCAGTAATCCGTTAGGTACATAATATCTAACCAATAACCATCAAATCAAATGGACCATACGTAATAAACACTGACAGCAAAAGTCAAAACAACATCAATCCGCCATCTGGAGAAATGTCTACCATAGATAATATAACTTATCTAAGATCCGCCATGATTATACGTAAAGTGTTGCATTGTTTTGGAGAGAATAAATAATATTTCGCCCAAATAAAAGTGAAGTCAGAGATTTGGCTAGTCAAAACTATATTATATAATACATGTACTTTTTTTCAACTTATGTACAGAAAGTGGGTCTGTGCTCCATACAATTTTGGACCATCTCCTTTAAACCTACCTAGATCGATTAATCGCCCCCAAAACATAATTACATGAAAATTGTTGGAGCCGTTTCCTGAATTCAGATCATTTACTTTATACAGAAAGAATGGTTCGTGAGAAAGATAGAATATAATTTATTAAGGTTTTTTTTGATCCTCTTTAAGAGTAGGTACCATAAAAACATACCTATATCTCCTTTTAAGGATAGCTGGCTATAATAATTCTTTTGCTGAAAAAGGATCATAAATATTTTTGATTTTTGAATGTTTTTGGAAAATCGCAATACATTATTATGATTGCGGGCGAAGTCGCGGGCGTCTACTAGACAAGAATTGGTAGTTCAAAGGTTTAAGATTTCTATCAGTAGCAAGTTATACTGTTGAGGTTTTTTAAATACCTATATACAAACGGGATACACAAGTATGTATACTTGTCGATTATTTCCCTATATAATAATTAGATATTATTAGTATAGTGTGGCCCGCCATAGCGGATGCATTTCGACCCTTTTGGATAGTTTGTACTCGCCCCGCATTTACCTCCCCTATATAAATTCAAACACTCACTCTAAAAAATTTTTACCAAAAAATAGAACCGACTCAAAACGCACTAAAAAGTAAAAAAATAACTGTGTCATTTAGTTTAGATAATTAAAGCAACTAAATGACACAGTTATTTTTTACTTTTTAGTGCGTTTTGAGTCGGTTCTATTTTTTCTTAAAAATTTTTATTTCTTACTTTTTAGTGGTTTATCGCCACGTAACGTACTCATACTATACTGTCATAGTATATTATACGGTATTTGTAGCCAAAAAGCTACCGATACTTACACAAAAACCGAAATCGCTACAAGAGTGTCTATAAAATTTGAAGAGTTCCTTCGATTTTCCGAGGATATCATCATCAGATCATAACATGATGATAATTGGACCATCTTGAAAGTGTGCCCTTTCTAATAAAAAAAGAATTATCAAAATCCTACAACTCTGTAAACAAACATAAAAAAAACATACGTGTCGAATTGAGAACCTCCTCCGTTTTTTTTCGTCGGTTAAAAGTTGGATGGTTGTGAATATGCCACCCCCATGAGAACCATTCGCTTTCTAGCTAGTTCACCACATTCATACAAGAAGTGTTCCATAGCCTCTGTGTCTTCTTTGCAAACCCTGTAGATCCTCAGAAATACCCATTTTGCGAAGCAGACCTAGGCCCGTGTACGCTGCTATGGCATACCGTAGCTGTTTTCTGCTCAGTTGACTTGTATTTGTTACAAAACCTGCCTTTGTTATTTATGAACTTTTTTAGTGCCTACTTCTACTTTGTCTGATTGTGTTTAACGATTTCATACATCTTCCTTATTTTTTCAAATAACTTAATTTATTTTTAAAATGCTAGTTACCTGTGTTCTTCAAAGGCTGAACGGATCTGGATGAAATAAAACTCAGTCTGAAATAAACCATAGGCTTCTTTTTCTTTATTGTACAGCCATGGTTTCCGAATGGATCGGGACATTTTGAATTATTTTTGCATTTTCACATAAAATTTTCTTTTCTACGTCAAAGTCACGTAGCACAAGTCTTCTGTGACGTTTGATTTTTGTTGTTGGTTATAACAGAGGTAATGAAAAAAGGTTCGTTATACATTAGGAAGAATATCTGTCTATCTATACTAATATAATTATGCCTACCTATTATACCTACTTATAATTAAACTGTAACAGATTCAATTGTATTTTGAGCATATTTTTAAATTTTTATAGGAGCGCACTATATATATAATCGATTCTGAACCCAAAAATGTAATTTTTTAATTTTTGTCTCTGTTCGTATTTTTGTCAGCCGTGATTCACGCCGGATCCATGTCCAGATGTCGCCAGCAATGCAGCCTGAAATATTCTTATAATATAAAGATACTATAAGTACCTAGATTAAAATTAGAATCTAGGTATACAATAACTACGATTTCATACCTCAAGAAATTTCTTGAAGGAGGCTTGGACCTGTAATTCAGGTATATGAAACGTAGTCCCGCGATGATGCTCTGACGCGGATTGGCGGGCTAAGCCTAAGGACGCGGATTATTGTATTTAATCAACTAATATGTAATTAATCAACGAACGAACGAAGGAAATTTTTAAACTTTAAATCACATAATATATATAAATGTGTCTAATTGAGAACCTCCTCCGTTTTTTTTCGTCGGTTAAAAGTTGGATGGTTGTGAATATGCCACCCCCATGAGAACCATTCGCTTTCTAGCTAGTTCACCACATTCATACAAGAAGTGTTCTATGGCCTCTGTGTCTTCTTTGCAAACCCTGTAGATCCTCAGAAATACCCATTTTGCGAAGCAGACCTAGGCCCGTGTACGCTGCTATGCCATACCGTAGCTGTTTTCTGCTCAGTTGACTTGTATTTGTTACAAAACCTACCTTTGTTATTTATGAACTTTTTTAGTGCCTACTTCTACTTTGTCTGATTGTGTTTAACGATTTCATACATCTTTCTTATTTTTTCAAATAACTTAATTTATTTTTAAAATGTTAGTCACCTGTGTTCTTCAAAGACCGAACGGATCTGGATGAAATTAAACTCAGTCTGAAATAATCCATAGGCTTCTTTTTCCTGTTATTCCCGCAGGAAGTGGATATACACGGCTGAAACCGCGGAGCATAGCAAAGTTTATATGAATTACAAACCAGCGTAAATAATTTGTAAAATGGTTTTATTAATAATTAAACTTTGTACAGAGTTTTATAAACATTCATTTTAAACAATTCTGTATTTGGTTTGTTGACAATGTGCCCAGTTGCGGATTGCAATTACACTTTGCGGGATTTTCAAAATATTGTGCGGCTACCCACAAAGTGCTCCTGTATGAAAATTTAACTAAGGCTGCTCACACATCTGCATACTATAGATTGTTAGCAAAAGCTCGATGTATTTAATATTAAGTCGTTTCATCAGTTTTCAGCTCAATACTTCTATTGATTTCCTTTCATTATATTACATACCACCAGGAACAGTAAAACTAGTATGACCATTGACCCGACCACCGACAGCATCTGAGCGAGGGAGAAAGTCAATTGACACCCCTTTGTAGACCGCATAATGTTTGCTGTCTTCTCCTTATGTCACTTCGAAGTACTTGCACATCCAACTGACAACTACTAGGAGCGTAACAAAGGCGACCGCTATCAGAAGTACTTGTATCACATCGATATTATAACACGTTCCTTTTGTACCCATACTTTATCTGCCATTAGCTATCAAGAACATAAACATGAGGATTAATACCGAGCCAATTAACATCAATAGTTGATTCAAACTAAACTTGAGCCCGCATTGCTTTGCAGAGCTTTTAGCCATGCTTTTTATTTATTGATTTATTGTACAGCCATGGTATCCGAATGGATCGGGACATTTTTAATTATTTTTGCATTTTCACATAAAATTTTCTTTTCTACGTCAAAGTCACGTAGCACAAGTCTTCAGTGACGTTTGATTTTTGTTGTTGGTTATAACAGAGGTAATGAAAAAAGGTTCGTTATACATTAGGAAGAATATCTGTCTATCTATACTAATATAATTATGCCTACGTATTATACCTACTTATAATTAAACTGTAACAGATTCAATTGTATTTTGAGCATATTTTGATGATGATGATGACGACCTCTTTACCTGACCTGACTTCGAAAAAAATTAAACGTCAAATGTTTCACTTCAACTTTGACGTTGAGTCACCCAACAAAATTTCATGTGTAAAATAAAATGAAAATGAAGAAACCTCAAAAAAAAATAACGATGCATTCGGATACGATGGCTTTGCGATAGACATGAAAACATGGGCCACCAATCCTTAACCAGCTGCGGGCTCAAGTTTAATTTGGACCAGCTTTTGATGACAATTGGCTCCATCGTAATCCTGGTGTTAATGTTCCTGATCGTGTGTCACATAGTTAATGGCAGATAAATTATGGGTGCATCTAAAGGTGTTTGTTATGACATCGATGTGATACAAATACTTCTGATAGGGTTCGCCTTTGTTACGCTCCTTGTAGTTGTCAGTTGGATGTGCAAGTACTTCGAATTGACATAAGCAAAGACGGAGGGGAAGACAGGAAACAGTATGCAAGTATGCATATAACAAAGGAGCGTGAATTGGCTTTCACCCTATCCCAGATGCTATCGCTGGTTATCGCTGGTCGTACTAGTACTATTGTATATAGTGGTATATAATATAGTGCAAGGAGCACAATAGAAATATGCATTTTAGGACAGGTGAAGTTGACCTGAACAATGTTATACTCATCGGTTTCTCGTTCATATTATGGGTGATAGCTATGAAATCGCTGTGTAAATATTTGTGTTCGCTACCTTAGTAAAATTTTCATATTTCCACCTTCTATGTGGCGGCATAAACTTCACTTAGGTGTGAGTCTCAAAATAAAATGAACTAAGTTGGATTTTTGTATAAGAAATCGCGTTCAACGTTCAGACATTCTGTGTACTGCAATCTGTGTTGTGCGGTCTACATTCTGCGTTCTGCGTTTTCTGTAATGTATAAAGCATCATTGAATCGAGCAGACATCAGGTAGTCAAACCGCGCTGCCTGCTGTTCTCTGCGGTAGTATATAAAAAAATTTTAACAAAAAATAGAAACGCCTTCAAAACGCACTAAAAAGTAAAAAATAACTACGTCATTTACTTACTTTAATTTACTTAATAACATTTGTGAAGTCGGTGCCATCCAAGTTTAGGTAAAGTCTTTAAAGTAGAAAGCTCGGATGGCACCGACTTCATAGATGTTATTAAGTAAATTAAAGTAAGTAAATGACGTAGTTATTTTTTACTTTTTAGTGCGTTTTGAAGGCGTTTTTATTTTTTGTTAAATTTTTTTAATTTCATACTTTTTAGTGAATTATCAACAACGAAAATATTAAAGAACCTACTCGAACTAAATCATAAGTACCAATATTCACTAGCTAGTTATAACATTTCAACATCCCTACAAATGTGAATAAAGTTTGAAGAGTTTCCTCGAGTTTTCGTAGATCTCATCATCAGATCATGACTTAGTTAACATTAAACCAACTGGAATTTATAACATTACAAACTTCTCATTGATACATATTAATCGAGCCCAATCACAAGGTACAAGCTACTGTTAACCGTTAAAGAGCTCCCTCAGCTGTCCTTCTTCATCGCCAGACCCTCAATGACAGTCACAGCCCATCTAAATGTAAAGTTCTCATTGAGACAAATTAATCGAGCCCAAACACTAGGTAGCTACTGTAAACCGTTAAAGAGCTCCCTTAACTGTCCTTCGTCTTCATCTGCAGACCCTCAATGACAGTCACAGCCCATCTAAATGTAAAGTTCTCATTGAGACAAATTAATCGAGCCCAAACACTAGGTAGTTACTGTAAACCGTTAAAGAGCTCCCTCAGCTGTCCCTCGTCTTCATCGCCAGACCCTTGATGACAGTCACAGCCCATCTAAATGTAAAGTTCTCATTGAGACAACTTAATTGAGTCCAAACACAAGGTAGCTACTGTAAACCGTTAAAGAGCTCCCTTAACTGTCCTTCGTCTTCATCTGCAGACCTTCAATGACAGTCACAGTCTATCTAAATGTAAATTTCTCATCGAGACAAATTAATCAAGCCCAAACACAAGGTAGCTACTGTAAGCCGTTACGGAGCTCCCTTAACTGTACTTCGTCTTCATCACCAGACCCTCAATGACAGTCACAGTCCATCTAAATGTAAATTTCTCATCGAGACAAATTAATCAAGCCCAAACACAAGGTAGCTACTGTAAGCCGTTACGGAGCTCCCTTAACTGTACTTCGTCTTCATCACCAGACCCTCAATGACAGTCACAGTCCATCTAAATGTAAATTTCTCACCGAGACAAATTAATCAAGCCCAAACACAAGGTAGCTACTGTAAGCCGTTACGGAGCTCCCTTAACTGTACTTTGTCTTCATCACCAGACCCTCAATGACAGTCACAGCCCATCTTAATGTAAAGTTCTTATCAAGACAAATTAATCGAGCCCAAACACAAGGAAATGCAGTAAATCGTCAAGGAGTTCTCTTATATGTAGATCGGCTCCATCATCAGATCGACTCCAGACCTTCATCAAATTGTAGTGCTTTTAAATACTTATCAGAAAAATTAACAAACGTACTTGTTGTCCCTACAATTTTTGAAAGTTCCCCTCGATTTCTCCAGGATTCCATCAACAAATCCTAGTTTCCTTATCATGATACCACCACCGGACTATCTACTTTCCAACAAGAAAAGAATTATCAAAATCGGTTCATAAACGACGAAGTTATGCGCGAACACACATATATATATACGGTCGAATTGAGAAACGCCTTTTTTTTGAAGTCGTTTAAAAATAACTGAAATTAATTGACTATTTAATAAATGTACTTATATATGCAGCATATAAAATAGCAGAGCTCTATCTTAAAAATGGTTAAATTAATAAAAACGAAATGGAACTTTATACTGCAGATGTTATAATGAAAATGAGATTTGACATAAAGGAATTGGAGATATTTTCAAAGACTGATTTTTGCGTAAACCTTGAATATAAGGACGCTCACAGATGGTAAAATGAGACTTTTAAAACAACATTCGAGTACCAAAATTAGTTAAGGCTTGCGCAGGTTACTTGGGAGAAAACATTAAAAATATTATACAAGAATTTAATTTTCAGTTCAGTTTAATTTCGAGGCGAGATTTAAAGTAATTAATAAGAATTACATTTTAAAAGTCACGCAAAGTATAGGTTGCACACACACAAATGTTTGCATTGCCGACAGAAATACCTACGATTTTATTAAATAATGTATTTTTAAAATATTTTAGGGTTCCGCATTCAACACCGAACCCTTGTGGTTTAGTTATCTGTTCCATACAAACACACAAATGGTCTGTACACTGTTTAATTTGTAATAAAATGATTTAAACAACTTTTGCTTTATTTATACATATAAGATGAATCTGTTCGAGAAGACTCAAAGACTTAAGTGATTTTCATGTGGTTTTCACGAATAGATAAATAAATTACTAAGAAAGGTTTAAGTATATTGCATTTCTGAGGAATCTCTTAAATTCTTGTTGACTGTTTGTTTGTTTGTCCGCACTGTTTATATGTTCCCTTACAACTCTCAACGGCTTGGCCGATCCCCGACATGACATATCGTTATAGGTACAAGTCAGAGCAGTGTTCGTAGCTACTTTGGAACGGAAACGGAAATGGGTGTAAAATGCTATAACATTGGATTCAATATCGGGTATGGTAGAAATGCAGGAATGTGAACGGCTGGAAGCCGGTTTCCTTTGCGAGCTTATTTTAATTTGTCAAGGTTTTGTGTAAAATGGTTTCAATATTATTACAATAATAAATGAGTAGAAAAATTAATGCCACCTGTGGGGCAAGTGTGAGTTTTTCACCGAGCGACTGCGTAAAAACGTAGTCACTCATAACGTCAAAGTATATGGAAAAAAAAGCGTTTACTCTCGCTATAAATAGATGGCGCTACTAAAATTCCATATAAATTTGCGTTACGTTTTTACGCAGTCGCTCGGTAACAAACTCACACTCGGCACTCTAGACGCCTTTATCGATAACGCCATTTTATCAGCTGTGAGATTATAACAAAACAATACGGTCAAAAGCACGCACATTCTTGATCGCACCAAAGAAAACATTTATTCATATTAAAAATGAGATTAAGAAAACTGGATAAAGTATTAAATGCATGATAATTATAAGTCCTGATTCATTTTATTGTTTCATTTCTTACTAGCGACCTGCTCCGGCTTTGCACGGCTGCAATGCTGGTACTAAATTATATTTAAAAAGCACGCACTGCGTGATCACCAAACGCTCGCGATGTCCCTGCATTTTGAATCTTATATATCTTGGAAAATGTTCACTTAAATTACATGCTCTAAAGGGAAATAGTGATCTATATTGAATGTACAAAATATTTAAGATATTTAAATGGATAAGGACGAATGTACAAAATATTTAAGATATTTTTTGACGACCTCCCTATCCCTAGGAGATAGACATATGCCATCGCGGACTTTTTTGTAGGCCTTTTAAAGGTATGTAATACTGTAGAACATTATTTTGATATATCTTGTAGGGTTTAGCCAGCGTTTGCAATGTAAGCGCTAAAATGCGTTAATTTACGACATCACATCAGAAAGCTCTAAAATTATTAGTGTTTCTTTAATATATTATGCATATATTTACACATAAACCTTCCTGTTGAATCTACACTTACACTCTATCTGATAAAAAGACCGCATGAAAATCGGTTGTGTAGTTTTAAAGATTAAAACATACATCCGGACAGACATAAAAAGGGACTTTGTTTTAAAGTATGTAATGATACAGTAAGGGTCTATTTCAGGATAAGAACTTTCGCTCCTTGATAAGACAAGTGGCCTAAGTGAGGGCAGCTAAGCAGTTCAAATATTGCATACGGGGCATATAAAAATACTTGGTTGAGCCAGCTTTGTTCGTATTTGTTTTTGGAAATTATATTAAGATACAAATTACATAACATCGCCATCTATTATCTAAGTAGCAGTAGCTTTAGTGTTGCTAAGTGGCTATAGTTTATCATTGTCAATTTTAGAAAAGGAGATGGTCCATTTCCGCATCACTCTTGTACCACATACCATTAAAATGGAAAAAATACAAAGATTTTATAATAATTAGAAACGAACTAATAAAAACGTTGGTTAAAAATAAAATTCCTAGTTTTTGAGGTAGTAATAGATGGCGTCTTTCTAATATTAGTCTGTAGGTGACATTGATTTGTCAAACTCAAAATATGTCATTTTTGACAAGACTTTTCTTCCGTGTTCCGGGCTTTGTTTTTAGCTATAATACATTTTAGACAGACATCTTAGCTATAATAAGAACAAAACTCTATATTTTAATCTGATTATTCAGTAATCCGTTAGGTACATAATCTCTTACCAATAACCATCAAATCAAATGGACCATACGTAATAAACACTGACAGCAAAAGTCAAAACAACATCAATCCGCCACCTGGAGAAATGTCTACCATAGATAATATAACTTATCTAAGATCCGCCATGATTATACGTAAAGTGTTGCATTGTTTTGGAGAGAATAAATAATATTTCGCCCAAATAAAAGTGAAGTCAGAGATTTGGCTAATCAAAACTATAGTATATAATACATGTACTTTTTTTCAACTTATGTACAGAAAGTGGGTCTGTGCTCCATACAATTTTGGACCATCACCTTTAAACCTAGCTAGATCGATTAATCGCCCCCAAAACATAATTACATGAAAATTGTTGGAGCCGTTTCCTGAATTCAGATCATTTACTTTATACAGAAAGAATGGTTCGTGAGAAAGACAGAATATAATTTATTAAGGTTTTTTTTGATCCTCTTAACTAACTTATAGAACCGACTCAAAACGCACTAAAAAGTAAAAAATAACTGTGTCATTTAGTTGCTTTAATTATCTAAACTAAATGACACAGTTATTTTTTACTTTTTAGTGCGTTTTGAGTCGGTTCTATTTTTTGGTAAAAATTTTTTAGAGTGAGTGTTTGAATTTATATAGGGGAGGTAAATGCGGGGCGAGTACAAACTATCCAAAAGGGTCGAAATGCATCCGCTATGGCGGGCCACACTATACTAATAATATCTAATTATTATATAGGGAAATAATCGACAAGTATACATACTTGTGTATCCCGTTTGTATATAGGTATTTAAAAAACCTCAACAGTATAACTTGCTACTGATAGAAATCTTAAATCTTTGAACTACCAATTCTTGTCTAGTAGACGCACGCGACTTCGCCCGCAATCATAATAATGTATTGCGATTTTCCAAAAACATCCAAAAATCAAAAATATTTATGATCCTTTTTCAGCAAAAGAATTATTATAGCCAGCTATCCTTAAAAGGAGATATAGGTATGTTTTTATGGTACCTACTCTTAAAGAGGATCAAAAAAAACCTTAATAAATTATATTCTATCTTTCTCACGAACCATTCTTTCTGTATAAAGTAAATGATCTGAATTTAGGAAACGGCTCCAACAATTTTCATGTAATTATGTTTTGGGGGCGATTAATCGATCTAGGTAGGTTTAAAGGAGATGGTCCAAAATTGTATGGAGCACAGACCCACTTTCTGTACATAAGTTGAAAAAAAGTACATGTATTATATAATACAGTTTTGATTAGCCAAATCTCTGACTTCACTTTTATTTGGGCGAAATATTATTTATTCTCTCCAAAACAATGCAACACTTTACGTATAATCATGGCAAATTTTAGATAAGTTATATTATCTATGGTAAACATTCTCCAGGTGGCGGATTCATTTGACATGACATGTCAACATTTAAAGTACATCATAAAACGTTATATTTTAAAATATCGTAAAATACGAAATATTACTTTATATAATATAGTTTAGTAAACGCATAATACATGAAATTTGCTAAAAAATAACATATCTAAGCTTTAAATCATCAATCAATGAAGTTTATGCCTACTTACGTATGAAACGTAATTCCTTCGATTTTCTGTTCGCTGCGACTGTTGCAGCCGAAAATATTACAACCCACCATAGCACGATAAAGTTTAAATTAATATAGTAACCGCAAAGTTGTATTATTTATCAGCAAATTTAATAAAAAGCTACTAATTACTCAGATATGTCCTTTGCTTGTCACCAACTTCATTCTTGACAAATAATAAAAACGAACACGCTGAAAGGGACAAAAAATAATCTTGTGTCACTTTCTAATAAAGGCCGAATGAAATAAGTCTGTCACGCTCTTGAACCTACAGCCGCGTTATGACTCCATCTATTAGTCTTTAATCTATGATTTGATTTGATGATTATTGGTTAGATATTATGTACCTAACGGATTACTGAATAATCAGATTAAAATATAGAGTTTTGTTCTTATTATAGCTAAGATGTCTGTCTAAAATGTATTATAGCTAAAAACAAAGCCCGGAACACGGAAGAAAAGTCTTGTCAAAAATGACATATTTTGAGTTTGACAAATCAATGTCACCTACAGACTAATATTAGAAAGACGCCATCTTTTACTACCTCAAAAACTAGGAATTTTATTTTTAACCAACGTTTTTATTAGTTCGTTTCTAATTATTATAAAATCTTTGTATTTTTTCCATTTTAATGGTATGTGGTACAAGAGTGATGCGGAAATGGACCATCTCCTTTTCTAAAATTGACAATGATAAACTATAGCCACTTAGCAACACTAAAGCTACTGCTACTTAGATAATAGATGGCGATGTTATGTAATTTGTATCTTAATATAATTTCCAAAAACAAATACGAACAAAGCTGGCTCAACCAAGTACTTTTATATGCCCCGTATGCAATATTTGAACTGCTTAGCTGCCCTCGCTTAGGCCACTTGTCTTATCAAGGAGCGAAAGTTCTTATCCTGAAATAGACCCTTACTGTATCATTACATACTTTAAAACAAAGTCCCTTTTTATGTCTGTCCGGACGTATGTTTTAATCTTTAAAACTACACAACCGATTTTCATGCGGTCTTTTTATCAGATAGAGTGTAAGTGTAGAATCAACAGGAAGGTTTATGTGTAAATATATGCATAATATATTAAAGAAACACTAATAATTTTAGAGTTTTCTGATGTGATGTCGTAAATTAACGCATTTTAGCGCTTACATTGCAAACGCTGGCTAAACCCTACGAGATATATCAAAATAATGTTCTACAGTATTACATACCTTTAAAAGGCCTACAAAAAAGTCCGCGATGGCATATGTCTATCTCCTAGGGATAACACACAATAACCATTTTTTATCTTTTACTTTCAGCCAAAATTAATGGTTTATTTACGAAGCGATTTCAAGCAATACTGCATTCATCCTTTTTTTTATCAACTACAAGTTGGCCCTTGACTGCTATCACACCTGATGTTAAGTGATGATGCAGTCTAAGATTGAAGAGGGCTAACTTGTTAGGAGTGGGACGAAAATCCACACCCCTGTCGGTTTCTACACGACATCGTACCGGAACGCTAAATCGCTTGGCGATACATGTTTGTCGATAGGGTGGTAACTAGCCACGGCGAAAGCCACCCACCAGCCAAACCAAGACACCAGCATTGCAGCCGTGCAAAGCCGGAGCAGGTCGCTAGTAAGAAATAAAACAATAAACTGAACTAGGACTTATACTTATCATGCATTTAATACTTTATCCAATTTTCTTAATCTCATTTCAATATGAATAATTTTTTTCTTTGGTGCGATCAAGAATGTACGTGCTTTTGACCACATTGTTTTGTTATAATCTCTGAGCTGATAAAATGGCGTTATCGATAAAGGCGTCCAGGTGGCATTAATTTTTTTTACATAATATAGAAACCATTTTACACAAAACCTTGACAGATTAAAATAAGCTCGCAAAGGAAACCGGCTTCCAACCGTGCACATTCCTGCATTTCTACCATACCCGATATTGAATCCAATGTTATAGCATTTTACACCCATTTCCGTTTCCGTTCCAAAGTAGCTACGAATACTCCTCAGACTTTTACCTAAAACGATATGTCATGTCGGAGATCGGCCTAACCGTTTGAGAGTTGTAAGGGAACATATAAACAGTGCAGACAGACAAACAGACTACAAGAATTTAAAAGATTCCTCAGAAATGCAATATACTTAAACCTTTCTTAGTAATTTATTTATCTATTCGTGAAAACCACATGAAAATCACTTAAGTCTTTGAGTCTTCTCGAACAGATTCATCTTATATGTATAAATAAAGCAAAAGTTGTTAAAATAATTTTATTACAAATTAAACAGTGTACAGACCATTTGTGTGTTTGTATGGAACAGATAACTAAACCACAAGGGTTCCGTGTTGAATGCGGAACCCTAAAATATTTTAAAAATACATTATTTAATAAAATCGTAGGTATTTCTGTCGGCAATGAAAACATTTGTGTGTGTGCAACCTATACTTTGCGTGACTTTTAAAATGTAATTCTTATTAATTACTTTAAATCTCGCCTCGAAATTAAACTGAACTGAAAATTAAATTCTTGTATAATATTTTTAATGTTTTCTCCCAAGTAACCTGCGCAAGCCTTTATTTTGGCACTCGAATGTTGTTTTAAAAGTCTCATTTTACCATCTGTGAGCGTCCTTATATTCAAGGTTTACGCAAAAATCAGCCTTTGGAAATATCTCAATTCAATGTCAAATCTCATTTTCATTATAACATGTAGTATAAAGTTCCAATTCTTCTTTATTAATTTAACCATTTTTAAGATAGAGCTCTGCTATTTTATATGTTGCATATATAAGTACATTTATTAAATAGTCAATTAATTTCAGTTATTTTATACCACCGCAGAGAACAGCAGGCAGCGCGGTTTGACTACCTGATGTCTGCTCGATTTAATGAAGCTATATACATTACAGAGAACGCAGAACGCAGAACGCAGAATTTAGACCGCGCAACACAAAACACAGAACGTCTGAACGTTGAACGCGAGTTCTTATACAAAAATCCAACTTAGTTCATTTTATTTTGAGACTCACACCTGAGTGAAGTATATGCCGCCACATAGAAGGTGGAAATATGAAAATTTTACTAAGGTAGCGAACACAAATATTTACAAAGCGATTTCATAGCTATCACCCATAATATGAACGAGAAACCGATGAGTATAACATTGTTCAGGTCAACTTCACCTGTCCTGAAATCCATATTTCTATTGTGCTCCTTGCACTATATTATATACCACTATATACAATAGTACTAGTACGACCATTGACCCAACCAGCGATAGCAACTGGGTGAGGGTAAAAGCCAATTCACGCTCCTTTGTTATATGCATACTTGCATACTGTTTCCTGTCTTTCCCTCCGTCTTTGCTTATGTCACTTCGAAGTACTTGCACATCCAACTGACAACTACAAAAAGCGTAACAAAGGCGAACCCTATCAGAAGTATTTGTATCACATCGATGTCATAACAAACACCTTTAGATGCACCCATAATTTATCTGCCATTAACTATGTGACACACGATCAGGAACATTAACACCAGGATTACGATGGCGCCAATTGTCATCAAAAGCTGGTTCAAATTAAACTGGAGCCCGCAGCTGGTTGAGGATTTGTGGCCCATGTTGTCATGTCTATCGCAAAGCTATCGTATCCGAATGCATCGTTATTTTTTTTGAGTTTTTTTAATTTTCATTTTATTTTACACATGAAATTTTGTTTGGTGACTCAACGTCAAAGTTGAAGTCAGACATTTGACGTTTAATTTTTTTCGAAGTCAGTTCAGGTAAAGAGGTCGTCATCATCATCATCTTGCCCTTTTCCCACTCGAATGGGGCCGTCAAAATCTCTCACATTGTCCTTATTTTCCGTTCAATTCTGTCATGTGTCAAATCATCATATGGAGTATATGATATCACACATATATCCTCCATCACACTCACCAACAATCTTCTTTGGTCTTCCTCTCCTCTTGTGTCCTTCCACTTGCTTTAATATTTTTCTTTTAATATGCCTTTCATCCCTCCGCATCGAGTGCCTATACCATGCTATCTTGCTACTACTTTATGTAAAGAGGTAATAGTTGCAAAAGGTTTGTTTTATTTACCTAGTTAGAAACTAGTAAACAAAATGTAATATTTTGACTATATCTAATGTACATGCACAAGCTATTTTTTTACATAATTTCATTTACTCGTATTAGTATATTTAATATTTTGAAAAAGGGTGAGTTGATTTGGATAAAATAATGTATGTAAGTTTGTTTGATATTCGATTTTAATAATGAATGGAATATTAAAAAATAGTAATATAAAAAAATCGAAGGCCTGACCATCACAACACAGGCTCTACTGTAAGTAAAGAACAGGAATTATTTCATTTTAAATTAATCAAATTTATCGTATTGGCAAAATCAGTGAATCAATCAAGCTAAAGCTACAAATCTCAAGTACAATTCCAATTGGCTCAGCCCCTCGAAATAGCTTAAGTGAATAATAAATCATTTTTTACGCTAATGGATTTAACAATCTGTAACAAGCAACATTTGTTTACTGAAATTGAATCCGCCATTTGAAATACTTTATCTTTTTACAGAATTTTATAAAATATGCAATGATTATTTGTTAAAATAGATTTTTTATACCTATTTCATTTATAATCGTTTAAAATGATATTGAACTTTTTACACAGTATATTTTTTGCATGCCAGAGACGTTATGCGGTGACAAAACATACTTTATCGAGTTTGCTGTGAGTTTCTAGAGTGCTTGAAAGCCTTATTCTTCTTATTTTTAGCCTTACCCCACTAGGTGGGGTCCGCTTTTTGACATAATTGGCAATGTGGGCTAACTTTGCGCGGTCATCTGATTTTTTGAATTTTTTGGCTCTCTTGTCTTGTTTAGGATGTCAACGCTTTTTGGGGCGGCCTCAGACTTAGCAACAGGGACTGATATACTCAGACACTTGCAATACATTTAAGAACAGTTCAAATTGAATATACACAGATGTCCACTGTCCACAGTAAACGTGACACATAAATACGGATCTGGAACAAAGTAAATTTAACTTCACGAGGAAACGAGATGCAAACTAAATTGGATTTTAATATTAATTAGGTATTGCAACTGCTGTAGCGGCTTCTATATTCTTTCCCTGAAGCTTTAAATTTTGGCTTCAACAAAATGAGGTGTCTGATATTCATCATTATCAACCTAATAATCGCTATAGGGGCAGGTCCTCCTTTTAGTAGAGGGGATAATGTAACTTTTAGCTAACTTACAATGTTTTTACGCCATTGTACTTATGAATTGCTTACAAAATCTAGTTAGTAAGAGAATAAGCCAACTGGATCGACGGTTTCACGTGGTCTTCAAGGTACAAAGATGTACTTCAAATTTAGAAATTCTTCAGGGCCTCAAAATCCAGAGCTACGTAGGCAAACTTATGCACCAACAACTGCTCAACAGCCTAAGCTGATAATGATACATTTAATAATGATCACTGTTGGATACTAATAACACGTTGCTTAAGCTGTAAAATGTTATCAGATCTCATGGAGAGCTTTAACTCTATCGTGACGAATGCACATTACAGCCAAACTTAGTAAACATTAATTATTATAATAAGATAGGAAACAAAACCAATCTAAAATACAAATTAAAAATAAATAAAATTAAATCTAAAACCTCCTCGACTCCACTGCAATGAGGCATACAGCCCAGGATACTGGCAGCATTTCCCCTTTGGATGGCCAAACTAATACGTTGACCAAGGTAGCTGCCAGCTCTTTAGTCACTCGTAGACTCGATAACTCTTTTCGAGATATCGTCAAAAAGAGCACGAGCCTCTGGTCCCCATGGCCCCAAAATCTCTACACCAAAAGGCATTTGTTGATTTTATTGAATAAAATTATAATAAAAACTAAGTATAGTGTTTTTACACCCTTGAAAAATTTCGCCAGTGCCTAAAATGCTCAAGATAATAATGTAGAACTAGTGATTAAAAAAATTATCACTAGTTCCATTATGGAACTGTTAATGGTACTAGTGGCAACGAACCATAAAATAATTCAACATTAGTTCCATTATCTTCGTATTCCTTTTAAAATGGAACTAGTGATAACAAAAATTATTACTAGTTCCATCATGGAACTGTTAATGGTACTAGTGGCAACGAACCCAATTTTCTAGTGGGAACTGTATCCTATAAATGCTAGTGTCTAGAATGTGCAAAACCAGAAGATCACTGGGAAGGAAATTCTCACACTTATTGATAGTCAGGCAGTGCTCACGGCCATCAGTGCTACCAGAGTTTCATCCGCACTGGTACTGGAATGTATGAATGGCCTGAATGGTCTTGGGCAGGTAAAGGTAAGGTTTCCAAGAACACCCAAAAACTCAAAACAAAATATGACCCTTTTTTAACCGACGAAAAAAAAACGGAGGAGGTTCTCAATTCGACACGTATATATTTTTTTTTTTAACCGACGAAAAAAAACGGAGGAGGTTCTCAATTCGACACGTATATGTTTTTTTTTTTTTTTTTTATATGTATGACCACGCATAACTTTTTACAGTGCTGTCCGATTTTGATAATTCTTTTTTTATTAGAAAGGGCATACATCCAAGGTGGTTTCATTGTCCTCATGTTAGGATCTGATGATGATATCTTGGGGAAATTGAAGGAACTCTTCAAATTTTGGAGGATTTCGGTTTTTGACTCGGTATGAGTAGCTTTTTGGCTACTAGTGCCATATAATATACTATGGCAGTATAGTACGAGTACGCTTCGTGGCGATAAATCACTAAAAAGTAAGAAATAAAAATTTTTAACAAAAAATATTACCGACTCAAAACGCACTAAAAAATAAAAAATAATTGTGTAATTTACTTGCTTTAATTTACTTAAGCATATCTAGGAGTCGGTGCCAGCCAAGGTTTCTACTTTCAAGGATGTTACCTAGAACCCACAAACTGCTTTACTACGTAAAATAAATGTTCCTTAAACTTGCTGGCACCGACTTCATAGATATGCTTAAGTAAATTAAAGCAACTAAATTACACAATTATTTTTTACTTTTTAGTGCGTTTTGAGTCGGTTATATTTTTTGTTAAAAATTTTTTTCAACAAAGGAATGAAGTAGGCATAGCAAGCTATCCATCAAAATTACATATAGGTATGTTGTCCACGACTTTTTTATGGTACTAATATAGAGGAATAATTCTTTCACACATTGCTATGTTAAACATAGATAGATTAAAGTTCCCGAAGGCATACATTTTTCCGACTCTTTCAACAATTATAGTCATACTAGCAATCGCCTACGATTTCGACCGCGTGAAAACCCTACGTACCCTTTTAATTTTAAAGACAGACTTTCATATAAAGTGTGCTCTTTCCCCGGTACTCCTCTCAATTCAATTTTTTTATAGTTTCCCGTCAAGCAATACGCTCCGTCCCGTCCCCTGTACTAAAGATCTACATTTTTGTTAAACATTGTACCATATTTATATAATATACGAAACTTTGTCCGTTTGTTTCGTCGGCTTATCTCTAGATCTGCATGTCGGATTGTAAACTATTTTGTTTATTATGAAAGCTAGACTCAAAAGTGAAATAGACTATTTAATACAAGCTGTACACATCAGCTTGCCATAAATATATATTGTTTATGCTAATGTACTTTAATATCGTACAATGTTTAACAAAAATGTAGATCTTTATTACACGGGACGGGATGGAGGATATTGCTTCACAGGAAACTTTAAAAAAATTAAATTGAAAGGGGTAGCGGGGAAAGTGCACACTTTATATGAAAGTCTATCTTTAAAATTAAAAGGGTACCTAAGTGGTTTTCTCGAGGACGAAGTCGCGGGCGACTACTAGTAAGAAATAAAACAATAAACTGAATCAGGACTAATACCTATCATGCATTTAATACTGTAATTCTTAATCTCATTTCTAATATGAATTTTTTTTTATTTGGTGCGATCAAGAATGTGCGTGCTTTTGACCGTATTGTTTTGTTATAATCTCACAGCTGATAAAATGGCGTTATCGATAAAGGCGTCCAGAGTGCCGAGTGTGAGTTTGTTACCGAGCGACTGCGTAAAAACGTAACGCAAATTTATATGGAATTTTAGTAGCGCCATCTATTTATAGCGAGAGTAAACGCTTTTTTTTCCATATACTTTGACGTTATGAGTGACTACGTTTTTACGCAGTCGCTCGGTGAAAAACTCACACTTGCCCCACAGGTGGCATTAATTTTTCTACACATTTATTATTGTAATAATATTGAAACCATTTTACACAAAACCTTGACAAATTAAAATAAGCTCGCAAAGGAAACCGGCTTCCAGCCGTTCACATTCCTGCATTTCTACCATACCCGATATTGAATCCAATGTTATAGCATTTTACACCCATTTCCGTTTCCGTTTCAAAGTAGCTACGAACACTGCTCTGACTTTTACCTATAACGATATGTCATGTCGGGGATCGGCCTAACCGTTTGAGAGTTGTAAGGGAACATATAAACAGTGCGGACAAACAAACAAACAGTCAACAAGAATTTAAGAGATTCCTCAGAAATGCAATATACTTAAACATTTCTTAGTAATTTATCTATTTGTGAAAACCCCATGAAAATCACTTTAATCTTTGAATCTTCTCAAACAGATTGACAGTCAGAACGACAGACGTAGCAAAGACTTTCATCTTATTTGTATAAATAAATTAAAAACAAATTAAAAGTTGTTAAAATCATTTTATTACAAATAAAACAGTGTACAAACCATTTGTGTGTTTGTATCGAACAGAAAACAATTCCACAAGGGTTCCGTGTTGAATGCGGAACCCTAAAATATTTTAAAAATATATTATTTAACAAAATTGTAGGTATTTCTGTCGGCAATGCAACCAGTTGTGTGTGTGCAACCTATACTTTTCATGACTTTTAAAATGTAATTCTTATTAATTACTTTAAATCTCGCCTCGAAATTAAACTGAACTGAAAATTAAATTATTGTATAATATTTTTAATGTTTTCTCCCAAGTAACCTGCACAAGCCTTAGCCTTTATTTTGGCATTCGAATGTTGTTTTAAAAGTCTCATTTTACCATCTGTGAGCGTCCTTATATTCAAGGTTTACGCAAAAATCTGTCTTTAGAAATATCTCAATTCAATGTCAAATCTCATTTTCATTATAACATCTGCAGTATAAAGTTCCAATTCTTCTTTATTAATTTAACCATTTTTAAGATAGAGCTCTGCTATTTTATATGCTACATATATAAGTACATTTATTAAATAGTCAATTAATTTCAGTTATTTTATACCACCGCAGAGAACAGCAGGCAGCACGGTTTGACTACCTGCTGTCTGCTCGATTGAATGAAGCTATATACATTACAGAGAACGCAGAACGCAGATAAGACCGCGCAACACAGAATGAGGAACACAGAACGTCTGAACGTTGAACGCGAGTTCTTATACAAAAATCCGAATTAGTTCATTTTATTTTGAGACTCACACCTGAGTGAAGTTTATGCCGCCACATAGAAGGTGAAAATATGAAAATTTAACTAAGGTAGCGAACACAAATATTTACAAAGCGATTTCATAGCTATCACCCATAATATGAACGAGAAACCGATGAGTATAACATTGTTCAGATCAACTTCACCTGTCCTAAAATCCATATTTCTATTGTGCTCCTTACACTATATTATATACCACTATATACAATAGTACTAGTACGACCATTGACCTAACCAGCGATAGCATCTGGGTGAGGGTAAAAGCCAATTCACGCTCCTTTGTTATATGCATACCTGCATACTGTTTCCTGTCTTCCCCTCCATCTTTGCTTATGTCACTTCGAAATACTTGCACATCCAACTGACAACTACGAGGAGCGTAACAAAGGCGAACGCTATCAGAAGTATTTGTATCACATCGATGTCATAACACACATCTGCAGATGCACCCATAATTTATCTGCCATTAACTATGTGACACACGATCAGGAACATTAACACCAGGATTACGATGGCGCCAATTGTTATCAAAAGCTGGTTCAAATTAAACTGGAGCCCGCAGCTGGTTGAGGATTTGGTGCCCATGTTGTCATGTCTATCGCAAAGCTATCGTATCCGAATGCATCGTTATTTTTTTTTGAGTTTTTTTAATTTTCATTTTATTTTACACATGAAATTTTGTTTGGTGACTCAACGTCAAAGTTGAAGTCAGACATTTGACGTTTAATTTTTTTCGAAATTAGTTCAGGTAAAGAGGTTTTTCATCATCTTGCCCATTTCCCACTTAAGTAAGACCGTCACAATCTCTCACATTCTCCTTATTTTCAAGTTATTTTCCATTCAATTTTGTCATGCGTCAAATCGTCATATACTCCCTTCACAAATATATCCTCCATCACAGACACCAACAATCTCTTCTTTGGTCTTCCTCTCCTCTTGTGTCCTTCCGCTTGCTTTAATATTTTTCTTTTAATACTCCTTTCATCCCTCTGCATCAATTTCCTATAAATCTAGCCTAAATATCAAGCTATCTTGCTACTACTTTATGTAATGAGGTAATAGTTGCAAAAGGTTTGTTTTATTTACCTAGTTAGAAACTAGTAAACAAAATGTAATATTTTGACTATATCTAATGTATATGCACAAGCTATTTTTTTACATAATTTCATTTACTCGTATTAGTATATTTAAGATTTTGAAAAAGGGTGAGTTGATTTGGATAAAATAATGTATGTAACTTTTTTTAATATTCGATTTTAATAATGAATGGAATATTAAAAAAAAAATATAAATAAATCTATGGCCTGACCATCACAACACAGGCTCTACTGTAAGTAAAGAACAGGAATTATTTCATTTTAAATTGATCAAATATTTCGTATTGGCAAAATCAGTGAATCAATCAAGCTAAAGCTACAAATCTCAAGTACAATTGCAATTTGCTCAGCCCCTCGAAATAGCTTAAGTGAATAATAAATCATTTTTTACGCTGATGGGTTTAACAATCTGTAACAAGCAACATTTGTTCAATTATAATCGTTTAACATAATATTAAACTTTCTACCCAGTATATTTTTTGCATGCCCAAAACGATATGCGGTAACAAAACATACTTTATCGAGTTTGTTGTGAGTTTCTTATTTTTAGCCTTACCCCACATTGTCTGTTTCCACAATTTACATCATGTTTTAGATCTTAAAAGTATTAGAATGGCAGTGACTTGAAAGCCTTATTCTTCTCATTTTTAGCCTTACCCCACTAGGTGGGGTCCACTTTTGTCTCTATGAACTTGACATAGTTGGCAATGTCCCATCCTGACCGTTCAAAGAACCGGCACGATTCTGTGGAAAGAATCTAATGGGCTAACTTTGCCCTAAGTTATAGAGGTGTGTTCCTCTTTAATTTCATACCTCGATACCGAGGCGTAAGGCGTTCGAAAACAGCACATTTTATAGAGGTGTGTTCCTCTTTATATTGGTCATCTCATTTTTTGAATTTTTGAAGTGAAACTTCTTTATCGGGGTTGGAAAAAAATTTAGTGTAACAGTAGTGTAGCATTTTTTCGTTACGCGTCACATTTTTCCGTTACGCGCCATTTTTGACTTAAGGAAGTGACGTGATAAATATATATATATATATGTTATATTGAAGTGATCAGCAAAATCAAAGGTTTTATTTTAATTCTAATTACAGTGAATTTCTAAAAAAAGTAAGTAATTACGACATCAATGATAGTAATAATTCTATTACAATTAATGAAATTCAATAATAATCTTTGTAGTAATAAGCTAAAATGAAATAATTGTAGAATTTGTATTTATGTCTATGATAATAAAAGCCTTTTATTAAATTTTATCTAATTTAACTTTATTTAACCAATATCTGTAAAGTTACTTCTGTACTTAGGTGTAATTATGGTATTTATTTTTCTACGTTATTTAAAATTAACCTCAGTTTTTTATTTTATTTTTCAATACACTAACACGTGGGTGTAATTATGGTATCAATTTTTTCTAATACTTGAATGTTGATAAGTTAGTTAGTTAGTTTCACTTCTTACGAGTGTACAGTGTGAGCTAGTACATACACACATTTTTTGGCTCTCTTGTCTTGTTTAGGATGTCAAAGCAACGCTCCTTGGGGCGGCCTCAGACTTAGCAACAGGGACTGCAATACTCAGACACTTGCAATACATTTAAAAACAGTTCAAATTGAATATACACTGATGTCCACTGTCCACAGTAAACGGGACACATAAATACGGATCTGGAACAAAGTAAATTTAACTTCACGAGGAAACGGGATGCAAACTAAATTGGATTTTAATATTAATTAGGTATTGCAACTGCTGTAGGGGCTTCTATATTCTTTTCCCGGAAGCTTTAAATTTTGGCTTCAACAAAATGAGGTGTCTGATATTCATCATTGTCAACCTAGTAATCGCTTTAGGGTCAGGTCCTCCTTTTAGTAGAGGGGATAATGTAACTTTTAGCTAACTTATAATGTTTTTACGCGATTGGACTTATGAATTGCTGACAAAATCTAGTCAGTAAGAGAATAAGCCAGCTGGATCGATAGATTCACGTGCTCTTCGAGGCACAAAGATGTACTTCAAATTTATCAATTCTTCAGGGCCTCAAAATCCAGAGCTACGTAGGCAAACCTATGCACCACCAACTGCTCAACGGCCTAAGCTGATAATGATACATTTAATAACGATCACTGTTGGATACTAATAACACGTTACTTAAGCTGTAAAATGTTATCAGATCTCACGGAGAGCTTTAATTATTATCGTGAGGAATGTACATTACGTAAACTAAAGCCAAACTGGATTGAGAATTCTTGTCAACAAACAAATTTAAAATAAAGGTTTAAAGTTTAAAATGGCGGTTTGGTTCATCGTTCCACATACGCACTGCTTAGATATGGAATGACCTACAATTTATTTTTCCTTTTTTTACCACCTACAATTTAGATATCTTCAAGTCGAGAGTGAATAGGCATCTTTTAGTCAAGCGCGTTCCACCGTAAGTTGCTTGGCATCAAGCGTGATTGCAGTCAAACGCTACCTTATAATATAAATAAAACATTGCTTATACTGTAAAAAGTTATTAATTTAACTTAACTGTAATCGTCTCAGCATAACTGTACATGACAATGTTTTGTGGGATTGTGTTTGACGTCCGCAAACTGTAATCAAAGCTCATTTTGCGGTTGCAGCCTCAGAATTTCGAGCCAACGTCAGAAACAATTTACTCCACCTTACTTCAAAGATATCCTAATTAAAACCCAGTAAGTATCCAAATAGCCCTTTAAATGCAAACGTTTGCTTAGGGAAATCACTAATGAGTAGCGAGAGGTTTGTTTACACTAACTTAATAAAGACTGTATTACAGTTACTAACCCGGAGCTTAAGTATTTGAATCAAAGAACGATTTTGTAACCACAATGATGTATCAGTACTGTTCGTAGATATATCTATTACAATTATTATTTTTAACTGTCGAAAAAAAACGGAGGAAGTTTTCAATTCGACACGTATATTTTTTTTATGTATGGCCACGCATAACTTTTTCTTCTCCGATTTTGATAATTCTTTTTTTATTACAAAGTGCACAGTTTCAAGGTGGTCCCATTGTCATCATGTTAGGATCTGATTTTGATATCCTGGGAAAATTCAAGGAACTCTTCAACTTTTATAGGCACACTTGCAGCGATTTCGGTTTTAGTCTAAGTCGGTAGTTTTTTGGCTACAAGTGCCGTACTATGACAAAATAGTACGAGTACGTTACGTGGCGATAAATCACTAAAAAGTGAGAAATAAATATTTTTAACAAAAAATAGAACCGACTCAAAAAGCACTAACAAGTAAAAAATAACTGTCATTTAGTTGCTTTAATTTACTTAAGCATATCGGTGCCAGCCAAGATTTCTACTTTAAGAACATTACCTAGAACCCACAAACTGCTTTACTACGTTAAGTAAATGTTCCTTAAACTGGCTGGCACCAACTTCATAGATATGCTTAAGTAAATTAAAGCAACTAAATGACACAGTTATTTATTACTTTTTAGTGCGTTTTGAGATGGTTCTAGTTTTTGTTAAAATTTTTATTCTCGATAGTCCCTTGATCTGGCTAGATTAGTAGCTCGACGCAGCGGCGTACACAACTACGCAGGTTTTCCATAGCCCAGAGGTTTAGCCTTCATAATTCAGACTTTTCGTATTATTTTAATTTAATATTTGTGTGCACAAAACAATAACTTGTTCTTACCGAGGCTGCGGCCCAGTGCAAGTGTGTAAAGAGGTAAGTAAAGGTGTTCCGGCGAGGAAGCAGTCTACTGGCAGCTAGGCTTGCTCGTACCTACGTTTCGGTGGTAGCCCTTAATAGATATAGGGTTTCCCCACCAAACTCATTAAATTGAACTGATGAAAATCCGTTCAATAATCTTTCCGCTTATCGCAGACAGACGAGGAAACGCTGTGGCGGACTATGTTTTATAATAATTTGTGGTTGTGGTGTTAGTGGTCTTAGTGTTAAGTCAAACAAATTTTATAAACCTAAAAGAAATGTTGACCACTTACTCATAATATTTATTGATCTAATATCACTGACTGCCAGTATTAAAAATCTTTACCAAATAATTAATACAATAATACAGTACAATTAAATTACTGATAAACTTTATACTGAAATACATATGCAACACGTGAAAAAAGTTAAATGAAAAGTGTTAAAATAAAATGTACTGTAATGCGCTGAATAAAGTACACAATCTCTCCATGGAGCGGCCGAATTGCCAATCTGAGTCAAAAAGCTGTTTCACAACAACTTACTTACTCGAAAATTGCTGATTTAATTTTGTGCGAACAATTACAGCTCGATAACTTTTTTTACGACATTTAATCATAAATGCAAGTAATACTTGCATTTAGTATTACTTGCATCGTCTGCTAATGAGTTACAGAAAATGGTAACTATTATGAATGTAGCTCTGAAAAGGAAAGGAATAAAAGTGAATGTTAGCAAAACGAAAGTAATGGTTTTTGAAAGAGATGAATATGTGACAGATTGTAATTTTGTGACAGATGGAGAAAAAGTGGAAGAAGTAAAAGAGTTTGTATAACTGGGTAGTAAATTTACGAAAGATGGAACGTGTGAGAGTGATATTGAAAGAAGAGTAAATGCTGGGAACTTGGTGAATGGTGCTCTGTATGCATTTATGAACAGCCAGAAAGTGTCCCAAAAGGCAAGACTGGCTGTGCATAGAGGTGTGTTGGTGCCCACACTTATGTATGGTAGTGAAAGTTGGGTATGGCAGAAGAAGCACAAAAGTAAAATAAATGCGGTAGAGATGAGAGCATTGAGGAGTATGTGCGGGTTAAAACTGTGTGACAGAGTTAAAAATAGTATGATAAGAGATAAGTGTGGTGTAAAAGAAGATGTAGTGACTAAAATTGAGAAAGGGATGCTTAGATGGTTTGGACATGTAGAGAGAATGGATGAAAGAAGATTAAAAAAAGAGATTTACAAGGCGAGGGTGAATGGAAATGTTGGAAGAGGAAGGCCTAGGCGAATGTTCCTGGACCAAATTCAGGACATTTTAAATAATGGCCAGGTCAAGAGTACCCTAAACCGACGAACTTGTATGAAAGGATTAAAGAGAGTGGAAGAAGCTAAGGAGGTATGCAAGGACCGTGGCAAATGGAGGGATGTGGCCTCTGCCTACCCCTATGGGAACAAGGCGTGATGTTTATGTATGTATGTGTGTAATCATAAATAAGTAGATTAAATGCCGTAAAAAGAGTTATTGAAAGAGTTATTAAATGTCATAAATAAGTAGATATTTATTTATTTCGTAGCAATTCCAACAACAAATACGCATAATTATGTAGATGCTAATGAAAAAAACATTAGGTCTGTACGACTGCACGAATTAATTTTTCTCCATCTAAAATGTGGAGCTTAGGGCGCGGATTGGCGGGCAATTATCAAAACAGCCATTTTACGTCTGAAGCACGGCGGTGTATTTTTCTGAATATTTCTAGGAAAAAAGATAAGTTCAATATTTCATAGAACCATCCAGTAGTGACGACGTCGAGACTTGCACTATTAAATTTCTTTACCTCAAGACCTCGTGATTGCCAGCCAATGAGCCAACAAGGCAGTAGATGTTTTAAGCGTAAATTCAAATGCTGTAACCACAAGTAATTTATATAATAAATAGGATTGCTTTAGTGAATCTAGTGCCAGTTCTCAAAGAAACCTCAACAATTCCTTTAAAAAATAAATAACCATTTAAAATTTCATATGCGATTTTACTTTATACTATCTGTATTTTTTTATGTCCTCTCTTAACCATTACCAAACACGAACTTTGTGTACCTTTTAAACTTTTAAATACCTTCTGGTCTCGTCGAGGAGGTCTGGCGATTTTTCTCTCGCGTCCGAAAATGTTTGAAATTGGTTCAACCGAAAATAAAACAATTCTTGTTTTGTATTGCAGAAATATTTATTCCGTCGGGATATTTCAACTTCGGTTATTGCTTTTCGCCATCAATACATTTTTCCCAGCTCCATTTTGTTGACAATAAACAACAATTTCCCTCAATATTTTTTGACACAAGCCTCAATCTCGGTATGCTTTGTCAAAACGAAACTAAGATTTATTCCTAAAACCAAAAATAAGTTATGTTAGGTTAACTTAAAGCCAGTGGCTCCGTGTCATATCAGAGAGACGAAACATGACCGGGAGCCGCAGCAGAAAAGGGTGAAACCGGTAAATGGCACAAAGTATTTGGCCTTTCTGACAGAAAGTTACACATTTGTTCATATTGCCGTGAACACCTTTGGACTGTGGAGTCGCTGTGCCAAAAAATTCTACCGAAATATTTCACCGCGCCTGATCGCCTTAACTGATGACAGAAGGGCTAACCCGTTTTTTGTGCAAAGGATTAGCCTAAACGTAAAAATGCAGCTAGTATTCTTGCCACCAGCTTAAGGCTAAAAAAATGTAACGAATCTTATGATGATTATGAGAAAAAGACCATTTTCTGCTTTAAGTTTTGACGGCCTCTGTGGCGCAGTGGTATGCGCGGTGGATTTATAAGACGGAGGTCCTGGGTTCGATTCCCGGCGGGCAGACTGAGATTTTTCTTAATTTGTCTTGGTCTGGCTGGTCTGGCTTTCGTCAGCTTGTTACCACTACGATGAAGGCGTACCGCCAAGCCCATGTCGGTGTTGAAACGGGTGTGGATTTTATCCTACTTTTAACAAGTTAGCTCGCTTCCATTTTAGATTGCATCATCACTTAACATCAGGTGTGATAGCAGTTAAGGGCCAACTTGTTGGTATTTGTTTGATGCTGGTTTATCCGCGCGTTATAACGAATTAATGATGAAAAGCAAGTACCTAAAAGGAAATTAAATACCTATTTGCTTATGTTATAATTTCTTTTATTTTTATTTGCTTTTATCTGTAAGTGTTTGTTCACACCTATCGTTCGGTAAATACATAACCTAGGGAACCTCCGTAACGCAATTTGGGGGGGATAAATCCTTACCAGCGTTACAAGGGGGCTCAACAGGTTACGTAACATTGTTTATAAAAAATTAGGGAATTAAAATTCCCAAACTGGCAACCCTTTTCATTTATGTTACGGGTCGAAATTCTCTTGTTTTACTTAGTAGATTAAAACTATACCAAGTGTAAAAACAAAAACATAACTGTTTTACGACTTTACGATAAAATTAATCACTCGAGTGTGACTAACGTTTAGGTAGGGGAGGGGGGGTGTACAGAAAAACGTTAAGATGCGTTACAAAGGGGGAGAGGAGGTCAATTTCAAAAATTATCATACTAAGCACGCTAAGCCGCATATGAGGAAGTATGGTCCAAGCTCCGTATCCTCTCTTCAAGGAGGGAAGCCAGGCTCTGAAGTCGGCCGTTAATAGGTTGACATAACTAACTACATGGTATACGGAATACCAAATACCCTAAAGATGAATAGAATCTGATTCTAATTGGCACATTGTTAAAATCACAAGCCACGCTTTTCGATACGTGTATTCGATTCTGTTTATTTACATACATGAATATGCAGGCGACACCGCTGGGTCACTATTGTGTGAATGTGGTTATATTAAGAATCAAAAGTCGATTGTTCTTCTGTAAGTTGATTGCATACTGCCGTAACAGCCGCAGAGAATGCGTTGTATTTTTTATTTAGGTCCTTGTTATAGATTAGTGTTAAATCACACTGGATTAGAGACGAAGCAAAGCGTCGCGTCTTAATTGTTGCCAATAGAAAATTCATGTCTATTTACTTATCTAAAGTATAAAGTTGTGTTATAAAAAATTGACTCAAGCGTCGATGTATTTTTCATATTTTTGAATTTTTTATATTTGAATAATACAACTTTGTACTATAACGAATTTTACTACACAAGTAAACACTATAGTACATTAATTGGCAACACAACAGTATGATACTTCGAATTCTAATGTAATTTTTGTGCTTAAAAATGATTTTCAAAGATCTAAAACGCCCCGAATAAATTATTATTAGCACAACTCAGCTAACTCGGCTCATAGAATAAATGTAGGTAAAATTGAACTACTACTAAACTAAAAGCTTTTTTAGGGGTATGAGTTGAAAAGTGTACTTTATTTAATGAGTAAATAAATAAATAAATAACAATGACTAAATAGTCGTCTGAGTGACTGCCTCGCTGGTGTAGTGGTTAGCCTACGTGGCTTCGATCACGAGGTCCTGGGTTCGATTCCTGGGTCGGGTCATGGAATAATTCTAAACTTTTTCATTCTTCTATGAAATGTTCAGTACATTCCGAGCCTGGAGTTTGGAAGTTGGTAGTGTTACACCCCCGTGCATCGGAGAGCACGTTAAATATCATTATTATATATAAAATTATTATATAATAAATATTATATATTAAAGCGTTTAATGCAATTGCTATCCTATGTAATAATAGCTTACATTGATTTAAAAAAGTTCAGTGCATAGAATTCTGTTTTGTGCGTTCACTGTGACAATCTACAAAAACCTGTATAGGGTTGGCTCGACCCAGTTACCACAGAGTTTTTTTATCGATAGCAAGCCAATGTTGCTTGCTCATACCGAGTGTCGAGCGTCATTTTGCGCCAAATTTTGTCGATATTACATTGGATATGTGTTTTGTAATATGGGAATATAAGTAGGTCTTTAACCATTTTGTATTTATCTGATAGTTTTCATAACTGTAACTTGAAAAATGAAGGACTTTCCCTACGAACTTTCAACCCATATTTCAGACTTTTTCAACAAATTTTCAACCCATATTTCACCCTTTCTATTTATCATTTTACCAAAATTTATCTTTAGCGATTCAGCACTTTAGACGTTAAAAGGTAACGGATATACAAACATTCTTAATTGTAATATTAGTATGAACTTATATAAATAATTTGATGCAAGAAATATAAAAAATTTTGAACAAAAAATAGAACCGATTCTAAACGCACTAAAAAGTAAAAATAACTGTGTCATTTAGTTGCTTTAATTTAGCACATCTATGATGTCGGTGCTAGCCAAGTTTAAGGAACATTTATTTTACGTAGTAAAGCTGTTTGTGGGTTGTAGATAACGTCCTTAAAGTAGAAACCTTGGCTGGCACCGACTCCTAGATATGCTTAAGTAAATTAAAGCAACTAAATGACACAGTTATTTTTTACTTTTTAGTGCGTTTTGAGTCGGTTCTATTTTTATTTAAAAATTTTTATTTTTTACTTTTTAGTGATTTATCGCCACGTAACGTACTCGTACTATACTGTCATAGTATATTATACGGCACTAGTTGCCAAAAAGCTACCGATACAGAGACAAAAACCGAAATCGCTGTAAGCGTGCCTCCAAAATTTGAAGAGTTCCTTCAATTTCCCCAGGATATCATCATCAGATCCTAACACGACGACAATGGGACCACCTTGAAAGTGTGCTCTTTCTAATAAAAAGAGAATCACCAAAATCGAACAACTCTGTAAAAAGTTATGCGTGGTCATACAAAAAAAAAATATACGTGTCGAATTGAGAACCTCCTCCGTTTTTTTTTTCGTCGGTTAAAAATAGTCTAGTTTTTAAAATGTTGAATTTTATTAGAAACAATGAAATACATAACTACGACTACATTTTGATACAAGTTGTTGAGAGGGGCCGGACAAAAGGTTAGACAGTAAACCCACTAGACGTAATTAATTTCTAGTTTCAATTGTTAATTCAGTGGGTAGGGATGACACGGGTTTTGCACGATACACGGCTTAAATGGATCATCAATCATTCTTTCTCCCTCTAATTCGCAAAATGGCTGATTGCTGTTGGTAAAAGTATCATGTGTATTATGCCAAATATAATATGCGAGTACGTCTAGCAAAAGGTGTGCTTACAATTTCGATCACTTTTGATATTAAGTGACGATACTGTATATCATGGCATCGCGCTTAACTGGAGGAAATGTTTATCAATACCAGCAGCATCCTGTCGAAGTACTAAAATTGCACGGCGGTAGCTATAGGCCTAGTAGGTTACAGACAGTTACTGATAATTTTGACGACCTCCGTGGCGCAGTGGTATGCCCGGTGGATTTATAAGACGGAGGTCCTGGGTTCGATTCCCGGTGGGGCAGATTGAGATTTTTCTTAATTTGCCTTGGTCTGGCTGGTGGGAGGCTTTCGCCGTGGCTAGTTACCACCCACTGACAAAGACGTACCGCCAAGCGATATAGCGTTCCGGTACGATGTCGTGTAGAAACCGATAGGGGTTCGGATTTCATCCTACTCCTAACAAGTTAGCCCGCTTCCATCTTAGATTGCATCATCACTTAACATCAGGTGTGATAGCAGTCAAGGGCCAAATTGTAGTCGATAAAAAAAAAAAATTATACTGCTCACGAGCTCTATATCTCGCGGTAGGAACGGAGCGGGATTCTGGATGAGAGGGGCTGGACTGTTGCACCGTGCACGCATTATTCTCAATAGTTTTGTAAAATCCACGATTAGAATAATACTTATAGTATACATTTTTTTTATTTGCCCCGATACACAAATTCCTGATTAAGCCCCTGGTGGCAGCTACGTCTTTGTTGGTTTAGTGGCTACACGTTTCTGAACTTACTGGGAATTAGAACCAAGTCCTCTATGTCATAAATTGAGCCACTACAGTCTTAACATTAGTCATCTTATTATTTAATTACAATTTACCATTACAGGTCCAAGCCTCTTTATCGGAAAGGGTATATGTGGCTTAGGTCCACCTCACTTAGTTACCCAACGCAGTTCGATGGACTACGGATGATTGTTTTCGCTGCCACTGCCTGTGGTGTTAAGGTATATGCGGCACCTGCTACACTGTGGAACCCAAGAGGCATAGCGCGAGAGAGGCACCGGTATAGCAGTTCATTAGAGAGCCCGGTGCTTCGCTAATGCACAGAGGATGGCCACCGAGGGGGTTTTAGTGGAGAAGTCCCACATAACCCGGTTTCTCCCCTGCAAAATCGGGTATTCCTGGAGATTTCCCCCTCGTAAAAAAAAAGGTGTATGCGGCTATCAAATTGGCACCTTGACTAGGGCCCAGCTGAAAATCAGTGTTGCATGTTCTTTTTTAAGAGCATGCAGCTATATCCTGAGCTGGTCCTTTTTCTGGGTTGTGCCACACATCGCAGAGTATTGTCCTGGCGACTAATAAACAAGTTGTGATGTGTGGCATAATTGCATTAAAAAAGATGTTTTCTTTCTTTCTTCTTTCTTTCTTGCAATCACTTAACATGTGCTCCAATGGCCGCTAATTTAGTGGTAGAAAATATTCAACCTACTAGAGGCCTCAACGATGCTATAAAATCCACGTACAATACAAAATTCATCTTTACTTTGAAACATTATACTTTTACAGACGGCCATGATTCTATAAGCTACTTTTCACAACAGACTTTGTACCGCCCTGTGCTACACGAAGAGTTTTGGATACTTTTATATTCTGCGCTTTTCGCTTTAAAGCCAACAGCTCACAGCTACCCACTGTAAAAGAAATGCACCTTAGCACAAAGGAGTTCCTAAGCGATATTTTCTACCGGAAAACCGTCTACGTCTGACCTTATTAAATTTTCATGCTAAATGCAATCTGGCTTTCCTCGACAATAGGGATGTAGAGCATGCTAAATCATGTGGGATGTACTCGTACCTCTTTATAAATCTTTTAAGATAATTCGACTTATTACCCGACTGCGTCAGAAGGAGGGTTATGTTTTTCGAGCGTGTGTATGTATGTATGTATGTATGTATGTATGTATGTATGTATGTATGTATGTATGTATGTATGTATGTATGCTGCAGGCGGGGACAAACGTAGTTTTGGTAGATCTTTCTTTCCCCGCAGAAAATAAAGTATTTTGTCCCCGCTTGCATCTCCATAAAGTTTTTAGAATTTAATATAGATATAGAGATCCTTGTTTTTCTCTTTTCAGTTCATAACTTCTATGCAGTCGGGTTTTTGTTTTTATAATAATAATTTTTTTAGTTAACTGCTTTGTTGAGCTGGTATTCATGAAGCTTTAAATCGAGTAGTATTTTGACGATGGTTTTTTATTGGCAAGTTGGCCCTTGGTTGGCTCAAAATCATCACAAGGATCTCTACCATTTCCGTTTGCCTCAAGCGTATACTAGAGTAGGTACTGACAAGGAGGGTCTTATTAGGTTGACGTCGATGTCTGTCTGTGTGTATGTCTGTGCATCGAAGCGCTCGAAACGATGGACCGATTTAGAAGAGGTTTTTTTTTTAATTTGAAAGCTAGTTCCGTTGCGGTAATCCTTAGCTATGTATTATAAAACTCATAGCACGTTTGAATAAAATAGCAGCCACTAGAAACGGCGTATTACATTACAACTTCCCTCAATGTGTATTTCAAATGCAAGAGCCTGATTAGTAGTATACCGACAAAGACGTACCGCCAAGCGATTTAGCGTTCCGGTACGATGTCGTGTAGAAACCGAAAGGGGTGCGGATTGCATCCTACTCCTATCAAGTTAGCCCGCTTCCATCTTAGATTGCATCATCACTTAACATCAGGTGTGATAGCAGTCAAGAGCCAACTTGTAGTAAATAAAAAAATACACTATGAGAAGTTTCAAATCCAAGATAGCGCCATGAAAAAGTAGTGAAATACAATTATGTCGAAGTTTTTAAATTTTAAATTTAATTTTGTAAACGTTTTATGTTCCTCCTTCACTTCACCCACGTGATGTGTCAGCACAAACAAATGCAGACTTTATTAGCGACACTTAGCACAATATTCGTCTAACGTAATCCGAAAATACGAGTACATGTTTATGTAAATGTGAATTTATCTCAGGGGATTCGCAGCGAGCTAATTATAATAATTCGCTTCGGTAAGCCTTTTGCTTTTGCTGTTCTCATTTTAATAAAGTATTGTCAAGTATTACAAGTAGGGTCTTGAAAATGTAATTATATTTTTCCTGTAATCCACATACGACTTTTTTGAGTAATAACTAATTGATGGACCAAGAATAATTTGTTTACTTGCCGGATGGGAGGCGACATCTTTCCGACGAAGGTACAAAGACTGGAATCATGTTCAAATTGAGAGAGATGAATATCTTAGCACTCCATGGACTCACGTGCGGGCGACGGGTCCATCGCGTGGCTGAGAGAAAAGCTCCGAACAGAGCCCGAGACTTGTGACACGAGTGTAGGTTTAAAAGAGATCTCTTAGTGACGGTCGTCAACACTCACCTCCTCAGTTCAAGTTATTCTCCCTGCTCAGCCAAACTCGGAAGGACCCTACTAGAGCAGCTTTGGATACTCGTTCAAATATGGAGCTTACTGCACTTCTAGTAAGGACCCTCGATAATAATAATAACCAACTCAATGAAATATTAATTGATTGATCAATTACAATGATTAATTAATCTGGCGTGATCTGAGTCACGACTGAGAGATGAGGTCGCAGTGAACGCCACGAAGAGAATCAGCCTCGACTCTCCATGCCGCTGCTTCATATCGGCATCGATCATTCCTCCCCGCCACCACCGATCTCCGCCGAGTGGCTGTCATGATACTACTCCGACATCACTTGCCGTAAGGTTATAACTCCGACCCACAGAGGTGTAATATTACCAACTTTGCCATACAGAACTTAAAATATTTACAGAATTTCTTGGCACAAAAAAAAAGATTTGATATTTTAACCCGGATCTCGTGATCTGAAATCACATAACTTTACCACTGAACCAAAATTTAATATTTAATTTGTTACTTACAACAATTACTTTTGTTATGAAATGCTTTTATGAAATTTGAAAATACAATAAGCAAAGTTCAAATCATTTATTAATTTTAAGTTCAAAGTCAGAGCAATGCGATACTCAGACTAAAAACTATGATGCCTTATAAAATATAATTTCACTTTGCAAAACTTTCAAAATGGACTCCAATTCAGAAGAAGTATTCAAATAATATCACCTTACAAAAGGGCTTCCAAATAACTGCTATAAACTCATTTCAATATTGCTGGAAACTTTATAACAGGCGTTCGAAAATAATATCTACTGGCTTATTGCTCTTGAAATAGGATGGGCTAAAATTCTATTCTTTTTTACTCGTAGTATATTTGCTTTATTATGTTGAAAAGTAGGACATCCATTAATCATGCCTAGTACCCGATTGATTGTCAAATAACTAAGAATGCTTGGTTGCTTTGCTCGGTAAAATGAAACCTAGCTTAATCGATAATTCGTATCCGAGACGCCTTCATCATCATCATCACTTGGTGCCATCTTCAGAACAAAGTTTGGCGGTCAATATGCGAAAAGCTTTCCAGTTATCCACAATTAAAGCAAATTGTTTAGTCCAGTCGACTTTCTTATGTCGTCTAGCCATTTCTTCCTTTGACGACCAGGTGATCTCTTGCCTTATCTCCCAGTATCTTTCCTTCCAAGATGACTCTTCGAAAGGGAAACTGAGTACCCCTCTACAGGTGTCCAAAGAAGCTGAGTTGAATGAGACCCTTTGTAGGCAAAAAATCATGAAAATTGGAATTGTTATTATTATTATTATTTAGTTACAATAAACGATTCCATTCAGCTTAACTCGACAGCAGGCTATGGAAAAACATTCAAAGTACATTCACGTCGTCGGGCTAATGTTCACTCAGACAAGAAATATTTAATCAAGATGGTCGTTGTGAAATATTGTCCAGTTGTGTTTAACGATTTCATTCAACGTTCACCAATGGTTATGGAAAAACGTTCAATGTGCGTTCACCAAAGGGCTGATATATTACCCATCGTCGGGCTCCATTGCTAACTGCCTTACTGCTGACAAATGGGCCAAATACACGCGTGATTTAGCCTCGTCTATGGGCCTTGTCTGTGATGGATCGCGGATAAAGCACTTGCCCGCATACGATGATATTTATGTATACCTACTCTCATTCTACCACATATCTATTACTAGCTGACCCGGCAAACGTTGTTTTGCATAAAAATTAAAAAAAAAAATAGATGAAAATTAGATAGTAGCCGATTCTCTGAACACGCATACAAAATTTGGTAAAAATCAGTAAAGCCGTTTCGGAGGAGTACGGTAACTAACATTGTGACAGAGAAATTTTATATATTAATAAAACAAAGTCTTTCGCAACGTCTGTCTTTCTGTTTGTTCGCGAGAAACTTAAAGATTACAGGATATTTTAGTATTTTATTTGTTATGGTTTGTATAAATTAGCACAATTATGCCGATAACTTTTGTAATTGTAGGACGAAAACCGACTGGGAGCTTTCAATGAAAACCTTGTTTATTTTTCATGCTTTTTGAAATATTAAAATAAAACTAATTAAGAGATTAATATTCATCTATATTAGGATTACAAAAAGTCCGCTATGGTATATATCTATCGTTTAAGTATAGCTTGTTATACCTACCGATTTTACGTACAATTATTTTTACCTTAGAAGTTTACACTTGTTTTTCGCAAGCAAAGCCGTCGTCGTCTGCTAGTTTACGCTAAAACAGTGTCAGAGATGTTTTACATTTTGTGTTGATGTACCAAATGCAAATATGCGCTTAATATTTTAATTGCTCCACTCTAGCTATATTGCTTCATTATTTCAAGAAGAGCGAAGAGGCAAGTGTTACCTAGGTATTATTATATGGTGGCTGCGGCATTGTTCGTGGGGATTACCTTTGGTGTTTTTTTTACTGTCTACAAGTTGCCTTAACTGCTATCACACCTGATGTTAAGTGATGATGCAATCTAAGATGTTAGCCGGATTACTTGTGTTAACAAACAGCCAGAAGGGAATAAAACTTAAAACACCAAAAGACAAACTTAATAACAATTTATTTACAATGACATCAAATATGATCAAAATGAAGCATTCTTACAGTAATTACTTAATTAAACATTACGCGCACAGATTCTTACAATAGTTAAGCAGCATGACTGCACAAGACTCGGACACTAACTTGAATGACCACAATTTTCCATATGGGCATATTTTATAGCCTACCGCCTGCCATTTTTGTTCGATGAGTACCGTCCTTAGTCTATTATCAATAGTTTAAACGCGGTACCACAATACAGCAAATAAGGCAACTATATTGTCTATAGTCTTTTCAAAAAGAGTATACAATGCTGCCAACACTTGTTAGAAGTAGGATAAAATCCACACCCCTTTCGGTTTCTACACGACATTGTACCGGAACGCTAAATCGCTTGGCGGTACGTCTTTGTCGGTTGGGCGGTAGCTCGCCACGGCGAAAAGCTTCCCAGCAGCCAGACCAAAACAAATTAAGAAAAATCTCGATCTGCCCCGCCGGGAATCGAACCCAGGACCTCCGTCTTATAAATCCACCGCGCATACCACTGCGCCAAGGAAGTCGTCGTAGTAAGCCTGATAAAATGTTTTTAAAATTGAATGTTTTACGATATATGATATCTAGATGCATCGACTGTGGTGGTGGTGGGATTCTACTGGATCGGAATACTGGCGATTGTAAAAAACGTTGTCATTTTTCATAGAACGCACAAGATATTTTTTTAATGTATGATGTTTGTATTTAGATGTATGGATGTGGTTGTGCGTATGGATCTATGGATGTATGTATGTCCATTCCTTCGGCACGCGCTACAACCTAAACGGCTGAACGGATTCTGACATGTGAAAAATTGTGGTAGTGACATAGGCTATAATTTCCCAACTGGCGGCTGTAAATGGGGGAAAAAAGGGGGGATGTGTGTATTTTTTTCTTTTATCTTAGCAATATGGGTACCAATTGAAAGGTCGTAAAAAGACCATTTCAAAAATATAAATATCATATCATGTTCATATTACTGTTTTAATAAAAAATGACAAAAAGTGTACCAAGTGTACCGTCTCATTTCTATACCACAAATTAAAACTAAAAAGACTCAAATAAAATTATTATTATAAAACTTTTAACAAAAAATAAAAACGCCTTCAAAACCCCTTCAAAACGCACTATATAAAGTTAAAAACTTTATGATGCTACGGCATTAACGTACTTTAATTTTTTTAATCACATCTATGAAGTATTTTGTGCCATCCAAGATTATTTAAAGTTTTATAAAGATATAAAGATCTGGTTTTCTCTTCACTTCATAACTTCTAAGCAGTCAGGTTTTTTATTTTTATAATGATATTTTTTTTAGTTTTAGTGGATATAATTACGTCAATCAACCACGATGTAAGTTTTAAATCATAAAGATTACAAACAAGATGGATCAAGACTTTAACAGTAGTTAAATATTAATTCCAAAGTTTAAAATTCAAAGATCGTTCTAAATATCAAAACGAACGGATAATATTTTCGATCTACCTACCTAAGGACTTTTACATTGAAAGTTTAAAAAGGACGAACCTCTTTCAAAATTTAATTCCAAAGTAAATTGAGCGAGTGGCTGGCATCACAAAGGGTGAATTTTGACAAAGCCCACCTGCTTCCAAATTTTGTGCAATTTATAAATGAGTTTAGTTTAGTAACTTTAAACTTTACAAATTGACTGAATTTCATATAATTCAAGTGAACGTGACATCTAAATTGTTTTATCGATAAAATTAATTTATTAAAAATGCTTTACATTTAAAAATACAATACATTTAAAGCTTGTTTTAATGTCAATTTTACACACTACCTTCAATAGGCAAAACGGCCGAGTGGCGCAGTGGGTAGTGACCCTGCTTCTGCGTCCTAGGCTGTGGGTTCGATTCCCACATCAGGAAAATGTTTGTGTGATGAGCATGGATGTTTTCAAGTGTCTATATGTTATAAGTATTTATGTATATTTAAAAATATTTATCAGTTATCATAGTACCCACAACACAAGCTACCTACGAGTACGCTTATTTTGGGGCTAAATAGCGATGTGTGTAATTGTCCTATAATATTTATTTATTTAAAACATTCTACCTTATTTCTAACCACATAATTTTTTTGACCCCGATATATTAAAGAGGTGTTATTTTAGTCTGTTTGTCTGTATATCATTGGCACCGTAGCTACTTAATTAATGAATACTCTGATGGAATTAGCTATAGTCCACGGGGACTCAAGGAGCCAATACGAAGATATTATCTTCTTCTATTCCGTTACATCATAAAAAACGAATGTGTAACATATTATAAAGACTATTTCAATTTCAAAATATTTTAAAGAATATTATTATAACCGATTTTATAGTGTATCCAATAAAGCAAACATTAATTCCTAAGGACATAGGCAAAAAAAATGTAAGGAAGTCTGCCCCAGAAATGCCCAGAGATTATATATATATCATTAAATACAACATATCTTCTATTTAAATAGTAATAAAGTTACTTGTAGCTAAGCAATCGCTGATAAAAGTTATGAAGGTTGATAAAAGTTTACTTTTCATACTACAACGACGGTGACGACACACAGAACACAAAAAATCGATTGAAATTCTTATATTTTTGATATATTTTCAAGTGATTGCTATGAAATATAGGTAATTGTTTAATATTCATTGTGTATTTAAATACAATAGTTAAATATGAGCATACGTTTGGACAGCCTGGGGCAAATTATGGCAATGTCCTTTAAAATTCATTTGTTTAAATCAGGCTCTGTTCACAAGCACTTTTAAAACGTCAAGTTTGGTTGACTATAGTAACTCTACCACCGGCTGGGAAGGCAGAGGTGGTTTCGTGCCGGTGGTGGATTTTCTGAGAAACTCTGTAAGTGGTTGAAAGCAAATAGATATTATAACGTATAATATTCGTACTGTATTATGACGAAGTACCAATTTGCATGTAGCACTACGAAGATGGCATTTGGCGCGGAAATTTAATAAAGTCAAGGTTCTCGGATATATTTTAGTTTCAGTCTCAGTTTGAGGCAAAAAACGTGTATTATCAAGGCAAAGAACTTACACCAACTTAGTTTTGGTAGATCATTCTTTCTTGCAGGTAGTAAAGTATTTTGTCCCCACCTGCAGCACCATAAAACATTTAGAATTTTATATACATATAGTGACCCTTGTTTTTCTCTTTTCAGTTCATTGCTTTTGAGCAGTCGGGTTTTTTGTTTTCATAACAATAATTTTATTTGAGACTTTTTAGTTTTAGTTTGTGGTATAGAAATGAGATGACACTTTTTGACATTTGTTGCTTAAATAGTTATATAAACATAATATGATATTTATATTTTTAAATGGTCTTCAAACGCTTTTGTATTTGATACCCATATTGCTAAGATAAGAGAAAAAAATACACACATTTTTGAAAATTTATATAGCCTATGTCACTACCACAATTTTTACAAATTCAACGACACCTTACATGTCAAAGTCAGCATCCCAGTAGTACCCCATACCGTAGTTCTATAGAACTGTTGGGATATTTTCAGGGCTTTCAAATTATATCCCAACAGTACTATATAGAACTGTAGTATAGTTTTTGCTCTTGACTTCACTTATAGCATATAAGTTATAAACTTTATATTATTTTAATTGATATTTCATTTTGTTTTTAACAAAAAAATGTCCGTTGCGGCAAAAGCTAAGTTGTTAAAACCAAGTAGTAGTCGTGTCTAAAAAAATATTCTCTTATTTTAGAAGTTACAGGGGGACACATTTTACCACTTTAGAAGTATCTTTCGCGCAAACTATTCACTTTAGAAATAAATTATATTAAAAACCTCAATAGGTACCATTTTAAAGAGGTTTCGTGCAATCTAAGCAAAGCTGTATTCGATATAGTATGTTCATAGATACTCTCAAATTTGAGTGGACATTTATTATGGCAATCAAAAGAGATTCCATATGAGTAGTTTCGGGTATTATGGCCTAGTCGGCCAATATGGCCTATCTTATTTTCTCCGAAATTAACGACCTCTAGCGGCGTTCGTATCTGCCATATTGTCGCGGTCCTTCCTTCGACCCCCTCAGTTGATCCTTGCGTGACAGCGAGTACGCATATGTTCAGAGTGTGCGACGACAAAAAATTATCGAATTTGATGTTATTTTTTGGTAAGTTTTATTCATTATATTTCTTCAAACAAACTTTGTTTTTGTATGTATGGTGTACAGTATTATAGATTAACTATTAGGTTATAGTTTGGTGACATTTTATAAGCATACTATTCACTACTTTTTAGTTAAAATTTTTTTTATCAAAAATGTGCCTGCGGCCAATATGGCTCACTGGGTAGGTAGCCAATATAGACTAGTAGGCCATATTGGCCGCCTGCAACGAAATATCTTTACAAGCTGTGTTTTTTTCTTTTTAGAGAAATTGGTGCACGTAAAACAAATTCACAAAGACAACGGCAAACTTGGTGTAAGGAGCCAGCCATTGAAGATGTGCGTAATAAGAAAATGGGCTCACTTAAACAGTACAAAGTACCCCCAACAACATTAAGACGTTTGGCAGCTAAAATGGATGTGTCTGCAGAACTTCTTTTTCTTTCTTTCTGCCACTTGTACAAAATTGGGTAAAAAACAAACATTGAAATAAATTTGAGCAACAATTAGTCAAAAGGGGAAACTAAAAATTGGTTATTTAACACCAACTGAAAGGGGGTGTTTAATAACTTGCGTAGTAATTATGAATGCTGAAGGTTCATTTGTTCCACCCATGATTACGTTCTCAAGAAAAAGAAGTCAGTCGCTTTTAATGTACGGTGCGCCTCGTGGTGCTATACATGAATGTCACCCTTCAGGTCGGATTCAAACCAACTTCTTTACAAAGTAGTTTCAACATTTTATTCCGAACGTGAAGCCTACAGAAGAATGTCCAATATTTTTTATTTTAAATGGCCATATACAAGTCATACCAGAAGCGTTGAATTCATAGATCTCGCAAGAAAAAATCTTGTGTTTGTTATGCTGGACAATATGACTCACTTCTAATGTGGCCAATATGGCCCTGGGCCATATTGCCCTACCATGTTTAAATTTTAATAATTCCTTAAGTTTAAAGAAAATGTTTATTTAAGTTATGTTTCGGTGTTATTAATCTTTAAATTTTAATTTTTAATTACTATTAAGTTCTGAGAACTGATTTAACCAATGAAGACTGTTTGATCTCATATATCTTGTAATTTATTTCCATAAAACCTTATGGTGTGCCATATTACCCGAAATTACTCTACTTATAAAAACTATAGATATTTTATATGTAACGTACAAATAAGAAGTTGAAATCGACATATCTTTAATTTTGTCCCATTAGTTCTATATAGAACTAATGGGACACTAAGCACTAATATGGTGTATCAACAGTTCTATAGAACTAAAATTAGGGGGTACTACTGGGATGTACCCGTCGGGTAATAACACACTCACAAACATGCCTTTACAATAGTAGTATGACTTTGTCAAGTCAAAAACTGCTCATAATAAAAGTTTAGATCACAAAATGCATAAAGAACAAAGATGGAAACTTACTGTAAAAGGCTGTGTTTTACGTTTTCAAATAGTGTTTCAGATCCACTGCTATCTACTGTGCATTATTTACTGATGCCTTTGGCGCAAGGCGTCGAGCTTCATGCAATATTACAGAGGCTAAAGATTACGGAATGCAAAGAGGTTTAGACTATCTGACATAAGAAGCCTTTTATAGCGATCGGTAGGTAAACATTAGAGAAGGTAATAGAATCTATTTTTCTTGATAAATCCATGCAAGGCGTTTTTTCTTCACTTTATGTTAGCCCTTGAAGGTATTTTTATCGACTACAAATTGGCCCTTGACTATCACACCTGATATTAAGTGATGATGCAATCTAATATGGAGGCGAGTTAACTTGTTAGGAGTAGGACGAAATGCACAACCCTTTTTGTTTCTACACGACAACGTACCGGAACGCTAAATCGCTTGGCATCATTTGATATCCACATTGAGGGAAGTTGTAATGCAATCCGCCTTTTCTAGTGGCTGCCATGTCTACAGGACATCGTACCGGAACACTAAATCGCTTGGCGGTACGTCTTTGTCGGTAGGGTGGTAACTAGCTACGGCGAAACCGAAAGCCTCCCACCAGCCAGACCAAGACAAATTAAGAAAAATCTTAATCTGCCCCGCCAGAAATCGAACACAGGACCTACGTCTTATAAATCCACCGCGCATACCAATGCGCCACGGAGGTTGTTAAAAATAAGGAAAGTAAGGTAAGTAGTGATCTAAGATTAAGCGGGCAAACTTATTAAAAGTAAAATGAGATCGATACATATTTCGTTTAATGCACGACGTGGTACCGGAACGTTTAATCGTTTGACGGTGGACCGCCAAACTAGCCACGGTCGGTGCCTTACACCAGACAGACCTAAACCCACTTCTTAAAAGCCATAAATCGACATTATAGGTGGAGCGTAGACCCACCACGCTGCTCCAATGCGAGCTGGCGGGCTTAGGGTGATAATGTTTCGTTTATTAAAGATGTTGGTGAAAGTGACCGGGACCGACGGCTAACGTGCTCTCCGAGGCACGGGGGTGTAGCACCACGAACTTCTCGACTCCGGGTTTGGAATGTACTGAAAATTTCACCCAGTACTGAAAATCCCACCTGACCCAGGATTCGAACCCAGGACCTCATGATCGAAGCCAGATAGGCTAACCACTAGACTAACGAGGCAGTCGACGTGGTCCTAATTTTGAATCCTGGGTCGAGTCAAGAAGTATACTAAAACCAAACTCGATTGAGAATGCTTGTCAACAAACAAATTTAAAACGAAGGTAGAAAATGCAACACGTTTTATGCCAAATAAATTTAGAATTATGTTTTGTTTTTTTTATAAAATCTTATTTAAAAGATGTTGAATATATTAATTGATTTTAAGTTTACTAATCTAATTCATTGTCATGGATTCGTCATTAACTAGTTAATTTAAAAAAATACGTGTAAAATGACTAGTGATTTCTACCTTCATTTTTAATTTGTTTGTTGACAAGTATTCTCAATCGAGTTTGGCTTTAGCATAGGTATTGAGCATCTTTCTTGACAGTTTTAGTTCGAAGAGTTGAGAAGTTGGTGATTAAATAACTCCATGTTTCCGTGTTACACGTCTACATGAAGAAAATCCTCTACCAAAAATCCCATTTTTAATGATTCACAATTAGACATGTTAACCATCGTACCAACGAATCAAATATAAAAACAATACTTAATATAAGCAACAGCACAAGCTTATTAACAAAATTATTAGCACTCTGTTCCATCTAATCAAGGTAAAGAAACACGTGTTATGATGTCACTAATTATAATTTAACTATAAAGGCCTGGACACACTTGACGTGACGTCTATCTCTCAGCGCAAGTAAACATTCACGTTTGTACTACGAAAATACTCG